>JBBIGC010000152.1:4606875-4622644 GCA_037576955.1 Lepidarchus adonis | reverse complement strand
GTTACACTGTAGTTACATGCATTGTTAATGTGTAACTACACAGTAATTAGAGACACTTAATATAAAGTGGGACCAAAGCAGGGTCATAGGCTTTCTAGACTTCCTTGAGATTGTGAGATTGTGTCAATCACTGATTGTGATTGAGTCATAGCCTCACCAGGTTCTGATCTACAATTAGAAATGAAGAACAGAAATAGGAGATTGATTCTTCCCTGAAAGAGTTCCTTATAAAACTACTCCATGCATATAAAATATATGTTAATATCATATACACTTCAGATAAAATATGCAAAGTCTGCTCATTTTTAATCTAGATGCCAATGTTCATGTGCATTGCTGTTAGCTTAGTAGCACCTTAAAGAGACACTGATGTGAATGAGCTTAATAAAGGGTGTTTTAAAACTTGTTTTTTGACATAGTATTGACTGTTATGGCCCAAACTAAAGCCCTGGCTATTTTGCTGTTGCTTAGCACTAAAAACCAAGAAGCAAGAAGCCCTTAGTGGCCTTTTAGTCTGACTTGCAATGAAGCCAATAGCAGAATCTCAAGCTTTTCCTTCGAAAACTTACAAGAGCAACAGTCCAGCAACAAACTGTGTTCATTTTTTTACTCAAAGTGCATTTTTTTCCTGTAATTGTGCTCCAAAGTGCAGAAACTCTCAGAGTTTGGCTAGCTTTGCTGTCTGCAATGAAGTTGTCAGTGCTCTCTTGTTTCCCTGATCAATAGGTGTGCAGGCAGTTCCCCGAAGCCAGGCCATGACTTCCCAACTAGCTTCCAAAATGAAGCAGCAACAGACAGACGGATACACTTCTATTTCTGGAGGGATGATATTATCTCGCCTGGGCTTCCGAGTATGCTCGTCTTATTAAGAGCAGCAGAGAGACAGAAATGTGCAGAATAATTCTTCATTCGTTGCACAACTGAGCTTTAAATAAGGAACCTGTCCTGTGCAGGAAGCGTACTACAAACAATGAATGTTCTCAGGGTGTGCAATAGTTGTTGTTGTTTTATCCTAAGACCATTTACAGTCGTAGCTTGTGTGATGAAAGTGTTGTAAAGCAGCAGTGACATGTTAAGGATCAGAACCGCATGAGAGTAAATTCAAGTTAACAGCAGTGAGGGAATTCACAGTGGTCTGAGACACTAAGCACACAATGCAAGAGCTGCTTTCTCATGAGGAATATTTTATTACCCAGACACAAAGTGCTCTGTCGGGGTTATGCAGTGTCGGGCTCATATGTGCTCAGTGATCCATTTTTTGCATGATCTGTTATTTGATTCCCAGTGGCATTTCTACAGAGGATACTGAATGTGCAAATCAGTGTAGAAGGCAGCTTCATGGCGCGGTACAGGCTATACACAAACGTATGTGGAATATTATATCATTGCTACAAAATAATTTCATATAAGAGAAAGAAACATTTCTATTGGTACATTCATTATAAAATGTTTTAACAATATACACTGATCAGCCATAACATTAACACCACCTGCCTAATATTGAGTAGGTCCAAAAACATCTCTTACCATGTGTTTTGACCCCTTACTATCAGAGCCAGTATTAACATTTTAAAACTCTTTGGCTGTTCAGTGGGATTAGGGTTAACTTTCACTCCCCACATGCGTCATTGATACCAGTGGTTCCCATGACCCTGTGGCCAGTTCTCCAGTTCCTTAGGTCACATTTGGTAGGTACTATCTACCGCCTACATGAAACACTCCATAGGACCTGCTGTTTAGAAAATGCTTTGACTAGCCATCACAGTAAGGCCCTTACGCTCACCCATTTTCCCTGCTTCCAGCACATCACCTTCAAAAACTGACTGTTCACTACCAAATATATCCCACCCCCATGACCAGTGCCATTGTAATGATAGACGGTGTTATTCACGCTATCTTACAGTGGTGTTAATGTATTGGATGATCAGTATATGTTTTCTTTTGATGTGAAACACAGACATGTTACAAAACAAAGTGACCGGCTTTTGATACTGCACAAGTATTTTCCCAAGGTCATTGTATGATTACTTCCTCACATTTGGGCTCACACTGATTGTCTTTGCCATTGGTTGTAGGCTTGTTGCACACTGTCTAGCTGTATCAAAACTTTTAGAGAGATGTGGTGAGCAATCAGGTTAATGTTTCCTCACATAACTGGATCTAATGGAACTAGTGGGCACCACATTAATATTTCAGCATGGAGATGGGTGCATACACTCTACACTAATCTGATCTTTCCATGTCCCTCTCTCTGCTGTTCTGGGACGACGCAGGCACTGGAACATGCTTGCAATGTGCTCCACACCTCTTCCCCCTGCTGGGCTTGCAGACACGCCATGTCTCAGTAATTCTGGTCGACGTGGTGAAGACACTGGCCTGAATGGCTGTTGTCATAAACTGGTAGAAGAAGGAACGGATCGCGTGTGTCTGGACTCCTCCTTACCTGAGGGTGTGGGGTAAGTTGGCATGGTTCAGCGCTTTGTGGCGCTTGTTTTGCCACAGGCATGGACAGAGGATCCATCGTGACAGGGTCACGCAACCAGACTGGCCTGGGTCACCTTCCACACACACATTGCTTCACGGCATTTCACCCTCACATACTGTAACAGCCTGGGACCGGTGGGGCGACTGCGGTAAATACATAAGTGGTCCGCATGTTCGAGCACATAGGTATTTTGATGTAAGTAAGTCTGCCATTTGTTTGTCATGCTGACTGAATCTTTGATGAGTGTATTCATTTTCAACTTCATATAATATTTATGTAAAATGAACAAATATTAATATTTATTGATTCATTTTCCAAACCGCTTACCCATTTCAGGTCATGGGGAAGCTGCAGCCAATCCCAGCTGACTACAACACCTTAGACAGGAGGCCAACCCATTGTGGAGAAGCACAGAGACAGACTTACATCTATGGGCAATTTAGATTCGCCAGTCAACGTAAAGCACAAGCCTTTGGACAGTGGGAGGAAACCAGAGAACCCGGAGGAAACCCACACAGAAAGGCACCGGTGGCCAACCTGGGGATCAAACCCAGACCTACTTACTATAAGGAGTCAGCACATACAACTGCACTGCTGTGCCACCCAATTATTAATAATAATGTTTTTTTATGGATATTGCGAAGCGCAGAATGTATTTACCAAGATATGGTTATCAATGTTTCTGTAAGCCTTGGGGATAATGCATTAGAATCAGAATCAGTGAAACTATATTTACCCAGGAGGAAATTGCTTATGCTGCGACTGCACATTCAGACATACAGACAAAGTCACAAAATAAAAGTATGGTAATAGAATAGATTAAAGTAAAATAAAGTTAAGTAAAGTTATATTAATAAATATAAATATAATAACAAAAATAGTCTTATAATAAAATACAAATAAAAAAACTAAAAATAAGATAAATAGCATTAGCTATTAGCATTAGCTTGTACAGTCTCTCTCATGTCTGGTCCTAGAGGTTATTATTAACAGCCTCTTATTCAGGTGACGTGGATACTTTAAAGCATGGGAATGAAATCAAATTAGGACATTGGGCCTCTAGGACTAGGGTTGACACTGACACAGGACAATATACATTACAGATCTCAGAGGTGGTCCTGGAGGGCCAGTGTCCAGCCCAGTTTGGTAGTTTCCCTCCTCAAACATACTCACTAAACCTGGTAATCAAAGGTGTGTTGATCCAGATGAGCTTTATCTGTGCTGGACACCTGTCCTCCAAGTTTCTTACACAATAATATGCAGTTGTAGTACAACTGATCAATGTTCATTAACTTCACTAATGGAAATAAATATTAAATATCATCTGAAATTATGGTATATTTGGAAAATACTGTAAATTGCGTTTTACCAGTACTACACAGTACTCCATCTAAGCTTTGTTAACAATGACTCAAACATGTGTAATGTAGGCTCATAAAGCGGCGGTCAGTGATTTTGTTTGAAAAGAAAATATATAGCAGACCACTACAAAGTAATATGTGTCTGCACAAGAATGTAAAGTTACATTACAATAATAGAATACAAACTATTAAGTTGATCGATCAATAATAAAATCCCTTTCTCTATCAAACTAGGAGGTTGTTTCCACTGTGAAAACCCTGAGAAACACAGACACACTACATACACTAGATGTGTCTTGCTGTGATATTGGGACACTAGCAGCTTAGCGGCACACAATTCCGTCAGTGTAAGTTTCTAAGTAGGCATACTCTGGGGGGTGCAGTAGGTAAGTCTTTCTGAAACATACTTGTCTAAGGCACAATCTGTGCTATAGAAAAGCGTAGCAGCTTTCATGCTCTTTCTCCCTGCTGGGAGTCAGGTGGCAGGTGGTAACTGTTCTCCAGAGTCTGCCAGCAGTGCTTAAGTGGCACCTGCCTTAGGGGAAAGGGGGTTGTCTATTGCACCAAACCAGTCCTTTTACACACTGCAAACTAACACACACACACACATCAACCGCCCCTTACACCTTCATTCTTCTTCCCTTGTGTCTTTCACCTGCAGTTGAAAATCTCCTGCCTTGTGTATTTGACATATTAAATATATCTAGTATGTCCTTAACATATTAAAGTATAAATGTAAATACTAGAAGAAGGAAAAAGAATGTCTTGTAAGATTATAATGTTATGTGGGTGTGTTTTATTAACCCATCAGCAGCACATCAAATTTAATATTAATTAATTTTTAATGATTTATTAGCAGAACTAAGTGTTAAGTAGTAACTGTAAATATTCCGTTGAAAATAGCCTAAAAATCTCAAATCATACACTGTTCAGGTTATGGCAACATTTATAATTAACAAAATGTTAAAAACTTTCAGGAAAGTTTAAACAAATCTATTATAAAAACGTAGCCAACTGTATAACTGCGCTTCATTATTTACTTTTGGCTTAAAGCTGTTCACACTGACAATTATGCTCATGAGAGCACATGCCGTTCTTTTCTGCTCCTTCTCTTTGCTTTCTGCCACACGGTTGGATCATGTTGCTGGCTTTAATGGAGTGAGCCCCAGAGTGACTAGACGTTGTAAAGAGAGAGAAAGAGGGAGAAAGAGAGGGAGGGGGGGGGGGGTTTGGAGAGATGAACGCGTTGACTCCCTTCCCTTTGAACACACTGGCTTTCCAATCTGTGGAAACAGTATCCAGCATGACCCTGCCCAGGCTTTGAAGAGACGACTTGCTGCTGTAAATGCCAGCTCTGGCCAGGGGCGCCGCGTTAATAATTGAATAGAGGGAACTTGACAATGCCACACTTCCGCTTTCTGAAAGAGCATGATGGGGTCTTCTCAGTTACAGGTTATGAGTGAAGAAAATGGAGCACCGTCACACAGCCTCCATCACTTCGGTTGTGCTAAGAGTGGAGATGAAGGAACAAAGGCTCAGCGCTAGGTGCTAGCCTGGGGGTCATTTCGGCGGGCCACTAGGAGGATGCTTTTCTAGGATGTGGCCCATGCCTGGGGCAGGCAGCTGGGAAGGCCATTGTCTGTCTCGGTTTTCATCAATCACAAGCAGAAGACTCGGAATTCCACGCTCCCCTTGTCATTACCTGACTCATCCATTTTCTTTCGCTTTTGACCGTGAGCCAAACCACAGAACCAGTCCCACACACATGCCCAAAGAGCAATGGCCTATTACTTGTCCAGTGACCTTCAAAGAGTGTGACACTAGTAGGGTCTCATGACTCTGAGTAATGAAAATGTTTCCCATGGCCTCCAATTGCTGATGTATTGCATTGTGTTTTTCTTTTTTTCTTTACAAGGGAGAATGTTTTCATTTTCTCCAGCTCCATATTTTCTCTCCCAGGCCCAACCCTTTGCTTTGAGGGCTTGCAGGTCGTAGAGTCTATGATAAGCCGTGCAAAGCCTCTGAATAAAAGTGACTGAATGATATAATCTCCTTTGACAGTATGGCATGACAGATGTCAGACAATGTGAGAAGTGGTTACGATACACCAAGTGAATTAAATGTGATGGACTTTGCTCATCGCAGTCGGGTCTAGCTATGGGGTCTCTCGTGCTTGACTCGTCACAGGTTTTGATGGAGAACTACATGGAAAGTGATGGATGTATGCAATGAACTTGTCTTATGTGAGCCCAGCAATGCTTTGATTGACAGATTTACCCAATCTCCGTTTAATAACAATACGGTATAGTTCGCTCCATTGATGTTTAAGAGAAAACAAAACGAATGCCCATTAACTAACAGAGGTGCAGTGGTTACCATAAATAATCATTTTGACATATTTGACTGTACGGTAAAAGCTCAGTATACAAGTCAAGAGGTTTTCTCTACTTTTACTGAGTACAGTGAAACATTATTGTCTATGGGAATCGTTGCTATGCTAATAATGATTTATAATGCTAACGACAGAGATAAGGCTAAAATGAAGAATATCCTTTTAAAGCACTGGCTCATGAAGGGAATGTTTCAAACAAATTTCCAAAGAATTGATAAAATGATCAGTTTTATTAAACAAAGACGTTGATGCTATAACCTTTACAGATGCACTGGAATGAAAGACCATGTCTATCAGTCTTCACACTTGACAAAGAAGAGATAGAGATAGAGAGAGATGGGCCTAAGATAACCCATGCAGGTCCATCTTTTGACTCTGGCTCTAAAGCAGACTGCCAGCATGCGATGCGAAGCCAAAGTGACGCTGGTATCAGTCCACATTTGCATTAGGAGCCTACAGTGCATGACAGCAGCTAGCCTGCAGTGATGTTTCTGTTCCACAAAGCTCTGTGTTTAAAGAGAGCCGTCTGGGCTGCTCAGCGTCATGCCACTGCCTCTCTGACACAGCCTTATTAATAGGCCAGCCTGCCAGTCTCTAAACCCCTTTTCAATCTTATTCTCTCTTAAACACACACACGCACACACACACAATACAAAAACACTCCAATTTGATTAGCACAAGTAGATATGTCATTTGATGTAGCTTGTATTTTCAGGATGTACTGTACATGTAGATGAAGTAATGAGTGTGCTCTAACACATACACACACAGAGAACCAACCAAATGCTTCAGTCTCATGTGGCCCTCCTAAATATCAATGTAGAACCCTAGAGTCTCTTCTGCACTTTCAAAGCTTATTAAAGAGCTGTTTGCTGCTTTTTATTATCAAAGAATTTTGGCTTATGTCTAAGCAAACACAAAAACAGGGGTAGTAATTCTCCAAGTGATACTTTTGAGAGATTTCAGAATGTAGTCAGTCAGGAAAACCAAACTGCAAGCCTGAATCATTATAAGTGTAATAGTTTGCTTAGGTTTTTTTTCTGGCATTGTATAGTGTCCAATCTATAAAAGTGGACAAAAGTACAAGCAAATAGGATTCTTCCAGGTGTTTAATGTTCTTAGCTATTCAACAGACTCATTTTTTTAGATAATAAGTCACAGTTTCTAAATAAAACATGAACAATTGACTTGCAATTACTTTATAACTGAGGTTGAGGCAAGTGTGACGCATGTATGTTCTTTATTTCTCTATGCTGTGGCTGCACTACATTTTGCCCAATCCATAGTTTTAAGCTTTCCTGTCCCAGTAATAGGTTTCAAATGTATCCTGTCATAACTGGCAACATTTCCCAAGCATTACAAGTGCAATGTTTGACTTGTAACTTATTGACCATAAATAATAAACCTTCATGAACTGAGACATCTTCATCTTTTCTTTCATTTTTGACTGGTCTATTTTATTACAGAGGTTGGGGTTCCCTACTGATCTTTGGTTCCTCCTAAGGTTTCTTCTTCCAGTTCAGGGAGTGTTTCTCTGCCTCCATTGCCATTGTCGGAATTAGACTTTGTAAAGCAGCTTTGCAACAATGTCAGTTGTAAAAAGCACTATATTAAAAAACTGAACTGAATTTACTTAACTAGTGCTGCACAGGTACAGATCTAGAGAAATGTTCTTAGGGTGACATGAAGGGGGCATGCAAATAATTTGGGGTGGAAAGATCAAAACCATTTTTGTATGTCTTTGTGTCAGACATAGCCAATAACTTTCTTATTGGGATCACGCCAAATAATTAAACATGTCCTATTCAATTAATAAACATACAGCCTAATATATACACAGCCTTGAAAGCTACACAACAAGTTCAACTTCCACACAGTATTCCACTTATTGTTCAACTTGTGCAGAAAAGTAAAAAATCTGTAACAAACAAAATAAGCATATTTTTCACCAGCAAGTGTCACTATTCAAGTTTCCTGCACAACTAAGGCTTAACAATATAATTCACTATAGTCCAAGCAATGACTTCATACTATAACTTTAACATTATCACTGCATTAAAACAAAACACATGAATATTTTAGCTTTATGTCTTGCTTGATTACTGTAGTTTGATGATAACCATATAATCTTTAGCATATTCTATAGCAAAATGTTAAACATGAACTGATATGTTCTATGTACTTCATAGTAGAATTCAGACCTTGTTTTGTTTGTATTAATGGGCTAATTACACATTTATGCAATATGACAGTGACGTGAAACCCTGTACTGTACTTGGGTTCTGGACAGAAGTCTCCCACCAATCATAGGTCAGAATGTTGGTTGCCCCTGAGAACAAGAACACTGGTTGGGATGCTATTGGCTGTATCATTTTTCCAGGAAGAGTGGTCATGTTATGTAACAACTTCAGTTCTCTCATGTTCAGCTTTAAGTGTAGGTAGACTTTCTCAAAGTGTTCATGTTGGCATATTTTAATAAACACTATTTTCCAGGTTGGCACTATGGGTGCAAGATGTTATATTAGGGTGGTACATGCCATTCTGTGCCACCACGGTTGATCCGCCCCTGGCTGCGAGGTGGCAGCTCACACATATCTTGGGCAGTTATGTAAAAAGACCAAGTGGGGTTGAACCGTCATCTGTAAAAGTGAACTATAGTGTCTAGAATTACTAGTACAAAACTTGTTCTAGCTGAGATGAAGCATTTCATTGTAACCTTTGCAGGAGACTTCACCTACAGTGTACTGAGGGTTGTCCATTCTCTCTATGATAACCTGCTGACAAAAGTCGTACTTCCTACAAAAGTAGTTATAAGAAAGTTGGTGTTTTGTGTTTTAATGACGCTTAAGTATTTCTTCTCTTGTTCTAAACCTTCTGAAGCTGTAGCTTGGCCCTTATCAAAGGTCCCATAGGCTAGTCAGCTACTTTTCACAATCAGTTTCACAAACTACCTACTAGTTTACATTGCTGCCTGTTCTATAGTTGCCTTTTTTTTGCATGACTAGTTGACTAGTAAAACCCAATAGACATGTGATCCTTATAGCTCTTATATAGACAGGCCTCTAGGGACTTTAAGGCCAACACAAGGCTTACCTCACAGCTGCAGCCTTCCAGCTGCTAATAGAACCATTTTGTGCTCTGGTGAAGGACGTCGTCTGGCCTCTGTCCTGAGGGTGAGGCCCAGGGTTGTTCCAGGGAAGAACAAATCCTCACACAAAGCCTTCTCATTCTCCCTCCAGGAGTCTGTCACGGAACCTGACCCGGTCCACTTAATCAGGCAGAATAACTAGGCAGGAAAACACTGCTGCCATGGCTTCTGCTGAAGTCATTCATTACACTAAGTCAGAGTTGGGAGCTCTTGGTGTAGACTTTGTTCCATCGAAAGGCTCACTGAGCTAAATGAGGTCGTGTCAGGAAGCTGACTGATCTCTAATGACATTGATGATGGTAGCAGTGATGATGAGGTAATGGCCCAATTCTAATCTAAATGTGTAGAGGCTGCAAACTCTGACTAGAATACAATCTCATGCATGGATGAGTAAAGAAAGAAATTAAGTAGTAGGTAGAAGGAGTAGTTTAAGGACATCTGGACATTGTCTGGCTGTCAGCAGTGGCCTCAGTCAAACTTTTGACCCTGAGGTTTCATTAGTCTGAGTTTGCATTAACTGACTTGGGTCATCAGTTCTGATCATGGAGCACTGGAGTCTAGCACAATGTCAAAGCACACCTGCTAAATCCTGGGCTACACTAATACTGATACATAGAATGGTTTATTTGAGAAATTTGAATCATGCATTAATATGTCTCGATTTATGATTATATTATATATTTATTTATATTAACACATCTCCATTTTAAATCATGTAGTTGTATACAGATATCTTTAAAAAGTTCATTTCTTGACATTCCTTTCACAAAGTGAAATCCGTATATTATATAGATTCATTACACATAGAGTGAAATATGTCGAGCATTTACTTCTTAAAATTTCAATGATAATTGCTTTCAGATGATAAAACCCAAAATTCACTGTCTCAGAAAATTTGAATATTGTGAAAAATTTAAATATTGGATAATCATGGTGTCAAACCCTAATCAGCTAATTAGTCAAAACACATGCAAAGGTTTCCTGAGCCTTCAAATGGTCTCAGCATCTACCAGAAAATTCTAGAGCACTTCATGCTTCCTTCTGCTGACAAGCTTTATGGAGATGCTGATTTCATTTTCCAGCAGGACTTGGCACCTGCCCACACTGCCAAAGGAACCAAAAGCTGGTTCAACAACCAGGGTGTAACTGTGCTTGATTGGCCAGTAAACTCACCTGACCTAAACCCAACAGAGAAACTATGGAGTATTGTCAAGAGGAAGATGAGATACACCAGACTGAACAATGCAGACGACCTGAAGGCTGCCATCAAAGCAACTTGGGCTTCCATTACACCTCAGCAGTGTCACAGGCTGATCGCCTGTACTCAAGTATTGAGTGAACATACTTTTCAGAATTCTGATATTTCTGTTTAATTTATTTTCTGTTTTTTTTATTGATCGTATGTGATATTCCAATTTTCAGAGACAGTGAATTTAGGTTTTATTATCTGTAAGCCATAATCATTGAAATACCTATAAATTTAGGCTCGACATTATAATATATAAATAAAGCACATGCAGAATACATTTTTTTGTTATTTAGAATACATATGGGAAAACTCTGATAATTCACTTGTCTACTAGTAGATTAATGGTTTTATCTTCTCACTAAAAGCTTAGTATCACTGAGATAAATTACTGGTTCGTCACATTGATTTATCACTGTACTCAGGCTTAAGCAGGAAATTTAGTATTTGCACAGAAGCTGATTGTTGAGTTCTTGTTCAGAGCCCATCTAATGAGCATGTTTTTTATGCATCATATGTTTCATTTAAAGTATTTAATAAGCAATTTTAAAGTTTGAGTTTGGGGACTGCATGTTTTTAATTTAGTGGCTAAGTATCCTAAAAACTTTTATTCTGAATACTGCCCTTGCAGAATGTAACACTGTAGACAGATTCTTAACACTTGTGTTATGTGTGTTACAAACCGGCCCTGAGCATACACTAAGCATTCCTGTGTTGAAGATTTACTGCTTTAAGATAAACCAATGTGTTCCCCTTGCCATTTCTGACTTGGTTTTGTTGCTTGGTTAGCCTTCTTTTATGGCTTGCACCACAACCAACTGGCTCGGCTAGCTGTACCCAATGTAGGCATTTCCTGGTTGTTTCACAGAAAACTGAATCAAGAGGACTGGAACGTAACAAAACTGTGCTGGACTTTAGCTCTACACAGCCTCCTGGCCAGGAGTGACCCACAGAGGTCCACTGTCAGGCTAAATGTAATGGATAGTAGTGCAAAGTTTCCGGGTTCCCAGTCGCTGAGGGTCTGTAATCAGACTTTCTCAGATGAGAGGAAGTCCTGACTCTGTGGGTTTGGTGGAGCTCAGTACACCCCCAGGGTATAAGCCACTTCCTCAGAGTTGAAAAGTTAGCATTAGCTGCTAAGGACAAGCTAAGCATTGTGTGAGAGAGAAGTTAGCTGCCGGGTCTTATCGTTTAAGTCTGCACCATAGAGAGGTCACAGGGCCTCACTGTCTTTCGTGTAATTCAATTAATGTCAAAAGGACTTGGTAGACACACTGTCAAGCTAGCTGCTCTGTGTGAGCACTTTTTAATAGGTCTTTACCACCCGGGTACAGAGGTTAAAGTAAAGGCACAGAGGACGTCTGGCTGGATAGGCATCTGCTGTCAGCTCAACCATGAAGATTCAATCTGGATTTTAAAAACATGTATTGATTGAAGGTAATGAAATTGAAATGGGAATGGTATGGACAGAGACAGGGTAATGTCTCAGTAGGTAGGACATGTGGGCAAACTGCTGGAAGCCACCATCACACTCCCTCCATAGGACAACACAGGGTGAGCCAACCATTCACTCAGAATCATAACTATGGGCAATTAAGAGTATACAGTCAAGCTAAAGCCTTTGGACAGTGAGAGGAAACCAGAGAACCTGCAGGAAACCCACTTGCAAACTCTACCCAGAAAGACAGGGATCAAACCCAGGACCTTCTTGCTGTTAGGTGACAGCTCCAACCACCGTTGTCCTATCTATGTAATTAATTTTGTAATTATGTAGGATATCAATGCAAAGACAATGACTCTAGACTAAGTGTTGCGTGATTGGTTGTGTGTGAGGTCACTTACAGTAAATTGGCTGTAGCAGTCTGAACGAACCTGCTTGAACTTTGGTGAGTCTGCATTTGGCTAATAGGTTTTAGATGCATTTTAAATGACAGATTATATAATACTCCACAGGACGTGGTCTTGCCTGCTCAACAGCTTGGTGTTTGGTATTTTTTAAAACTATATTCTTTTGTTTCTTCAGCAGCAACTTTATGTGCCACTTTCTTTGCCTTAACTCAATTTCAAGTGACTCGGTTTTATTGCCACCATAAATATACACATGGGCTATAAAACTACATTTACAAAAATAAGGCAATAAACAGCAAAGTTATTTTTTCTGTTTGACCAATAACGTTACTGAACAATGTAAAGATATTAAAATTCTCCAACACACTCTTTCTGTCTCTAATATTGTCTCGTAAAACCACTCTCTGCCTCCTTATTCCCCAGAGCACTGTAGGGTTTCAAGGAACCTTCCCAGACTTCTGAGAATATTTGTCACAAGCCTGATTGCAGAATGCAATAATATTCCGAAGTGCTGCATTCTCTGTGGTTTAATCACTTTATCTCTTGTTTAATAGCCGTTTCTTTTAGCAGATGCTGTCCAAGCCACTAAGAAGAGTGAGTCAGAACAGGAGGTGTCAACTGTGTTCTGTAATGAGTTGTAGGTGGAACACGAACTCGAGCGTGATTCTCAGCCGTGTTTAAACAGACCCACTTCAAAACCACGAGTACAGTATTTAACTGTCTTGCCAACTTATGTTGTTTTATTGTTACCCATGTGCATCACAGAAAATACTGAGTTCTGATTTCGGTTTATTAACCATTAGTTTCCACTGTGGTATTTTAAGAAAATGATTATAGAACATTTTACATTTTGTGGAAGTCCATTAACACTAGAAAGACTGACTGCATCAATTCATGCAAATCAAACAAATTCACTGCTATTTTTTATTGAAGTTCTTGCTACAAAAATTTCTGACGTTTATTTTTTTATCATTTTTGAACAAAACATGGAAACACAAACTACTGTTACAGTAGAAAATACGTAGAAAGACTGAGGCACATCAATTGATGCAATGTCATGCAAAAGAGTCTGTATAACAAATTCACAACTACAGTCAACTACTAGTGTCATAATGTTCAGTAACTGGTACTGGGTTCTCTTTCTGTTGGTTTGGCATTTGATTCTTGCACTGTGGCCTGGTTCTGTTCATGTCTAGAATATAGACAGTTATTGTGTATCATATAATTTGTGCATGTAATTGTAAACTTGATATGATAATAACAAGCACATAAGCAAAGTCCTGCATGGAAGCCTAACTACATGTATTATATAATATGCATTATGTCAGGAAACTGCAGCAGCGGTTAAATAAGGAGGTTTTTGTGTGAAACTTGGCGCTGCATCAGTCATTCTAGGTATAGTGAATCAGCCGTTGTTCTAATGTAGTGTTAACCTGTAAAATTGCTCTTTACATTCACACACTATGTACACAAACATTAACAAAAATATAAACACAACACTTTTAGTTTTGCCCCCATTTTGCATGAGCTAAACTCAAAGATCTGAAACATTACTCTGAAATATTGTTCACAAATCTAAATCTGGGTTAGTGAGCACTTCTCCTTTGCCAAGATAATTCATCCCACCTCACAGGTGTGAATATCAAGGTTTCATGGCTTCAAACTCACCAGACATGTCACCCATTGAGATGTTTGCGATGCTCTGGATCAGCATATATGACAGCGTGTTCCAGTTCCTGACAATATTCAGCAACTTCACACATATTGAAGAGGAGTGGACCAACATTCCACTGGCCACAATCAACAACCTGATCAACTCTATGTGACGGAGATGTGTTGCACTGCATGAGGGAACTGATACTGATACTGACTGGTTTTCTGATCCTCCCAGTAAGAAAAACATTTCAGAGTGGCCTTTTATTGTGGGCAGTCTAAGGCACATCTGTGCAATATTCATGCGTATAATCAGCACCTTGATCTGCCACACCTGTGAGGTGGGATGGATTATCTCGGGCAAAGGAAAAGTGCTCACTAACAAAGATTTATATTTGTGAACAATATTGGAGAGTAATGGGTCTTTTGTGTTTGTAGAAAATGTTTCAGATCTTGGACTTCAGCTCATGCAAAATGGGAGCAAAACTGAAAGCATTGTGTTTATATTTTTGTTCAGTGTACAAAAAGGGTTCTTAAAAAAAATTAAATCATTAATGTACACACAGTACCCCATGTTGACAGAAAAACACAGAATTGTTGACATTTTTGCAGATTTATTAAAAAATAAAAACTGAACCATCACATGGTCCTAAGTATTTAGACCCATAATGAAAAAATGGAGACAATGGTACATTAATAGAGCTTGAATGATTTTAGGGGGTCTGAATACTTTCTGTACCCACTGTGTGTATATATATATATATATATATATATATATATATATAGGTGGTACAAAGACAATAAGGGATCAAGATTATACATTGTGCTACAAATGTAAAGAAACCATTGGATAGTTAAACGAAAACATACAGGTGGCTTTTTTATTTGTTTGTTTGTCTGTTTGTTTAGCCCTTGGCCTACAATAAACATGGCACATTGTTTTACAGTATTGCTCAAGAACCCATTATTGAAACCTTTAGGTCAACAAGTTACCGTATATTGTGATTGGTTCCCTGCTGTCTATCTATAAACCAAGGCCCCAAATCCTGACACATTTGTCCCTCTACAGACATTTTTTCTACTCCACACACTTGATCCAGATCACAAGGAGTTTGTGAATTAGTCACAGATTGGAATACGGTGTGCTAGATGATGCGAGGCACAGAACTGAGACTGGAATTATCAGGGACTGGGAACCCCCAGCTATACAGCCATAGCATCTTGAAAGAAGGTAAATGACACTTGCAAAATATAAGAAAAAGCCTCAGTGCTGTATTTTAATGTAGAGAATGCATGTGGTTTGTCCAAGCTTTGCAGTGAGCCTCACCCAAGTCTTATTGTTCTTCAGAAGAGGCACTTCTGAAGCCTACAGGAAAGGCTATTTGCAGCAGGGGGAGGGCCAATAGGCAGGGGGTAATGTGATATTGAACAGGCATTTGTGGGTGGGGGGGCAAAGAGGGACACAGAGTGTAGTATGAAGTGTTAGATGAGTCTGGCAGATAGATTTTTCATATATGTGACTGTAGAAGAACTGTTACATAGTAGTAGATATTGTGTGAAACAATTTTAGATGTTGTAAGGTCAGAACAAATCAGTACAGACTTTAAACTCAATGGTGTTTTGAATTTTTTATATA
>JBBIGC010000152.1:4594638-4606775 GCA_037576955.1 Lepidarchus adonis | reverse complement strand
GTGTGTGAATGGGTTGGGAGGGGCACGACACTATAGTCAGCAGGAGGGTAAAACTATTTTAATTTTATTTTACACACTGCACACAGCAACAACTTTTAATAAAGCGACCAAAACTGCCTGCTAACTGACAGACGAACTTATTTAGGTTTAAATAAAAAAGAAGACTGAGAAGACGTTTCATTACACTTGCCGCTATAGGCGATCACCGAAGCTGTATGAGTGCGCTTTCCGGCTGCCGCTGCCCGCCCGGAGTCCACGGACGAGCGCGAAACCTTGAAAGGAACCAAGGCTCAGAATGGGAGCCCATCTTCCTCTGGTTGACACCGGAGAGTGATAAAAAGAAAGACCACAACTAGTGTCATCATCTACGAGAAGGACCCTCAGAAAACAGTTTACTGCTAATGGGAGATTTTTCATTGTCATATGTCAAAAAGACTTTCAGAATAAATGATTCAGACAAGATATTCCACTGATTTTTCAGAAATTCTATTATATAAAATATATAATGGAAATTTAATTGAGATTTAAATTTAAAAGTTAAGGTTCCCACAGATACTACTAACTTCAACTCATCACCCACATTAAAGACACCTGTCTCAACTAGTCACCTGTATAAAAGACACGTATCCACAGATTCTGACTTCTCCACCATGGACAAGACCAAAGAGCTGTCTAAGGATGCCAGGGACAAGATTGTAGCCTTGCACAAGGCTGGAATGGGCTACAAACCGTAAGCAAGAAGCTGGGTAGGGAGGAGACAACTGTTGGTGCAATTGTTCAAAAAATAAAAGAAACACAAAATGACCATCAATCAACCTCAGTCTGGAGTGAGGATGATCATGAGAAAGGTGAGAGATCAGCCTAGAACTAACTCCAAAAAAAACCATTGGTAACACACTACACCGTAATGGATTAAAATCCTGCAGTGACCCCCTGCTCAAGAAAGCACATGAAGGCCCATCTGAAGTTTGTCAATGAACCCCTGAATAATTCAGACAGTGCTTGGGAGAAGGTTCTGTGGTCAGATGAGACCAAAATTCAGCTCTTTGGCCTCAACTCATCAAGAACACCCTCCTCACTGTCTATGGAATGGAAACATTATATTTTGAGGCTGTTTCCCTGCTCAGGGCCCAGGACAACTTCACCACATTGATGGAAGGATGGACGGGGGCATGTACCATAAAATCTTGAGCGACAACCTCCTTCCCTCTGCCAGGAAACTGAAAATGGGTTGTGGATGGCTCTTTCAACATGACAATGCTCCCAGCTAACATGGGTTCAATGCTGGGATCACTCTGGACAGGAGGCCAACCCATCACGGGACAACACAGAGACAGACAACCATTGACGCCAATGGGTAAAATAGATTAGCCAGTCAACCTAAACTTCAAGCCTTTGAACAGTGGGTGGAAACCCAAGCAAACACAGAAACTTACCTGGAGGTTGAACCTAAAACCGTCTTGCTGTGAGGTGACAGCACTAACCAATGCACCACCAAGTCAACTTCCACAGTTTAGTAACAATATATTTGCTAAGCAAAATGTAGTTTAATGAAGTTACAATAAATAAATAAATACTTTCAACTGGCACATAGGTAGTTTACCCAAAAACATGGTGACTTCCTGTCATGTTTTGTGATTTCCTTTAAAGAGCCATCGTCTGAAATGTTCCTTAAGATTCTACATTGCATCAAATCCATTTTTTATTTGTTTGTTTGTTTCGAATCTTTAAAGATTTTGTGGTCTAACTAGTCCTTACTTGAATGCTGGTTCTTGTTTCTCGTGGCTGATCTTAGAATCGCAGTTTTACTTTCAATCAGCAGCGTGATTTCCATATTGGCCGACAGAGGTCGCTGTGACACCACGCGTTTCAACATGGCGAATTTCAGTTGCTGGGCAGCAGGGGTCGCTCTAACAGCACAGCGCTCTGAAGAATGGAGACTGCATTCTCCAGGCTGGGTGGTTAAAGCGACCTCTGTTGGCCAATATGGGAAACGCCGTCCTCCAACCGAGGCGCAGTCAGTCAAATGGCGCTGCTCCAAACAGTCACAGCGAGCAGCTGATTCTGATAAGCGTTCCTCGGGGATTCCATTTTCTTCAGAGCCCTTTGGCGATGCCTGGACTCTCCCACAGCCTCTGCTGCCATGTCACTGTGTGGGAAGGACAGATGCGGACTTTAGAAAAGACAAAGCAGCGCGACACAGCAGCGGACTGACAGACAGACAGTCGGTGTCTAAGCCTGAGGTAAGGAGGGAGGGAGCTCAGGCTGATACCACATTATACATTTATTAGTGATAAGACATGAGCTTCATGTGATTATAATAACTCAAGAACTGCTGGAACTCGCGTGTTGTCTCCATAGCTTTTAAAGGAGCTCTGCATGTGTTTAATGGTCCAACAGGTCTCCTCTGTTCTCAGCCCTGTCTGTGTCCTCAGTTTTATATTCTGGATAAAAAAAGACAGACAGACAGAAAGATGGGTAGCTGTGTCTGTCGCTTTCTCTCTGTCTAGCAATCTTTCTGATAGCTAGACAGATAGACAGACAGAAAGATGGGTAGTTGTCTGTCTGTCAAACTGTCTGTCACTTTCTGTCTGTCTAGCAATCTTTCTGATGCTAGACAGATAGGCCAAACGATAGGGTCTGTCTAGCTGCCTTGCTATCTTTCTGATAGCTAGACAGACAGATAGAAAGAAAGAAAAATATGTCAGTCTCTCTGTCTGTCTGTCTAGCTGTCCTTCTGAGTGACAGCCAGAAAAATCTCTCAGTCTCTACTTCTGTCTGTCTAGCTGTCCTGAGTGACAGACAGAAAAACAGACAGATAGATGGAGACAGACAGAAAGAGAGAGAGAGACAGACAGACAGACAGACAGATAGATGGACAGAAAGGACTCTCAGTAACTGCCAGCAGTTTCAACACTTTGACTCTACTGCTTATGGGAGTTTGTTCATTGTCACATGTAACATTTCAGAAATGGTGAAGATGGGTAGCTGTGTCTGTCGCTTTCTCTCTGTCTAGCAATCTTTCTGATAGCTAGACAGATAGACAGACAGAAAGATGGGTAGTTGTCTGTCTGTCAAACTGTCTGTCACTTTCTGTCTGTCTAGCAATCTTTCTGATGCTAGACAGATAGGCCAAACGATAGGGTCTGTCTAGCTGCCTTGCTATCTTTCTGATAGCTAGACAGACAGATAGAAAGAAAGAAAAATATGTCAGTCTCTCTGTCTGTCTGTCTAGCTGTCCTTCTGAGTGACAGCCAGAAAAATCTCTCAGTCTCTACTTCTGTCTGTCTAGCTGTCCTGAGTGACAGACAGAAAAACAGACAGATAGATGGAGACAGACAGAAAGAGAGAGAGAGACAGACAGACAGACAGACAGATAGATGGACAGAAAGGACTCTCAGTAACTGCCAGCAGTTTCAACACTTTGACTCTACTGCTTATGGGAGTTTGTTCATTGTCACATGTAACATTTCAGAAATGGTGAAGAGGGGATGAAATGGTGAAGAGGGGATGAAATAGTGAAGAGGGGATGAAATAGTGAAGAGGGGATGATGCATATTCTCTCCCATCAAATCATTTTTATCATAACCGGCCAAGCACCACTCTAATCTAATGACTGAACCAACTGTCCCATCCCCCGGGTCTAGTTCTGACTACGCCCTGTGTCAAACTTAACCAACTGCTGATGGAGGAAAAAATTTCATTACTACACATTGTCAATCACTGATGTGTGGTTCCTGAACCTTGTACTCCAATACTAAAGATTCTTATCCAATGCTTGAGGATCCAAAGCAAATTAGTGTCATTGTCCAACTCCTCCTCTGTGCTTCTGGGATGTATGGTACTAGAAGAAACTTTGGCGTTATCCTTACATCATGGTGGTTCTTTGAATCTTTTAAGTTCTTTGCATACCTACATGTATCATGTCTCAAAGCTTGATCTCTGAAGAACCATCTCTTACAAGGTTCTTTGGGGAACAAAATGTGACTTCTATTGTATTTTTAAAAAAGTTTACGTGATCCATCAAGTCATTACTTGAATGCTGGCTCCAACTTGCAATAAAAGCTGGAACCAAACAAAAAAAAAACTTTTAAAATAAAGGAGAACCTATTGAGAGAATTCTTGCCTCTTTGGGCTATTTTGCATGTTTTCTTGTCAGATTTAGCATGTTTAGCATTAACATTTTTCATGTTCATTTGGAATGACTGATGCATGTCAGTGGTTAATATTATTTGTAGTCCACATAAAACCTGAGCTGGTTTGTAATATTGTCAGGGTGTATGCACAGGGTGTGAGTGCAGTCAGGACATGGGTGCTCACAGTGGGTGCTCACAGTGGGTGCACACAGGGCAACAGAGTCACCATAATGCAGCTGGACTGGTGTCAATGTGCCTTTCATAAGAAGCACTGGGGCTTTTTGCATCCAGAACACACTGTGCCTGCCCACCACTAGTCTTTCTTCTGAGCTCACACTCACGCATGCATATGTGCATACACATACCTTTATAAACATTTTCATGATGTAGAAGCATTTGTTTCCCATATGTGTTATTACACAGAGCTCCCTCTCATCCAATAGTACCATAAATAATCACCATAACTTGGATTATCATTTTATCTTATTGCAATGGCCCCTGTCAAAGGATGGCATATATTAACGCTACATACTGAAAGCAAAATTCTCGAATGGAGCTCCCCTCTCATTGCCCGCTCACTGGCTCAAGTTCATTAGCTCGCTTTGTTATGCACACAGATTGGGGAACGTGACTCGAATGTGGGTTTCAGCCCCGCAACAAATGAATTGAAAGCTTAGCGCAGAAAGGATCCTGGGTGGGTAGCAGCTAAAAAGTGATTTAGATTTTAAATGTGAAAGTAACGGTTATTCATTAATTTAAAATATAATGGATACTAAAACTGAAGTGTTAACACACACGCACACATACACATGCACAAACACACCCAAACGCACATTAATGTTTGTGCTATGGTCATAACACACACCCATAATATATACAGTCAAACCCTGTTTGCTCGCCCCATTGGTCTGGGCCCTAAATCTGTCGAGAGTCGGGATGGCGAGCTATTGAAACAGATTAGTGACGAACGCCAACTAACGGGCTGATTAAATTAAGCAGGAAAAACGTCAGCGATATCTTGCTGCATCTTTGTCAAGTTATTGCTGTGATCGATGCAAATTTAATTTTCTTGTTTGCCAGTCAGATAATACGTTTGTTTACTAGACTAATTCACAAACTTGTACAGAAAACTCAGAATCAAAGCTACCGCTAATACTGTAATAGTCCGTCAGGCCGAAATTAAAATGTAACATGCAACTGGTCATACTAGCGGAGGCGGACAGTGGACAGACAGACCAACCAACAAGACGCCAGTCAAACAGTGTGTTGATTGAGGGTCCAGGCACCAAGCAGACCGAGGACGCATCAGTGATGGGTCCATCATACGTTAGTGTTCCCCTCCCACCAACAGCAGCACCTATATAATTAGCACGACTAACCTTGTTCTAGGCTACAGCACTAACATGGAACCAAGTTTGGTGAGTTATAGAGGGAGAAATGCATACACCTGACACATTGCACCTTGTGGTGAGGGTGAGAGGCGAGGTTGGGTGAGATAATGCATATTTATTATTAAACCTTTATTCAAGGCATTAAAAATAGATTCGTATTCACAATGACATTCTGGAAGTGCAAAACACAGGACAGTGGAGGGAGAATTAAAAATATAAAGAATAAAATAAAAGATGGTAAAGCCAAAGAGGAATTAGATCAGTCAGAGCAGTGTCATTAAACTTGTAACTTTAATAGGCTTTTAAAGGCAAAGAGTGAAATAAATTTGTGTCCTTTGAAGCAAGTTCCAATCATTCCGAGCAGTGGGCTGGAATAACAACAGGTCAAATGATGCATTGGATTTATGGGTCTTAATTCTTATGTAGCGGGATGAGGGAGTTTTATACTCATCATTATACTCTGGGTGTAGTAAGGGGATGAGCATCCAAGAAGACTGTAAACTAAAAAGTGTATGTCACAGGGAGTGTACAGAGAAGGCCATTTAACCAGGGAAAAAGAATGATTAACCTGGATTGGATTTATTGGCACAAACACATTTGGTGTAAAACAAAGTAGGCTAATCTAAATGCTAAAGAAGTCTGTGACTTCAGCGGGCAGATTAGTTGTCCAGACAAAAGCAGAAAAACAGCCTAATTCAGAGCAGTGGATTAAAGTGTTTTCCTTTAACTCATAACTTCTAAAACCTAGCAGTGAAGGCCCTTTATATAACTGACACACATTTAAGGAAACTGCCCAATTCACTTGATTTGTTCATCATTTTTAGGCATATACAGTGAGTAAATAAATTATCCCATTGTCACCATTCATATTATTTATTACACACTTAACAGATCATGTCAGATTTATATAAAATGGTTTGTGGCCATTGAAGATGTATGTTGGGCTCTTTCTGTGGTAAATAGCCTCTTTTTGGCAAACGCAATTCTGAAATTCGTGTCCCAGGCACGTTTTAAAGGAATGCTTCAGAGATTAATCAAATTTACATAATTTTCTACCTCCCCGGGCGTAGCTGATCAGCCAAGACAAGTTTGGTGTCCAAATTTTGGTTCCTCGGTTTAGCTTTGGGGCTAACAAACACTCGAAGTCAGTAGTCACCCATTTTGTTCTGAAAAATACATAATCAGAGCCATCAGCCGAATTATACTGAAGCTCTTCTTTAAGGTGGTGTAGATTTTTGCATGTGGTATCATGGCTGTATATTAACAGAGCATTCTAATATTAATTTGCAAAATGTAAAAGTAGTCCTAGTCGTTATTTTTTGTAATGTCCTTTTCTGATTTCATTCATTGCTGTGGTGTCTAGAATGCTCCACAAAACAACACCATGTGAGTGCTGACCAGTGACAGGAAGGAGCTGTTTCCTTAAGCAGAGCACACTTCCTGTGTGTGGAGGCATTAGCATGAACTTCGCTAAAAAGTAAACAATGGCTATTTCTACTGCTTTTGGGCTAGAAGTGTGTAAGCTTTTATATGGGCCTGATCTCTGGAGCACTTATTTCTGTTATTTGGCCATATTTAGTGAACAAAAACCAGCAGAGGTTCTAATGTTGTTCATTTAGCTTTAGCAGGTAGCTTTGTTAGCATGTGATGAATCTGAAGGTCCCCTGCCTTCCCCTTAAAGAAATTAACGATATTTTACACCTGAGGATCATTATTATATACTATTTTGATATAGTCATACTTCTCTTCATTCTACATTTTGCCTAAAACCTGCACATTCACTTAACACAAGACCTTCCTCAAGACCTCCCCTCCAACACCACATCCCCATTAACAATCTGGCACGTTTTACATTGACATATTTACATAAAACGGTGTCAGTAATGCCCTGTGCTCATCAAACAGTTGTGTATAAAACCTGCCTCTGTAATTCATCATCTCAGAGAGGGGATGGTGGGCTGTCCATGTGTGGTGTTATATGTCTCAACCTTTCTCAGGTGATGTAATGCTATGGTGTTTTCTGAAAGCTTGATTCATTCCTGCTGTCTGCAGAAGCTAGGTTCTGATTGCATAATGTTAGGACTGGGCAACATGATCATATTTATTATTATCATGATAAATATTTACAGAATTTCTGTAAATACTTTCTGTATATTACTGTATATATCAGAACTCTAACAAACTGTTTCATTAAATGAATGTAATTGTAATTTAATGTAATTTTATGCATTATTGCACCACATTTGGCAGATGCTCTTATCCAGACTAACAGTGACTTTTTAATAGTATTTTTTGATTTTATTACATTCTTCTGGTTCTTATTAGATATTAACACAAATATCTCATTTCTAATTTAATGTCTAACTACAGTGTTCTGAGTAAAGGTGATATGATGTTGTATCATAATGATACATTTTAATTTCTATTTACTTTACGATGGAATTGCACTTAGCAAAAGTATATGACGTTCCATTGAGTAATGCCACTAAATTTATTATAAACAAAAGATTTCTCGATTTCTGACATATTGTCATAGCACATCTGCCTTTCAGCATCTTAAGACCACATCAGTCAATCATTTTTTGGGACACGGGGAAGTTGGAGCTGATCCCAGCTGTCTATGGGCCAAGGCAGGGTGCACCCTGGACAGGAGGCCAACCCATCGCAGCACAGAGACAGACAACCATTCACACACACTAACACGCATATGGGCAATTTAGAGCCAATCCACCTAATCCTTTGGACAGTGGAAGGTAACTCCACACAGAAAGACCTTTTTGTTGTGAGGCAACAGTGCAAACAGCTTCCAACATAAAAATACATATAAATATGTTCAACGGAATACTGGAATTAAAATATTTGGAATGAGTAAATACATTTAAATTTAAGGTTAATTATGACATCATAAATATTATTTATGACAAAATGAATTCACATACAAAAGTTCTTAAAAATAACATGACATCATGATGACAAATATTACAGGTATGTTCAAAATTTTTGTATAATGTATAATGGTGATATCTGATATAAAACAAACTCAATTTGTTGAAAAAAGATATATTACTTACTACATCATTTATTATGTATTGTTATTCTGATCAATTGTGGGCGCAACATGATTTTCTGAGCATTTCGTGATACCATCAGTACGTAAAATACATAATTAAAATTAGTGAAGTGCCTATTCTCAGTCCGATAGAGTGCTAGTAGTAGTATTTAGTTTAGTTTATGTTGTACATGATACTGTGATTTATTTCATAGGTTTGGTTTAATCTGTAATTTTGTTGCTTTTCCAGGATTCAGTAACCTGTAACTTAATAATAGCTCAATTATTTTCTATTGTAGTCAATGCTACATTACTTAGCACAAAGGAGAAACGTTAGGAGGAACTAACAGCAGTGTAATACCTCCTAAAGTTTCTCCTTTGTGCTAAATAATGTAGCATTATTGTGCCAGAAGTCCAGTCGTTTTTTAAATTTGCTGTAAACCATTAAGACCCAAGGAATCTGCTCACCACTCCTCATCTTTTCAGTTGTTCTTCATTGTGTTCTCATTATGTGAGCAATGCTGCTGAGATATGGGTTATGCAAGTGTTTAAGAAGTGAAAGGCTTGCGTTACTTTGAACTCCAAGTGAACCGAGATAACGAGAGGAAAATATCCCCCTGGAGTGATGGCCTCAGTGAGTCTCAGTTGATTTTTCTTCGACTGCCCCAGTGTGATAACTTTTGTATTAAAAGGGCTGTTATTTGATAGCGCTCATTTCAGTGATCATTTGATTGACAGGCCCAGCTCATTTGGGGTATCATGATAAACGTGTATTGTATGATGGGGCCACACAGACAAACATGCAAAAAAAGAGCTCCATGTAATTTAAGATGCTTTACCTGTAATGTTATATGTGGATTTGAAAGCTTAGTTTAGTTTGATAGATTTTTTAAAGGAGTGATTAGTGATATAAAGAATACTCACATGCAGAATGGTAATTAAGTAATCAGGTCCCTTAAATCCAGGTGTGGTTTTCATCTTGTGGTTAAATTCTTTCCCCGTTCTCCCTTAAAACTCACTTTTTATTTTTTCCATGTCCTAGAGAGACTGTGTTAACATCTTTTTAATTACAAAATCACCAAAATCTGTTGTCAAAGAGTGCCCAAACTTTTGCATAAGACTATATTATATTATATATATATATATATATATATATATATACATATATTGTCTAAAGCAGGGGTCCTCAACCACCGGGCCCTACAAAAAATGTAAACTTTTTTTAAAAATACGATCTCAGTCTGTAGCATCTAAGTATGTTCGAGACATCAGCTTTGCCGTTGTTCTGGATAAAAGTCATTTTAGTCATCAAAGCCCTGTTGTCATTTCTGAAAACATATCTGTGTGAAGCAGGGTTTTATGCCACAGCAACCGAAACAAAACGACAGAGTAGACTAAGAATAAGCAATGCACTTCAGGTATCATTAACTCCCATTACGCCGATGGGACCGTCTCAATGCAGAGAAACAGTCTCTGGGCTTTTTAGTGTGATACCGTGATATGATGCCACCTGTACAACAAGTCCAGTCGTGAAATTTCCTCGCTGCTAAATATTCCACAGTCGACTGTCGGTGGTGTTACAACAAAGTGGAAGTTATTGGAAACAGCAGCAACTCAACCATTAAGTGTTTGGCCACGTAAAACGACAGAGTGGGGTCAGCGGATGCTGAGGTGCATAGTGCACAGAAGTCTCCAACTTCAATCGCTACAGACCTCCAAACTTCATGTGGCCTTCAGATCAGCTCAAGAACAGTGTGTAGAGAGCTTCATGGAATGGGTTTCCATGGCCAAGCAGCTGCATCCAAGCCATTGCATTCTCTGGAGTGACAAAATAAGGCTTCTCCATCTGGCACTCTGATGGACGAGTCTGGATTTGGCTGGTACCTGTCTGACTGCATTGTGCCAAGTGTAAAGTTTGGTTTAGGGGATTATTGTGTGTGTATAAAGTCGGCAAAATTAGTATTGAACATGTCACCAATTTTTTAAGTAAACATATTTCTAAAGATGCTACTGACATGAAATACACATCAGATGTACACATCCAATCCACACGTGAAGAAATCAAACCTTAGATGTCCATACTTTAAGATGTGTGCATGACACTGGGAAAAAAGTATTGAAAATGTTTACTGAAATTACCAGGAGGAAATAAAGCAATAAACAAATTGTTTTGACATCTGCAATGCATTGGTTGCGTACTTGCAAGCATTAACCAATAAACAGCCACACACTGGACTCAATGGGGATCTGTCTAATTGGGAATTAACCTAGATCATTATAAATAGAGCTCATGTAAGCCTTTGATATGTCTTATGTAATTTCACTCATATTCTCTTGACAGAGCTATCTGTTCATCTTATCCACGTGTATCACTTCTTATTCCATTCATTCCCGTGTTGGTTGTACACAGTGCTGCTTCATATTGCATGATAAATAGACCATTATGTTCCAAAATTAAAAAATAACAAAAATATTTGATATTAATGTACTTTATCTTTTTTGCATTTTAAATAGTGATTTTGTGTGAAGACATTGACTGAAGCTTCATGTGTAATCTGCCTCTCTTAATTTTCTCGGCGGTGGATAGTGAATCACAGAAGAGAGCAACTGCTCTTCCATAGACACACGGTCTCATAAATCTAGACCTCAGCAATATCACAGTCAATGTTGAATATTATATGTTTTACATAAGACCCTGTGTTCCTTGGTTACAGATTTACTCTTTTAACTGAGTGGCACTTTTCATAGAGCAATTTTCATTTCATGCTGCTGCTTTTTCCACACCACCACCTCCCCAGTCCTGCGGTTCAGCACATCACCATGTCTAATGCATTACTACATACTGAGTACAGTATGTGATTCAGTTCTATTTTTTTAGAAAGCAGCTTGATTGTGAAATCTGTAATTTGGTTCAGTATTGTGGTTTGGTTATAAAAAAAATTTAATATATTGCATTCAACAATGTGACTGATGCGATTCTGCAGTATTCAGTATATTGCAAGTCAATGATGTCATGATACATAACAGAAACACAGGGTATTAATTTACATAAATAATAGCAATGCTATTTTTAAAAACTCACATTTTAACAGCAATGTTGTAACAACAAATGAGTGACACAGCGGCAGTTATATAATATATAATAAAGTTATATTCACTTTACTTCAGCGATCACTCATGTATATCAGTATATAAATAAGACCTGAAAGGAGCAACCAGGCGTTATAGTCAACATAACCAACCAAGTAACCAACCAAAACATTGTAAAATAAATATATTAATAATAAAATAGTAAAATAAATACAGTAACATCGTTCTCAATTTGAAACTGTATTAGAACTTTTTGGAGCTAACAAAAATATGACGGACACGAACCAGCAGAAAAAAGGAAAAGCCAATCACATTGGCGATGTGTAATTAAGGGGCCCTCCTCCCGAACACACATTGTTTCTCCACCAATCACATTGGCGATGTGTAATTAAGAGGCCCTCCTCCCGAACACACATTGTTTCTCCACCAATCACATTGGCGATGTGTAATTAAGAGGCCCTCCTCCCGAAC
>JBBIGC010000152.1:4578547-4594538 GCA_037576955.1 Lepidarchus adonis | reverse complement strand
ACACATTGTTTCTCCACCAAACACAT
Organism: Lepidarchus adonis; assembly: GCA_037576955.1. NCBI lineage: Eukaryota > Metazoa > Chordata > Actinopteri > Characiformes > Lepidarchidae > Lepidarchus > Lepidarchus adonis. The sequence goes on along the minus strand of JBBIGC010000152.1, from coordinate 4,594,512 downwards.
TGGCAATGTGTAATTAAGAGGCCCTCCTCCCGAACACACACTGTTTCTCCACCAATCACATCGGCGATGTGTGTTTGGCAGCCGACCCATTAGGTAGAAAGCGCCGCTTAACCCTCTGTGTACCGTGATGAATTATGTTAGACATTAATGGAGCAATATGTTCTTGTTTGATCAAAATGATCAATGAGGACAGTTCAGCAAACGCTAGGTATTGGTGGCGATGTGCAGTTCTACACATTTACATTATTGGATCTTTCCCTCTTTTTAAAGAAGCTCTCCAGTGTATAATATGTGCAAATATTGCTGTAATTTATCATATAGCAGTACTTTTAATATAACTGTACAATACACTACTTTTGAAATCATAATTTAATTTTGTGCATAAGAATGCGATTAATCGTGATTGATCAAAGAAAATCTTGCGATTAATTGTGATTAAATCTTTTAAGTGTAGTTCAGCACTACTTTTTATAGATCATTTTTCTTTGCATTTAATAGCAAATGTTTTTTTGTATTGGCTGCCAAAACCATGCAAAAATGTAATATATTAACAATATAACATTATGTATTGTATTTATGTATGTATTGTTACCATATATGCCATTTTATAATTCAGAGATTTTATATAAAATTGCCACCTTCAGATTGATGCAACTCTTATACTGCGACACAATATATACAAACTTAATAACAGAATTTCACTGTCTGAGATATGAATTTGTGAAATCTGTTTGTCCAGCTGCCTGTGCAGTTACTCATCCGTGAGTATTAGTGATGGGCAATGCCCTTTAGACGAGTCACCAGTTCACAGGAGAAATATGAAGACATTGCTCTAGCTTGGCATGACCAACTTCAGGCATGAAGATACACTCACATATACTGTGAATAAATAGATCCTGTAACCTCAGTTGAAGCTTAAACCTCAATTAGTCTTTGGAGATCTTATTAACTGTGCACTGCAATATAAATACAGGGGGTCCATGACTTCCGTCATACTCGACATACAAAATTTCGTGATTACGTTGCTACCCCACCCCCACCCCTTAAAAAATGTTTACTGTAAAATTGAAAGTGAAAGTATATTGCATAAAATGCTCAAAAAAAGGCACAACAGAGTCTCAGGTGGGTGAATGTCTCCCTCTGGTGGACTGACAGAGAAATGGCCCCATTGCATTACACACGGTGCTTATTTAAACACGGTTCAACTTACGCTAAAATTCAACTTGCATCACACTCGGAGGAATGGATCTATTTTTCTCTAGTGTGTCATGATATGATATGACAAAGCAGAACTGACATATCTTAAAGAAGTACCTGGCTTTCCCATAACCACTCTGATTAGCCTGAATGAGCGCTGTAATAAAATCATACTGGGCTGTCTACAGGAGCATTTGTGTTTGTGGAACCCCTGATGAAATGTCACACTCCATATTTCTTCCTGCATACTCACATGCTATCCTCAAGAAGTGCTCATTTATTATTCAATTACATATTCGCCTGTTAGCTGTGGGAGTGCAATCTACATGAATAGAACATGAGCGCTTCTTGTCTCTTTGTGCTTCAGCTCTTCAGATCCGGACACTATGACCAGCTCTCGCTGCACTCCTAGCCTGGACAATGACCTGGCACCACTGTTGCCTTGCAAGTTGTGCCTTGGAGAGTTCCCGGCGGATAAAATGACCACAATCTCCAAGTGTCAGTGTGTCTTCTGCAGCCTGGTGAGGAGCTCCTTTGGTTTGCTGCTTTTGGCTGAAGGCAGATCACTGTCTGGTACCCAGGGATGTCCAAATCCAGTCCTGGAGAACTGATGTCCAGCACAGTTTGGTGATCTTCGTGCTAAAACACAGCTGATTCCACTCGCCTGTTAATTGCAAACTTTAGTGAGTGTGTTTGTGGAGGACAACTACCAAACTGCTGGACACCAGCCACCCAGGGCCAGATCTGGACACCCCTGGTCTAAGCAAAGATTTGGATTATGCATAAAACTATACTGTTGCTATCATATCAAAAACTTCTTACTGGCAAAGTGGATTATGGTTCTATATATCAAATAGTTTCTTACATCTAATGTTCACAGTGCTTTGCTGTAAGCTTATCTGGGCCATTTCTTTTTATCAATTAACATGTTCACACGATATAAAAGGAAGTGGGTACTTTCACAGAATTCCTGACCATTGTCTAGCATCCTGTTGTGAACTTTCTTTCTGTTTATAGTGAAATGTGTAATAATTCATAGTAGGTGTCTCAATCACTCATTGAAATGATCCTTTCTTCCAGTGTCTAAAGCAGTATGTAGAGCTGCAGATCAAAGAGGGCCTGGAAACGGGAATCAGCTGTCCAGACTCCGCCTGCTCGAAACAGGGCCAGTTACAGGAGAATGAGGTACGGCCATCTTATAAAAATGAAAGTATGATGCCATATATTAACATCAAAGGTTTCCTAAAGGGCTCATTAAAATTGGATATACACTAGTCAACCAAAACATTAAAACCACCCACAGGTGAAATGAATAACCCGTTATTGTGCCACGTCAAGCGGGGGGTATGATGTAGGAAGCAGGGAAAGTGTCGGGTGTAGGGATGTGGAAGACTCTGAGAAGGGCTGTATACGACCGAGTCAGAGCGTCTCCAAAGCTGCAGGTCTTGTAGGGTGTTCCTGGTGTGCAGTGGTCACTACCCACATAAGGTTTAGATTCAATTCCTTGAGAGCTGTTGGCAGTGTTATGGCTGATTGGGGTGCACTGCAGAAATGTCTTTATTCAAAAAAAACACCTCTAACTCACTCTCTCACTCTCTTGGTCTTCATCATTCCCTCTCTCCCTCCCCTCCTTTTCTCACTCGCTCTCGTTTCTCTCTCTTGTTCTCCTTCCTATGTCTATCTCTCTCGTCTCCCTCTCTCTCTCATCTCTGGTCTCTCTCTCTCGTCATTCTCTCTCGTCTCTTGTCTCTCTTTTGTTTCTCGTGTCTCTCGTCTCTCTCTCTGTTGTCTCACTCTCTTGTCTCTGTCTTCTCTCTTCTCTCTCTCTCTCTCTCTCAGATAGAGTCTATAGTGGCTGATGATGTCATGCAGAGGTACAAGAGGCTGCGCTTTGAGCGAGGTGATTTCTTCTCTCCGTCCGAGCCGTCACTCACAGCAGGGCCACACAATGTATAGTCTCTTAATCTTTATCACAACATTACTTTCATTTCTAATGTTGCAGAAGAGTCACAATTGTTTTACTTTGTTCTTTTTGCAAACCTCAGTTGAGCCATATGGGGTTTCTTTAGAGCTTCTCATGAATTAAACCATTATCAGATATAAATAATTATATCAATATTACAATCCAGTGCATCACAGAATAAAGCAGTCCAGTTGTTAATCATGTTACAGCAAAGGTTCAGCAACATGTGTGAATGTGTTTTAAGGTATATTGCACTATATTTATCAGTTATGAAGACTTGAATTCTATAGTACAGTCAGTGGGCGATGGCATAGTCAACAGTGAGAGAGGATATACCTGGGATTAAAAGAACCTGAGTAAAGCAGTGGTTTGTATTTGCATTTTCTTTTGCTGTATTTCTAGAGAGAAACAAATAGTAAAGCAACTTAACTGAATTTGTCTGAAATCTGTCTTACATTACGTGTAATGACTAGCAAAATGCCAAAGTAAGTGTTGAAGCCACTGTAAGCTCTTTACAGTGTAAACTTAAGTAGAAACCCGGAGCAGGGCTGTGTAGATGGAGTGTGTAAGCCTCACTGGATTATATTGAGCTGTCATCATTAACCAGTTAAATAAAACACACACACACACACACACACCTCACCTTCCAAAAAGTGATTTCTCTTTGCTCAATGTGCAGCTGCCATAGGTGTCATCCAGTGCAGGTGGTACAGGATCCAATCTGCCATGAAATGTGCCAAATTTTCCTCTCCACCTGTCCTGCAGAGGTGCTCCTGGATCCGTGCCGGACTTGGTGTCCATCCTCCTCGTGCCAGGCTGTGTGTCAGCTGAAGGAAGCGGAGGTGCCCATGCCACAGCTGGTGCAGTGCCCTCTGTGCAGCCTGCGCTTCTGCTCCGCCTGCCGGGGAGACTGGCACACAGGGCAGGCCTGCCATGACAGCATGCCCATCATCACCTTCTTACCTGGAGAGAGCAGGTAAATACTCATTTGTAAATGTCTCAATAAGCGACAATTGTCTCAAAGCATCATTAGTGCCTGTGGACTTTCTGGATGTTCACTTCTATACATTAACAGGACTCCATTAGTACGTGGGATCATGGGATTGATTCAAGGTACTTAGAGCTCAACCGGTGTCTTAAACGTAGGGGTGGAGGAGGTGGTGGCAACTATGGAGACCTATTAGACCTCAGCTGTCATGGTTATTGGCTTTGGGACCAAGGTTGTTCCACACGTCTCCGTTTTTTTATTTTCTCAACGTTTTTTTTATGTTCCGCTTCTAATTTTGTTGATGCCCATTTGCGATCCAGTTCAAATAGACCACCAGCTCATTACAGACATTATTCTCAGAGTCCATTCTGTATCCAGTACACTATGGGTATATTCATGGGAGCATTGCCCAGAACCTAGAACAAGCAACTCAAGCTACAGTACAAAAGCGTAACCAGCCAGTGATTCACCAACTCAAAGCTACATTTGGGGAAAGAATTATATGCTGCAACTGTGTTTGTGGCTTAAAAGCAACCGATGTAATTCAATGCGTTTTTGACCAATAATACGACAGCTTTTCACATGAGCTCATAGTGTTTGTTTCCTGTCTGTCATTTTTCTCATTTTCTATGTTGCTCTGCTTTTTCTGTATCAAATAGAGCAATTTTGTGCATTATTTTCTTTTATATCATACGTCCCCTTCAGGCAATATGTTAACAAGAGACACAGATAAAATAAACTGTGGTGACATCTAGTGCACGGAGTTAGTTTGGCTCTGCTTTCGTCTGTCACGTAGGACTCTTATGCAACATGTGACAACTGTGTTAATGCTACTTGTGTTTCCAATGGCATTTCTGTCGCAGTACTACAGCTGACAGTCATTCTCTCTCCCTCTCTCTCGCCCTCTGTAGTTCCATTTGCAAGAGTGAGGAAGATGATGCTCCTATAAAGCGCTGCCCAAAGTGTAAAGTGTATATTGAGAGAGATGAAGGCTGTGCCCAGATGATGTGTAAGAACTGCAAGCATGCCTTCTGCTGGTACTGCCTGGAGTCACTGGATGTGAGTCACACTGAGCAATGTGCCCTGCATTGTCTCACATGGCAAATATACACTACACTGCTCATATCATCAGGAGAACACCTTTCTTTGAACATATTACCCCCAAGTCCTACAGCAGCTCCACTAGCTCACTGTTAAATACGGCATTGATTGCAAGATTCTGCTTCTCACCCCCAAGACTCTCCATAATCACCTCCATATTTTCACATATGAACTCTTAGATCTTCCTCCTCTATCTGCCTCACTGTACTTTCTGCTTGCATGTCTACCATGGGTTCTAGGGCATTTAGCAGTGTTGCTCCTCATCTATTATCATCCATTAACATTGATTCTCTTTCTATTTTTAAGTCTCGTCTCGAAACACATCTCTTCAAAATTGTATACACTGTGCGATGTATGACTTTTACATATTTTCTACTTACATTGAGTATTTTATTATATTTCATTGTCTTCAGATGGAACTAGTCTAGTTTTGTTTTTTTGTTTTTTTACCTACGGTAATATGTACTTGAATGCCGTTAAAAAGGTGCCTTTAGATAAAATGTATTATCTTTTTTTTTTTAATTTATAAAATAAAAAAAAACAATAGATTTTGTATGGAAATACACTGAGTAAAGTATTTTTTTAATTAATTGCGATAAATGATAAATTATGCCAAGATGTGCTTTTCTGAGCACTGTTGCATTACAAGTAAAGTACATGGTGATGCTAGAACGTTTGTGAGAAGTCTGTGATCAGATCCTCTTTGTAGGCATCTCAGAAATAACAAGGTTCTATCGATTTTCATTCATGGATAAGTTTTCCATCATTAAACATATTTTCCAAAGGTATGTTAGCCTCTACAGTTACCAGTTCAGTACTGAGGATCAAGAGATACAGTAATTAAAGTCAAGTGACCCTGCTCTATTTAAAGACATCTGCCTGAGACTCCACCACACATTGCCTGCCATATCTGCTTCACTCTTTTAAATGCAGCTCAACTGCGGGTGGGTCTTGCAAGAGCCTCAAGAAATAATGGCGTTTTAGGAAAGGGTGGAGCCAAAGTCTATTCAAAGTCATTTGAATCAGTTCTGAGTGTCAGTGCAGGACTGATCAACATAAAATCATACAATAATTGCTGCTCAAGGGGCTTTTTTCTAACTGTTTGAATCTTTTACTTTTATTCATTTATCTACATCAGTAATGTATCTTTATAACTGCATCTCCAGTCACAATTAGACATGTGATGATGAGTGTTACTGAATGTAATGGATGTAAAGGTGGTTCATTTTTACATACACAGTTAACAGGCTTCTTTCATTTTACTAGGATGACTTCTTATTGATCCATTATGACAAAGGGCCCTGTCGGAATAAACTGGGTCATTCCAGAGCCTCGGTCATCTGGCATCGGACACAGGTATGTGCAGTACACAGAAATGTACAGAAAATTAGCCACCTACTTTATATATACAGCCTTTGTCTATTTTATCAGCTCCATTCACCCAGTACTGTAGGAGCACTTTGTATTTCAGTATTCCAGACTGTAGCATGTGTGTAGTACTAGTGTGCTTTTGGTAATTGGATTTTGTACGTTTGCCCACTGACAAAGAAATGAAAAGTCTATCATTTTAATAGAATAGAATATCAAAAGAAAATCCAGAAAATCACATTATATAAAATGTATACATTGATTTGCATTTCATTGAGTGAAATAAGTTTGATCCCCTAGCAAAACAAGACTTAATATTTGGTGGCAAAACTCTTGTTGGCAGCACAGAGGTCAGACGTTTCTTGTAGTTGATGACCAGGTTTGTGCACATAGCAGGAAGAATGTTGGTCCACTCCTCTTTGAAGATCAGCTCTAAACCATTAAGGTTTCAAAGCTGTCGCTTGCCAACTTGAAGCTTCGCTCCCACCACAAGTTTTCTATGAGATTAAGACACTCCATGACCTTAATGTGCTTCTTCTTGAGCCTCCTTTGTTGCCTTGGCTGTATGGTTTGGAAGACCAGCTACCACCCATTTTTAGTGTGCTGGCAGAGGGAAGGAGATTGTTACTCAAGATTCAAGATCCTCTGGTGAAGTCGTCCTGTGCCCTTAGCGCCCCCAAAAGCCTAATGGCTCCACCGCGATGCTTGACAGTGGGGATGGTGTTCTTGGGGTCATAGTCAGCATTTGCCTTCCTCCAATCACAGTGAGTTTAGTTGAGGCCAAAGAGCTCGATTTTGGTCTCATCTAAGCACAGAACCTTCTCCCAGGCACTCTCTGAATCATTCAGGTGTTCATTGGCTCTCACCTTTCTCATGATCAACCTTAGCCCACAAGGTAAGATCTTGCATGGCTACAATCTTGTCTCTGACATTCTTAGACAGCTCTTTGGTCTTGTCCATGGTGGAGAGGTCAGAGTCTGATTGATTGATTGAGTCTGTGGACACATGTCTTTTATACAGGTGACTAGTTGAGACAGGTGTCACTAATGTTTGTGATGAGTTGAAATTAGGAGAATCAAACTGGTCTGTTGGAGCCAGAACTCCTAATGGTTGGTACGAAATCAAATACTCATTTCACTCGATGAAATGCAAATCACTTTATATATTTTATATAAAGTGATTTTCTGGATTTTCTTTTTGATATTCCATCTCTCACTGACTGTTAAAATAAATGTTTTAACTTAAATTAGACCCATCAGATTCACACACAAACGGCCCTACTTTGGTCAGGTCCAGCCACAAAACATTTAGCCAGTACCCTTCTGGCTTAACATCTAGCAAAAGCTTTCAAAAACTGTAGATGGGTAGAAAGGTTATGTACTGCTATGCACATCATTATTTTTCTGTGAAGGTGGGTTTATGAACATGAGTATAAATTCTTTGGTTTTATGCTGATGGGCATCAACAACTCTTTTCCTGAGGTCCTCAAATCTCGTTTGTTCTTGCTTTGAGACTTGTTAAATATGTTTGGAAGATCAGACATTTTTAAAAATATTATACACGGTGCCATTCATGCCCCATTACTTCTAGGGTTTTGTGTGAAAATTGGATGGTGTTTTTAGGTTATGTTTTTGTAGAAATATAGGAAATTGTAAAGGGTTCACAAACTTTCAAGCACTACTGTATGTTTTGTGTATAGGAACAACATGTATAGTTTACAGCTGTGTATATTACACCAGTATGTGTCATTTACAAGTATGTAGAGCACAGCACAACAGGATAATATCATTCAGTGGTAGACGTGTAGCTTGTCTGGTGTTAGAGGTTTAGCCCCGGGGATCAGTAGCAGTAGAGGAAGACAGGACCATTTTCACACAGAGGATTTAGCCCTTTAATCCTCCTCATCACCTAGCTTTCTAAAATAGGAGTGTGTGTGCGTGTATGCGTGTGCGTGTGTGTGTGTGTGTGTGTGTGTGTGTTTGAGAGAGAGAATGAAATATGCACATACAGCCTTTAGTGCCCCCTTGTGGTGATTCAGGTTCTATGACATTTTTATGCATTCAGGGTTCACATTTGTAAATGATCTACTATATGTCTGTAAATGGTGCGAACACACCTCAAGGCACCCACATTTATCATTAGGTTAACAAAAAAGAGAGAGAAATCTGATAGATAGGCCAGTGGTATGTCCACGGGTAGTGGCCTAATGGTTAGGATCTTGCCCTGAGGGTCTCAGGGTCCCACCACAGAGGTTCCCCTTGAGCAATGTACTGGCACATTTTTTCAAATCCTAGACAGATAAACATACCACTTACGTCTTACGTAAGGTACCGTCCCCATCTGCTCATACGCACATGGGTCAAATGCCGAAGTTGCATTTCGTTGTGGTCCACTGTGTGCTGACAAATAATCACTGATTTCACAATTAATTGAACTTTGTATCTTCAAAATGACAAATCATTTAGGCCACAATCTACTTCATATTACTTCAAATTGTATCCAAAATGGTACTTCTTTGTCTCTGTGTCCAGGTTGTGGGGATTTTTGCTGGCTTTGGCCTTCTCCTGCTGGTGGCCTCCCCATTCCTGCTCCTGGCCACACCTTTCGTCCTATGCTGCAAGTGCAAATGTGGCCGTAAAGATGATGACCCCTTGCCCACCTAGAGTCCTACCTTCAGCTCTGAAGTTCCAAAATTTTACTTCTCCTCTGGGGGACTCTTCTGGCTGGACGCTTTTGGGCTGCACAGCTGGGTCAGGCTACTCTGGGTTCCCAATGAGAGTCGCTGCAGTGGAGTAAAAAACATTGGAACAGTTTCTGAAACTGATGTCTGGAGGCTTAGATTTGCACCATCCAGAATGGGAGTATGAAGAGGTATCACCTTCAGAAGACAGCAGCACAGTTTGTTCTAGGTCATCAGCGTATGGTGTCTGGAGAGATGTAGTTGTTCTCCATTGCTTTTAGAATTCCTGTTGACTTGGGTACAGTTATTTAATGTGTAAATTTCATCAAAAGCTGTAAAAGAACAAGCCATAACCTGAGCTTTTAGCTTTTTACAAGCTGGATTATGTTTTCTCTGTAGCAGGTCCAGTGACCTGAATATCCCTTTCAAATTTTAAGTCCAGTACGACCACAAAACAATATGTGGTCGTATTTATGTTTTTTGACTTGGAAAAGCTGTAGAAACATAACATTAGTAGCATCCACTTCACTTTCCTGTTCCTTTTTTCCCACTGCTTGGTGCTTTTCAAGCTGTCTTCCTCTTGATGTCAGCTAGACAGATTTTACAGAGGTAGCAAAAATGCCAATAGACCGACTGAAGCTTGGAGGAAAAAAATGTAGCTAAGATAATTCTACAGCATTTTGTTAGACAGGTGCCAAAGTCCTTTACCATCATTGTTTTCGGGACCATTAGAAACCTGGTTCTTCACAATGATGGCTAATGAATAATTTCTGCTTGTAGTCAATGTGAAAACTGGTGACATGTTTCCTCTCACTCACTCTTGCTCATATTTACACTGTATGCTGCCGTATCACACAGAAAGCTCTGGTCCCTGAACCTGAGCAAGGTAACCTACAGTAGCTCTACTTTCCCCTCCAACTGGGTTTGGAGTAATCAGGTCAGCAGAGCATGACTGTTACTTTTACAGGACACATTTTCTTGGGTAGGACTTGCACAACTTTCATTCAGCAGTGTGGTGAAGCTGATTTCTTGACTACTCTCAAGCACACGGTAATAGCAGAGTCCCTCTAATGTGGTTAATTATGTCAGTTTTTCTGATTTTCACTTTTATTTAAGTGGATCAACAGTTTTTTGTCGTTTACTATGTGGATTCACTTTATAATGGTTTACAAATATGTTAATTATTGAAAGTGCAGTGTCTTGTTCCTTATGTCAATGCTCCTGAGCTACATTTAGACAGCAGGGTGCTTTGATTTGTGTGTTTTTTCCTCCTCTGGTTTCTATTTAATGACTTGCTGAAGAACCAGCATGTGATGGTTCAAACCAATGTAACGTGTCAACAATACTGGAACCATTATTTAAAAAATCTTTACTACTGACTTAAATTAATCCGCACTTAGAAAGTGATACAATGAATTCATTTAATTACAATTAAAGATTTACTTATTCTTATCATGTTGGTCTTAGGATCTCATTACATACAGTGACACTGCTCCTATCTACATGTCCTTTCTTCGTCCTCTCTAAAATGTTGACTCTACTGTTGGTCTCTGCATTTAGCTTTTTATTCAGTCTTAAAAAGTCTAAAAAAAATTTGAATTTAGGCCTTAAAATGTCCTAAAACATTAAGAATTTATTTACTAGGTCTTAAAGTGTTATGTTGAGGTGTTAAATGTCAACATGTGTGTGTTTTAACGCTAGTTTCTCTAAGCTCTTTGATGGCATATCTTGTTTCCATGCTGTAGTTTTTTCTTTTAATAGTCTTGGTGTAGCACATTAACGAGACCAGGGCGGGACTGATGGCGGATATAAACTGCAGCCCACTCGAAATTTATGCACTCGGTGTTGTGCAAGCTTGCTGTAAAGACACTGAAGTCACATGAAAAATCAGAAAAATATCAAATCACAGGTAAAATTCTTCAGAAATCACACAGGCAGTTTTAAGGTTTTCTGGGACTCTGTCTAAACGCAACCATCTCCTCACTCTTCTCGAGTGCAGAATTGAGAAGATAAATGTGAATAATTTATTCTGTAAGTAATTCGAGGGCTCAGCTTCTCTTTTATATTCTTTCTACATTTTACCAGTGTTTAAATGAAATTGGGTTAGGGTTAGGGTCTTTAAATTGGGTCTTTACCAAAAAGGTCATTTAAAACCTGCAGAAATGCGGTTTATTGCTCGTTGTACCCAACCTGTCTGTCTGAAGTTTTTAAATTTCATATTGCTGGCAGACACTGTAATGCAAAAGGGTTGTGTGTGTGTGTGTGTGTACAGTAAATACACATCCTCTACAGACAACACACTTCTCCACGTCAATGCACGTTTACTGTGTATTTGCTGTATTTAACATATTGAAAAATGAAATGTAGTAAATTGTTTAACAAAACAGTAATAAAATCTGTGTGGGAAAATGTTGTGGTAATGTTTTGAAATGAAAGTTAGTTCTCTATAGAAAATGTATTTTCACTCAAAAATTTTGCATTCTACTATATCTTCTTTATCTATGGTTAATGTTTTTTTTTATAATGAATATCTAGAAATATTATAGTGTACTTTTATTCATTTACATATACATCTGCACTTATTACCAAAAGTAAGTAAACCATTAGACGACGTTGTGTCCACGTTTGAATAAAGTAATCTTCCTCTGCAAATGATGCTCCGAATAGAAATGGATCATGATTTGGACTGTAGCTTGAGTTATATTGTGTGTTACTTGTAAAAGTTGTTCAGAGCTGATAGAGGGGTGGTTCTCCCCTTGCCTGCTCTTCAGTGCTGTAACAGAAGCTTGTCTGCTGCCTGGTGGGGAGCATGTGGCTGGGCTGTGCTGAGCAGCAGCTGGCTGCAGCGTGGGGGCCCGCGGCTGGCCGGGCAAAGGGCCTCTCCTGGGGCCAGTGGGCATCTGCCTCTCCCTGCACCGCTTCACCCGCCAGCATCACAAATTCATGCGCTGCTCCACCCGCACCATCTGTGTCCGCACACACCAGAAGCTCAGTAAGCTCCGCCGGTCACGCGCAGGAGAGGCCTGAGGAGACCAGGCCAGGCCACACCGAGCGGAGCTGATCCACATGAGGAAGTGACCGAGTCCTTTAGAGGGTTGACCAACTAGGTCAGGAAGAGTAAGTGCAGGAGCTGAAGATACTTGCTTCAATGTTTATATGCGCAATCAACTTACACAGCTGGTGCCATAGACCCGCAATAGCTGCTGTAATCTCATAAGCCCAACACAGAAGTAAAGACCCTAAGTCACCAAACATTAAATATGGGGCAAGTTCCTAACCAGCAGGTGACCACTGCCCACAGAGTAGATTCCACAGCTGTTCAGCAGCACATTGAATGACCTCGGGGTACGATGATGTAATATAGGCCTCGCCTTGACTTTAGACCCAGAACATTTTTAAGCTTCAAATGATCCATTAGCTCCACATAACCAAACTCATTCACTTGCCCCAAACCATGAATAATTATTTAGAAGAAAAATGCACTTCCTAATGTGGTTCCTGATATTAATATTTAAAGAAGGCAAATGCACATCAACAGTATTGTCATTAAGACCTCATTTTTGTTTTGTACCCATTGTGTAGGTTCATTCATTTGTTTATAATGAATCCAGTAGAACTGACCTATGGAGTTCTTTCAAGTTTCTCCTTCCTGGCAGTGGTTGCCTAGTGGATAGGACCTTGCCCTTGCAACTGGAAGGTCACAGATTCAAGTCCCTACCCAAGCACCACTGAGGAACCCTTGAGCAAGGTACTGTCCCACCACGCTGTGGATAACTGCCCATGCTCCATGTGTGCACAAGTGATTGGTTACATGCAGAGGTCACATTTCCTTGTGGTGCCCGTGTGTGGTTTCACCCACTAATCATTACTTGCACCACCTTTACTTAACCACAAGAGGGTACAACTGCTGCACGATTCATGAAAGGGAGCGCGGAGTAATGTCTGTGTTAAACACGACTATGGGGCAGGAGGCTTAGTGCACAGACAATCACAGACTAGAAAAGAGGAAATAAAAATCATGTTTGCAAAAACTACAGTAAATCTATGACTGAATTGTATCAGGTCATACTGCTTATCCTCTCTCTCTCTCTCTCTCTCTATTCCCCCACCCTCCTCAGGCAGTGCAGGCCGTCTGTGGCCCAGCGGCTCACTGGCAGGTGTTGATGGTCCTGTCGGTCGAGGCTGGGGGAGCTCTGCTGGCTCTGGGCTGGTGCTCCAGTCTGCCTGTGCCTGCCTGGGCTGTCCCACTGGCAGCTGGCATCACGCTGCGGGCGCCTCTCCCAACTATAATTACCAGCTCCAGCTACAGATGGAGACAAGCAGGCACACTGGTCCCTGCTTCCTCCCTCTACGGCCTTCACCCACCTCCACATTTCCTCCTCACAAATGGCCAAAACACACTCTGCACTAGGTCAAACTCGACACAATTGAACACCTGTGTCGCCAATGTGTGCATCATCTTAAAGTGTCTGAATTCACTAATTAGAATGGGTGTCTGGATACAAAACACACTCTGCACTAGGTCAAACTCCACATCACTCTAGGCAGCGACAGAGACATTAACAGCTTTATAAAGACTCTCTGCTCATGTGCGCTTCTGCAGAACTGAAGTTTGTGAACACACTTGTCCAGTGTAGAGTGTGGTAATGGGAGCTTTGTCCTTTGCTATTCTGGGAAGATTTTCACTCCATGATGGCACTTTTGCTGTAGGAATATGATTGTATTCAGCCACAAGAACCTTATTAAGTTGATAACAAACATCACGGTGGATGGAGTTCCATCACACAGTTCCACCGCTCAGTGCTGGGGGCTTGATCAGGGCGTCTTAAAAAGTCTAAAATCTGAATTTCAGGCATTAAAATGTATTTAAAACATTACGATTTTATGCACTAGGTCTTAAAAAGGGTACACTTGGGTCTTAAATATCAACACGTCTGTGTTTTAATGATAATTCAATCATTCATTAAAGTGATGGCACGGTGGTTATTGGTTCCGTGCTGTAGTTATTTCTGAATTATTGCTGAAGGTTTTCTAACGTCCAGTTATTTTGACTGTACAGTGTCCTGTTTGGGGGAAAGTGCAAATTGAACTTGTTGGCTCAAGAACAAAGCATTTAGTGCTCAGCCCATTGCACATTGGGCAAGGAGATGCTAAACTTGGTGTAAAGGCACTAAAACCACATGGGATATAAAAAAAACAAAAAATTCAGCCAAAAATCTCCAGAAAATACACAGGCCCTTATGCAGTATTGGGTTTTCTGGGACTCTGTTTTAAACACAACCATCTTTTCCCTCTTTTTAAGTGCAGAAGTGAAGTGATAAATGTAAATAATTTATTCTGTAAGTAAATCTGCTTTTCTTTTATATCCCTTCTCCTTTTTTATCCAGGCTTGACGTGTATTTTGCATTGTATTTAATTCATAATGGTCTTAAAAAGGTCTTGAAACTCTCTAGCCAACACCGGGCCCAGCGACCTTCAACTCCTGTTTGGCAGTGTTTTTCTATGGGGATTATACAGCTGTGTGTATTCACAATTGAACACCTGTGTCGCCAATGTGTGCATCATCTTAAAGTGTCTGAATTCACTAATTAGAATGGGTGTCTGGATACTTCTGGACATACAAACTGCACTCCAAAAGTTAGGCTGCAGCTGGGTGCCAGAATGTGGGTGGTGTTTCTCAGCTATATTCACAGAATCCTTCTGATTGGAATTGCTTCTGATGACACAGCAGTCTACAAATGCAGACCACCTGGTCTTAGCTTTTGGAATGCAGCTGTGGTGTTCCTTTATCAACCTTTTACAACTAATTACATCCTGAGGCACCTGCAGGCCACTGTCAGGAAATGTGCGAGTTCTTAAAACAGTTTCCTCTTTCATTTAGCCTTTCTTTCTGCAAGAATGTGGTTTGTTTAGCTCAGTGATTTTCATCTCCAGTCTTAAGGAACCACAGTTTCCACTGTTCTCTGCCCACAATACAGCAGATCCAGCTCATGAAGAGCTTGATAACTAGCTGATGAGCTAGAACAAGTTTATTGGGGGCAGATAATAGTTAAAACTGTTGAGAAGTGTTACATATCACCGGTGTAGTACACGTGTAGTAGCACAAAGACATCAGTTTAACCTATTTCTGAGCTACAAGACTAAGGCAAGGTACCAATAGGGCAGGGGTGCCCAAACTGGTTCTAGATACCCACCCCCTGGAGAGCTTTGCTCCAACACTAATCTAACACACTTGATCCAAGTAATAAAGGCTGCCAGGGGGCTGAATTGGATCGCCAGGTGTGTTGGATCTGATCTCCCTAGGGGGTAGGTCTCCAGGACGAGAGTAGGAGACAACTGAGCTGTAAGACCATGCAGACAAAATCTTTCACTTTCTTACTCTTTAAGGATGTCTGATCTGTTTTACATTTGAGACTCCACTTCTTTCTTCTTTTCTTATATTTTGATAGAGAGAGAGAGAGAGAGAGATAGAGATAGAGATAGAGATAGATAGACAGACAGACAGACGGACAGACAGACAGACAGAACATATCAACTGGCCTAAAGAGAAATGGAGGAACATTTTGTGGACTGATGAAAGTAAGATTGTTGTTTTTGGGTCCAAGGGCCACAGACAGTTTGTGAGACGACCCCAAACTCTGAATTCAAGCCACAGTACACAGTGAAGA
>JBBIGC010000152.1:4559734-4578165 GCA_037576955.1 Lepidarchus adonis | reverse complement strand
AGAGAGAGAGAGAGAGATGACCTTGTTACTATAGCCTTCCAGGCCGGCCAGACTGGTGCAGTAGGAGGCACAAGCCTGTGGGGAAAGTCAGACAGATGCTGTTTCTCTCTTGCTCGCTCGCTCTCCCTGTGGGTGAAGCGATGTGGAGTGCGTTTGGTGCAGCTGCCACCCTCACCCTCATGCAGCACAGACGCCGGTACTTGCTGGCTCTCCTCTATGACCTACACTACATCTCTAAACTTCACTTACACAGCTGTACGCGCAAACACACACACACACACCAGATCAGCTATGTACATCTGTTTATGCAATGCCGCAAGCCAAGTCATCACAACTGATTACATGTGTCATGTGTGTTCGATACCATGTACATGCAGATGTGTGTGTGTGTGTGTGTGTGTGTGTGTGTGTGTATAAGGGGATATCTGTATAACAACTAAATAAACCAGCAAATCTCTTACAAATTCAAGCTCAACAAAACTGTCTTTTCATACTTCAGTTGTTTACTTCTGTATTTTGTCATATATTCACTTGACACTTTTTTTTTTTTACTATTTTTATAATAATTGTAACCATCTGTCATCCGCACACTTACAATTTTATGATGAAGCAATAAAAAAAACAAAAAATAATTTGAAAAATTAAAGCAAATGTTTGTTCACATAATGACCATACATACATTTTCCACTCTTTAATATTGCATCCATTTGCTAAAATCATTCAATTTCATTTTTTCCCCATTAATGTACACACCGCACCCCATATTGACAGAAAAACACACAATTGTTTACATTTTTGCAGATCACATGATCCTAAGTATTTAGACCATTTTCTGTGACACTTATATATTTAACTTGTGCTGTCCACTTCTTCTGATCATGCTTATGATGGTTCTACACCTTCATTTGAGTGCAGCTGTGTTTGATTAGACTGATTGGACTTGATTATGAAAGCCACACACACCTGTCTATATAAGACCTTACAGCTCACAGTGCAAGTCAGAGCAAATTAGAATCATGAGGTCAAAGGAACTGCCTGAAGAGCTCAGAGACAGAATTGTGGCAAGGCATGGATCTGGCCATGGTTACAAAAACATTTCTGCTGCACTTACAGTAAGGTTCCTATGAGCACAGTGGCCTCCATAATCCTTAAATGGAAGATGTTTGGAATGTCCAGAACCCTTCCTAGAGCTGTCTGTCTGGCCAAACTGAGCTATCAGGGGACAAGAGCCTTGGTGAAGGAAGTAAAGAAGAACCCAAAGATCACTGTGGTTGAGCTCTAGAGATACAGTCAGGAGACGGGAGAAAGTTGTAATAAGACCACCATCATTGTAGCCCTCCACCAGTCAGGGCTTTATGCAAGACACATGAAAGCCTGCATGGAGTTTGCTAAAAAACAAAAAACAAACAAACAAACAACAAAAAAAACACCTGAAGGACTCCAAGGGGAGAAATAAAATTCTCTGGTCTGATGTGTGGAGAAAACCAGGCAGTGCTCATCACCTGTCCAATACAGTCCCAACAGTGAAGCAGGGTGGTGGCAGCATCATGCTGTGGGGGTGTTTTTCTGCTGCAGAGACAGGACGACTGGTTGCAATTGAGGGAAAGATGAATGTGGCCAAGTACAGGGATATCCTGGATGAAAACCTTCAGGACCTCAGACTGGGCTGAAGGTTTACCTTCCAACAAGACAACGACCATAAACACACAATTAAAATAACGAAGCAGTGGCTTCACAACAACTCAGTGACTGTTCTTGAATGTTCCAGCCAGAGCCCTGACTTAAACCCAATTGAGCATCTCTGGAGAGACCTAAAAATGGCTGTTCACCAACGTCCACCATCCAACCTGACAGAACTGGAGAGGATCTGCAAGGGGGAATGGCAAAGGATCCCCAAATCCAGGTGTGAAAAACTTGTTGCATCTTTCCCAAAAAGACCAAAATACACCTAAATACTGAGGAAATGGTCTGAATATTTAAGATCATGTGAAATTTCAGTTGTTCTTTTTTAATAAATCTGCAAAAATGTCAACAATTCTGTGTTTTTCTGTCAATATGAGGTGCTGTGTGTACATTAATGGGGAAAAATAAACTTGAATGATTATAGCAAATGGCTGCAATATAACAAAGAGTGAAAAAAGGGTCGGAATACTTTCCGTAATCACTGTATATATAGAGAGAGATTTCTACATTTATTTCTTTATTTCTGAGAAATATATGAGAGCCCAAAACACAAAGTGCACCTACAGGAAGTGGACTGAGTAAAATGGACATCCACGTGCAGATACCGGTGGGTAGAATGAGCAAAGTTGCTCACTTGTGTACACGAGACACACACACATCAAAACCAGCTATTTCAACACTGAAAGTTTTACTAAACCGTTTCATATCTGAGTATAGAGATGGATGTGTGTGTGCGTGTATGTGTTAGGGATGAAGTGGAGGGACAAAAAAAAAAGTTCAGGCTTCACACCAGCTGCTGAACATGACATTTCCTGGCTGGGCTAGCACACCCCAGCAGGAGCAACATCTGTGTGCCTGCCTTTCATCCCTGCGATCCCCAGGCAGGACGGCTGTGCTACCTGCAGCTCCAGCCCACAGGCAGCAGAGCTTTACTGCAGCAGGACACAGCCTGAGCCTGGCCCAGCTGAGGCTTCACCACAGCCCACGGCCTGACACACAGCCATCCAGCACAAACATCACACACACACACACACACACACACAGACACACACACAGACACACACACACACACACACAACTACAGATGTAGGTATAAGGTATAATGTAAATTTCATTGTTGAAATCACTTGACCACAGACTGTAATCTTTTTTTTCTGCGCATCATCTGCTGACCTGTCTTACTGCTTTCACTCTTACAATATGCAAGGTGGACTAACAGGTCAGGTGTGGACAGTAAGTGCACTAATATAAGTGCATATACAGTAGTGCTTGAAAGTCTATGAACCCTCTTGAATGCTCTCTAATTCTGCATCTGGTATTCATAGTACTGTATACAGTATTGCTCTTTGCCATTTATTTATTAAGGAAAGTGATTACATCTTTCTTAGTTTTTGCTTTCAATTTCTGGTGTAATTCCTTTGTCCTTCACATTAGCTTGGACACATTTTAGATTACAAGAAAAATATATTTTTAATCCCTAAAGCAAGTTTGTAAAAGTGTATCATGGCATGACAGTCCTTGATGCTTATTAAGCTGGACTCAATCTGCTTCAGAAGCTTTCACCGCTTTCCAACTGGTGGAGTCAGAACATGCATTGCACCAAAGTTAGAGTTGTTCTAGCAACTGTGGAGGACACACATACACACAAATGATATTCTGAGAGAAAAGAACAGATGTGTTGGACATTTATAAATGTACTGTATAGGAAGTGAGGAAATGTTGAAGTACAGGACGAAACTGAATTGTCCTCAGGTGATAAAGAAAATAAATGAACACACAGATTAAACAGTGACACAACAACTGATTGACAGGTTATGCTGGAGAACAAAGAGTTATGTGGTGTATGTATACACCATGTATGTATGTATGTATGTATGTATTATTTGGTGTATGTATACAGTGTGCATGTTGAAATATGTTACAATGCTCTAGATAACAGCTGCTGAATTTCACATGAATGGAAGCATAGGGGAAACTGTACTGAACTGACGTTGCGTACCTATCAAATCAATACAGAGCAAAACCTGAACCAGGACCCTGAGGACATGCAGTAACCTAGTCAAAAGATGCTCACATAAAATACTGCCCAGAAAAGCTGGGTTTCAACACACCAAGCTCTAATATTCAGAAGCTTTGGAATACTCTGCAAGGTGGTAGATCACCAGCATTGGATATTAGAACCCATGACTAAGTCCTTTTTCAATCAACATGATAAAATGTTTAAAACCCAAAAAAACTTCAAATATATTTTTTTTAATTAAACAATTAGGATTTAAACAAAGCCATTTCAACTTACGGTACATGGTCATAATAGTTAACAGCTTAATAATTATTCTGAATTTTAATTATTATTATTACTTTTATTCTTCATGAAATTATCAATTCTGGTGTGTGTGTGTGTGTGTGTGTGTGTTGTGGGTTGTCCTTAACTTTTCTATTAACCCAAAGAATCAGATTTACCACCAACACAATTAGAAGGTAAACATGAAATCAACCAATCACTTTCATTTCCAAATGTTGGGTAACTTCTGCAAGTCTTCAGTTCATCACTGACTGCAAATGATATCGACTTTGCTCTGGACTTGATTCGCTTTCTGGGTTGTGGATACATTGCTCTACAAATGTGAATGTCACAACAACCTTGAAGCTTTGGCATGGCTGAGAACATGAGTGGTACAGGATTCAAGCTTGTTATAAAGGGGGAAAATATTTGTGAGGTTCATTGCTCCTTCATGGTCATTTTGTCACAGAAAGTTTTCAAACTGCTATTGCTATTTGATATGAGTCTCTACATTACTAAAAAGCCACAAACATATTAACACCACATGTGGAGTAGTGAATCTCTGCAGCAGTGGCTGCCAATGCAATGCAATTTACAGCACCTGCTACAAATATGTTCTGCTACTGGCCCTATTGAACCATGACGCAGGTGCTATATGATCAGTTCAGGTTGCTGTAGTTATATGACTTTTCATATTTCTCATATTGAATGCCTTGTACAATAAGCCCAAGTGCTTTGCCAACAGTCTTCTCACTGACTTTTTTAATGAAGCCTACAAAAAGCAAATTTACAATGGAAGACATTTATTTCTCCTTTGTGTGGTGATGGCGTTCCCATTAACCCTGCATCTTATTCATCTTCTGAATGGAATTCTGTCCTGCCCATTACAATAAGACATTTACAAGGCTGTAAAACTGATGTTGCAGCTTGGTGACGAACAGATTTCCGAATGTCCCACCTCAAGGAAAAAGCGATCTTGGCACAGAGTAAGAGAAGAGAACAGTGCTGCGATGTCAGCCGAACTCACGGCCTGTGAAGAGCAGGCATTCAGCCAGACCATTTTATGAGCCATGGGGCCATATTTACACCATACTTTCACTAATGGAACCAGACTGAACAGGCGGGCACTTATTAGATTAGAGCTGTGTTCTCTTTTCTCCTTCAAGACTCCAGTAAAAGTTATTTTTTTCTGAAAATCAACTTCAGTTTTAAAATGATTGGTGGGATAAGCCATAAAATTTTATTGGGAGACATAATATTTTGTGTGTTACAAGAACCCAGAGATTGCAGTGCAGACTTACTAAGAGCCAGCAATCATCAGCAATGGAGGCTACTCAACCTTCAGTGGAGATGGTGTTATAAATTTAGATTGCTGCCTTAAATATCTGATTTACTACTGTCAAAATAGTGGGTTCATGGCAATGGCTTCCAGAGTCCAATCAAGAACTACACCACATGTTTATTTTGACTGGTGGTGCATAGAATTTTCAGTCGACAGTAGGAAGAAAGAGGAGCAGCCGGAGGAAACCCATGTGAAGATGAGGAGAGTTTGCAAACTCCACAAAGAAAGGAATCCATGGCTCAAACCCAGGACCTTCTTGCTGTTATCTGACAGCACATTTTTCCAGTTTGACTCTTTGAACAATCATCTGCTGTTAGAATGTTCTCTTACCATCCTCCTCATGAAGGTTGACACACATCTGTCTCACTTGAAAGGCATGTTCTCTTGTTTTTCCCATGTTGACGAGGGGCAAAGAGCAATAGGTGCAACGTGGTGTAACGTCATATTTCTTCCCCAGGGAAACAGGAAGTCATTCATTACGGAATAAAAGTTCCTATTTACTCTGATCAACTTTAAAACAAAACAAAAAAATATAATTATTTCTTAGCAATAGTTTTTTTAATGCATTTGAGTTAAACATCTGATATTTCTATTTCTGAGATTATGCTCTTGCAAAAAACATGGAATTTATGTTAAGGTTTTTAACACGTCTTAACCTCGGAGTGCCAATAATTGTGGAGGTTGTTGTATATCAGTTACATATGATTTAATCTCTAATCGATGCTGCCATTATAAAGAACGATTTATCAAACTTAGGGTGGCTTTACTTGCTCCAAATACTATTCATTGTTTGTTTGATACATACATTTTTTGTGGATAGCAAATTGATGTAGCACGTCCACAAAATGCAACACAAACATCAGTGCAATCAGTTTGTCTGTCTTCGCATCTGTTGTCACATTCACTGTTGACTTTGTTGTGCTAAAGCAAAATGAATAAAACAGACATTATTGTGTTAACAGGGGCTGTTTTGACTCTGACCTCCCCTCTAGTGGACATATTATTTAATATTCCAGACAGACACATGATCCCCAGTGTGAGAACAATGCAGCTTACATAGCCGGTGTGTATGCAAATGTGATGGTTAACAGCAAGTTTAAGCCAGCCTTAGGATTCGTAACTATGCATGCACTTCTGGATGTAACAAAAATGAACTGCTTTTAAGTGGAAGTGGGGAAAAAACAAAGTTACTTTATGGGCAAATAGGACAAATGCGATTAAATGTAGTTCACTACACAAATGAGTGTGATTAATTCCCAAGGCAGGGTTCACTCTGCAGAGGAGGCCAACACAGAGACAGACAACCATTGAAACACACACACACACACACACACTCATGGGGAATTTAGAGTAGCCAGACAACCTAAACCACAAGCCTTTGGACAGTGGGGGAAACCATGTGAACATGGGTAGAGCTTCCAAACTCAACACAGAAAGAACCTGTGTCCAACCCAGGGATTTAACCCAGGACCTTCTCATTTAGGCAACAGCCTGAACCACTGCATCCCAGTGCCACTTTGATGAACAAACATTAAATATGAATTTGCTTGTACAAAGTAAAAGTGACTATTTGTCATTGTGAACACACCATCACACACAGTGTACCACACGACTGTGACCTCTGTCTATAATCCATCACATGTGCACATATGGCGCAGTGGGCAGCTATCAACAGCACCCAGGGAGCAGTGAAGTGGGACAGTACCATGCTCAGTGGTTTCTCAGTGGTGCCCAAGTCAAAACTTGAACCTGCGACCCTTCCAGCTGCAAGGGCAAGGTCCTAACCAGTAAGCCACCACTGTGCCTGTAACTTAATGTAATGAGATTTTATGAAATTTGATTAAAGTATCTTTGGATTCAGAAGCACCATAAAGCTACACACATGTCTCCATTCCAAGTCCTTCAAACTTTAGCTGCTCTTTTCCACCTACCAGAAACATGACTGAAAAGCCGAGCACACCTGTGCCTGCAGTCTCAGGCAAAGGAGCACAAAGATTTACCTAATGAGCTGGTTGCACCTGTCAGACAATGGGGCTTCACTCATAAGCCATGCCGGTTTGCATGTTATCCCCTATATCTGCCCTTTCTGCCACCTCATAGATCTGCTCTATGGCTTACTTGCACGCACACATGCAAAACACTACTTACTGTAGGCTACCTCGCAGCTGCAGCTAACGCTTACACACACACACACATATACACACACACACAGAGGAATATTCAAATACCTGAATAATCTAGAGTATGTACTATATTGTATTACAGTTAGGTCATAAACAAGGTCTTGTGCGTGATGTTCAGTTGTGGCTGAACTCCAGCTCAGCTGCAGACATTCAGTATTATTTTTTGTTAAACAAATGATGGACCTCTGGCTGTGCAACAATCACATCCAATGTGCTGTTCAGTGTACGATGTGAACAACCTTTATTTCAAGAAATTTTAGGCCGTTGTGAAATGTTAATGAAGAAAATAATAATCACTTTTTTTTTTTAAATAACATAGAAGTATAAGAAGTCTATAGTTATAGTTATATAAATAATGTTTGGATGACCTTCCCCGATGGTCCTCTACCCAGTCTAAAGTCTACATTTCCATCTTTATCTTCCTTTTTCTGTGACAAAGTTATCGCATTCCAGCACCTCCCCATCTCCTCCACATCCCAATGTGGGTGAAAGAAAAGTGTTGTTTTATAGAAAATTTCAAGCAGCAGACTCTAATACAGTAATGCAACTTTATAATAGTGCATCATTGGTTATTTATTTATTAATTTTTATCAAAGCACCAGCCTTTTAGTTTGCAAAACCCATACAGTAGGCATGGGCTATACCATGTAATACCAAGGCGATGACAGGAATAAGTCCAACTTTTGTGCCCTTCTTGCATGAATTCTTTGTGCTTTCCACAGAGATGATTATATTTGAATGCCTCTACAATAATATTAAATAAACTGACTTCAGTGGAGAGAAATAACTCCAGAAGATGTGTCTTTACAGAGCACTCACTCTCATGAGGCTGTGTGTGAGAATCAGAAATAGAGAAAAGAAAAAATAATGTATTTTCTATACATTTCTTTATTACCTTTACATTTTTTTAATCATTGGCACACTACAGCACCCTTATTCTCCTTTTATCAGATCATTTGCATTAATGACATTTGTCATTTGTCAATTTTTGTTCATTTATAATAGTCATAATTCTTTCTTAAGTGACTGTTGTCTCTCTTTAACCCTTAAAGCCTATATGGCTGATATATGTAAATGATCTCTGTTCTGATTGACTGCCCTGTAAAATGTCTCACTCAACAACCAGTCCAAGAAATCCTCCTTTAAACTTTAGCACGAATGGGTAAAACAGTGTTCAAAACTGTTTTGGCAGCTAAATTTGCATGGAAATGGACCATTGCCTCGGGAGTGAATAGTACGTTTTGAGACGTTAACAGTTTTTTACATGTTGACCTGAAAAACTAAAGAGATTTTTATTTTTTCCTAATATGTGTAATAAAAGGATTACAAGTATTGACATTTAGCGTGCTGTTCACACGACTGGAAGTATAATAATTTAATATTCGATCTGCCATGGATTCTTATTGCCTTGGTTTACTGTTATAGTCAGATCCTCATATTCTTTGGACAAGGCAACACCACAAATACTTGAACACTGATCTGTTTCTAATCATACAAAGGGTTATTTCACATAAGGTCTATAATCTCTTGTGTAATTCTTTTCTTGGAACAAGTTGCAGTCTTCAATTGGACGAAAGTAGCTTCAGTTAGTGGTTGGGTCACTTGGTGACTCTGTTGGTAAGTGTGCATCACCCTGCTCTTACATTTTCAATGCCGCAGAAAATTTTACCACATTACTCATTGGTTTGCTGCTGGTGTTTAAACTGTAGCATTTTTGCAGCAACTCTCTGTTTACAGAGGGATCATTCACTTCTTCATCCTGAAAAGATTAAGTATTGTCCACGAATTCCAGCTACAGAGTGTCTTGGGAATTGAAGAACTTCTAAACAAGCTAGGAACACTGGAAGCTGTGCTTCTTGAACTTTCTTCACACGCTGTTACAGGTAGACCTACACTATATTGTAATGGTTTTCTAGCGGTCACAAAGCAAATCAAGCAATGCTAACAGTAGCATTGCTGTTACTTATGTAAATTAATAACGCACCCCGTCTTTCTGTAATGTATCATATGTCATTGTCGTGTGATATATCGATTATCACAGAATTGCTGTATCATCATTATCGTTATCTTGGACCACATATTGTGTATCGTGAGATTCCTTGCGATTCCCACCCAAACTATATGTGCAAAGGTTTGTAGACCCTTTCTGAGCCAATGTTTCTTCTGAAACTGAGAGTATTAATGGGAAATGTGTCCCTTTGTCTTTTATTCTTCATTTGATGTGGGAGGATTTGATTGCTTTCAGTTGCAAGAGCATGATGATTTACAATTAGTCATGGATCACAAATGTCATTCCAACTGTGACAACGCTGAGGTAGAGAAGGAAAGGATGTGAAATATTATGGAACCGACTACGTCACCCCAAGATTATCTGGGGAAATGGTTCCAAAATATTTCACATCTTTCCTTCTCTACCTCAGCGTTGCCACATGACATATCCAAAGGATATGGCTGGAGAATGTGGTCCACTACTACACAGACCATTGCCGAGCTTAGTTCCTCTTAGACTGTGACTTTAGACCATGTGTGTCAAATCTTCTCCATAAAGGGTTGATGTGGCTGATTTTTATTCCACCATAGCAGGTGCACGAGCAGTTCTTTGAACTGGGATCAGGTGAACCTCTAGTTTAGAGTGCCAACCTTCAGCTAACCTGGCCCCTTGCAGGTAAGATTGGATAACCCCCAAAATGGACAAGCAGAAATGAATCCAAAAGTTAAAGAAATGCTTTATTACAGATAAACTAGAAAATTGGAAGCTTTGGATAGTAATACAAATACTGTTGTTGCCTTATGCTCCAATAGTTTTACAGCTTTGGCTCCATAGTTTTGACTGCACACAGAAGGCTTTGCAATGTGACATGATACTAAGTTTTCACATTCGCTTGCTGTTAAGATAAGGTGTCTAATGTGCAGCTGCTCCAGAGCGTCCTATTCTATCAACTATGCTTTTCTATGGAGATTAAACAAGCTGTCTGTGCAACTGAACACCTGTGTCAGTAGTGAGTACACCTTCATTTAGAAGTGGTGTCTGGCATTATATGAGCTTGTTAATACACTTGATTTCTGTAGAACCACAGTATTAGAAGGTGTTCATATTCTTTTGGACATTTTCCTGTAGAGCATGGGTCGGTATATGTTTTCCAAACCTAATATCAAGTCAAGGTCAAACAAGGTTGTGTATCCAGGCCTAAAATGTGCTACAACTGCTATGGCACATCCTCTGTGTATCATTCTGGGCTTGAAATACCAATAATGCTTCTCTCAAAATGAACACCAACCGACTGCAAATGGTGTAGTGCTGTGGGACCTTTATGGGCAAACAAACATTGATCTTTCTTCAGCCCCGGCTTATCTTGTCCCTGTTTGCTGCTGATGGCAAGGAGAAGCTGATTCCAGCGGCCCACCACAGCAGCTATAATTAACCAGAAACAGATGATATCTAGTGTCCCTTGAGGACAGTGGGACACTTTCCCCGCACACAGCTCCCCAAAGACAATGTGTTGCCATTTAGCAAGGCATGGAGCCCAAATGCTTTTGTGTTTTTTTGTCATTAATTGTTCCTGGCGCGCTTGCTGTGGGAGTGCATTCCGTAATTAAACATAATTGCATAAGTGAGCTTGAAACATTATCTCCCATTCACTCGAGCTAGATCCGTTTTGCCAAAGCAAGGATAAAAGCGCAAACAGAAGTACAGTGGAGTGGCGATTTTCACATTTATACGAGCAAGAGGCTTTTTATAACACACACCTTGCATTTGCAACTAAAGACCAGAGAAACCAGAGAAAACACCCAGGTGATTTTGTTTTAACAGAAAGCATAGAAATACACATAATGGGAGACGATAGTGGTGGGTTTGGTCTCAAGGACAACAACACAATGGACCAGATCACACAGATTTGCAATTAGAGTCATTAGTTTAACAGCTGATATGAATGAGTAGGGTAGTTTGTTTACCCATCATGAAACAAGCAAACAAGATTAAACATGAAATGCCGCTGAAAAAATATTTTGTGTACTGGTGTTACAAACCTGCACTTGATTCAATAATGATACTGTTTCATTTCAGGTCCTAAATTTGTTTTTGTTGTGGAAATGTTTGTTCATTAAAGGAACGGTTCAGCAAAATCTAATTTACACACATCCCAAGCACAGTCAGCCAGTTTTGCTTCTGTAGTATTGCATGGAATATATATTGACCAAAATACATTGATTTCCTGTGAGCTACAGAAAAATTAACAACCACCTCAGAACTAGATCTAGGGCTGAACTAGAATCAGCTTTTGTTGCAATGATTCTCTCCACTCTTGTTGGAATATAAATGATTGTAGCTATGAATTTTTATTAATTGGTTCCTCCCAAGCTTCTGCCCTCTAGATTATGGGGGTTTTCCTTCACACACAGTTTGGGCTTGGACCCAGATTCAGCAAAACATCTGATGTAAAAAGCTCTATACAAATATAATAGACTAGAATTGGTGTTACTTCATATATATTAACACCTACCACTTTTAAGAAGGACTAGGTGTGGTTTGAGAAGGTTGGGTGAAGCTTTGAGGATGTATTTCTGCAAACAATTTAGGTGACTTCTAGTGTTTGTTAGCTCCTTTTGCTTTGTAAAGAAACATGAACTTCTAACGTGCCTTGGTTGAATATATCTGTGGTAAGTGGAAAATTACAAGATGCCTTACATCTCACCTGTGCGTAATGCTGCCCCAATCTTCAGATGCATGTATGAATGGTGTGAATGAGACCATAGAGGTTTTTGATTGGTATTCCATTTAAAGCCATTGGAAAGGATTGAGCGAGGAGAATTTTCCTGCTGTTTGTTAAATGGATGTACAAGACTTCAGTCATTTTATCTAGTAATGAAATAACATCCAACAAAAGGCCAATATCTCTTTATTCAGTGATAGGGACAATGTTCAGGTGCACATATTGGACCTTTTCAAAAACATGAGCCTGTACTGGCTCCATCATGTTTCCCCGGAGTATATCCACTGAACCTTCTCAAGCTAGGCAGTGTGAATATCATACCATCAATGCTATTTGGAGGCTGATAATGAAAGTGGTTTCTCTTCCCATGGGCACAAACCGTACATTCACCTGACAGATTCAAACACGTGCAGGAGAAAATTGCTCACAAGGCCATTTCTCACTCTCTCTGCCGCCCTAATGGAGCCAGTTTGCATTAGTTGTCCTGGCAGCACTGATGTTAACTCTTCCTCTGTTCCATACAGCTTCTCCTCTTCAAAACAGCCTTTAAAATCACTGCTGTATGCAAAATTCAAAACAAAACACATGCTGGTGTGACATAGGCTTTGTTGCCAGAATTACAGGCCAGTTTCCGGGACATGGATTATGCCTGGTATTGTGCTAAATTGCAACAGCAATAATGAATCACCATTGAAAACTCTTATTTACTGAATTCTAGGCTTAAGATTAATCTAGGTCTGGGAAATCAGCCATACTTCTAGTCTTGTGCAATATCATGTCTTTCCTCAGAAGTTCGAATCCTTTAGAAGAAATAACTTTTGCATAATAGCCCACCAGTCTCATCAGCTTCATGCTTTTTCATGCGAAATTCATTCAGTTGAGATTTAGATGTTTGCGTGTTTTCTTGCATTTACTGCCCTTTCCCACACAGCATTTCAATGTGGTTTAAATCCCTCTTTCTTCTTTTTTCAGCCATTCCTTAGAGGATTTGGTGGTGTGCTTGGAACCATTATCCTCTTAAAAGGTATACGTCTGGTTCAACTTCAACTTTTTGAAATGGTGCAAAATTTATCTGTGAATCACTGCAAGCTGTCCAAGCCCTGCTATGCTTTTTTTCATAAAAAAAGTCTGCACTACATTGTAACATGCTGGTGGGGCAGAGTTGTCAGAAAAGGACCCAAAAAAGGGGAGAGTGTAGCGAATGATGCCATGCACCCTAACAAGGTTCCCAGGCCTTTGGGAATGAAAGGCCCCACAGTATCACAGATCCTCCACCATACTTTACAGTGGGCATTAGACGCTTTAACACATACTTACCCTTAGGCCCACCTAGATTGTTTGTTGTCTAAATGTTCAAGTTTAGTCTCATCTGGCCAAAGCACAGGGTCCCAGTTGAAGTCCCAGTACCTCTTAACAAATTCCTTATGTTTGTGATTGTAGAAAAGAAAATCGGTTTTTCCTTGCATGTCTCCCAAAACGGTGACCCCAAGATAGCACACTTTGGTGCACACTCTATTTCTATTACCATCTTTCTCACTGTTTCAGTTTTCCTGTGTGTCACTGTTCCAGTTATTTTAAACTTCTTTGTTATTCCTCTGATTGTAGATACAGGCAGGTTTAGGCAAATTTTCTTTAGCCATTACCTGACTTATAAAGGTTGACACACATCTGCCTTTCTTGACCAGCATGTTCTCTTGTCTTTCCCATGTAGAAGTGTGGCTAACTAAATAGAACAGGCTAAATAGAACTCTGTCATGTCATATTTATACCTAAGGGAAACCGGAAGTCAATAATTACTAATATTTTTTTTCTATTTACTCTGATCAACTTTAAAAATGAAACTAGAAATTACAAAAATGCTTCAATTACATTTGTTCTATAGAAATTGTAAGGGCTACCAATAAACCTGGTACATGTGATTTTATTAAAAATTATAATTTCGTAGTGATGGATTGGGTTTTTTCAAATTCACTTAGATTAAATGTTCAATTTCTCTCACATTTTCAGCTTGAGATTATGCTCCGACAAAAAAAAAAAACATATTAACTTATTATAAGTCTTTTAACATATCTTAATCAGGGGCTCCATCAATACCTCAGGTGGTCAGGACTTGAACCTGTGACTCTACAGTCACAAGGGCAAGATCCTGACCACTAGGCCACCACTGCCCTTTATAAAGTCATATTTTATAGTTTAGTTTTATATACATATTCCTTAATTAACTGTAATTGCTTCTGCAGATGAGCAGTCAAGCAAATAAGATAGAGACACAAAAAGGGAAAGATCAGCCATGTCCTCCAGCAGCGTCCTCTGTAAATAAACACTAGTCTGGGCAGAGCGACTGTTTTGATCCAGACCGGTGATCTACTCTCCAATACACTTCCCCTCAGTCTGAGAGCAGAGTTCTGCTGCTGTGGGGTGGGAAGCTGCTAAGATATGCAGTTCCTCCAAAACCTCACCAAGCACACAAGGCGTGAAAATTAGACAGTGCCAGAACTGATCTAACGTTAGAGCTGAGATTAGACGGCATGGGAGAGGAAATAGCAAAAGTTTACTTTAAAAAGGAACTGTTTACAGAGAGAGAGAGAGACAGAGCAAGACATAAAGCAGAGATTGGAATGTAATCGTGATTGTAATATTCTCTTCACTAAAATGGAAACATACACTAACTTGTACTGTGTGTAACCTTAAACTGATTAAGAAAATGAGTGTAATTAGAGATTGCTGTTGGGCAGCACAAGCAGGGAAAGCACTGGCACTCAATGCAAGTCTATCAGCCCATAAAAGACAGACTGGAATGGACACTCAGAAACAGATTAGATTATCAGCTTGTGCGGCTACAGCACACACGCATGCGGATGTCCTTGCCCAGGGAAATGAACACACCATTCCAGGGTGGAGGTCCAGTCATCTTGGAAATAAAAACAAATCTGAGATAGAGCCCTGTCCCATCCATTTTCAGCATCTACAGAGGTTGTCAGAACTGTCATTCAAAAGATGCATTTTCAGCACCACATGTATGAAATCAGAAGCAGTAATAATGCAGTTCACTGGAGTGACTAGTAGAAGCAGCTCTAAACCCGCCATCACCACACCTTTATAGGACAAGTGGCTGTGGGCAATACGAAGGCTGCATTTCAAAAATACGTTTGACGCCCTTTTGGACTTTGTAATCACTGATTAGTGGTGATTTTCATCAGGGCTCAAGTGGCCCTTGAGCGGCCCTGGAGCGTTGGCCATGACCACCTCCATCTTCCCGAGCTGACGCGCTGATTACAGATCTCCCCCAGCTGCGCATAAGGGCCTTGCCCAAATTTATGCCATTGTCTCCTTTTTGCGAATAGGACTCATTGCCCCAACCGAGTGAAAAAAGATCAATCCTACATGACCCGTCCAAGTACCCTCCAGCCAGATTGCAACACAAGCTCTTTTTTCTTCTTTCATTTTCTTGTTCTTTCCATTTTTTACACTTACAGACCCAGATCAAGCCAAAGCGTTTAGTACATAAAGTGTTGATACACTGTTGCAGATTGGTCCAAGATTAGGCCTAAAATTAAACAAGGAATTCTTTAAAACGATGCTTCAACTAATTGTTTTTAAAAATTTGATTGAAAAACCAAAAAGGGAACCAAAAGCAGCTCTTCTGTGGTGTCACTCTGTAGATATTATTTTTTCTAAGACTGCATGTTAGACACTTAACAACCCATCACTTAAACTGGTTTCCATCAGATCCTCTGGTTATGGTTAATAGTTGCATTTTCAGTTTATTTAGAACTGAATATACAGTATCTCACAAATGTGAGTACACCCTTCACATTTTTGTTAATATTTTATTATAACTTTTTATGGGACAACACTAAAGATAAGAAACTTTGATTCAAGTAAAGTAGTGTACAGGAGGACTGTAGGGCTTGGCCTCGATTTGCCTACCAATAGTGGTTTATAATATAAATCAGTCTCATAAATGTATCATTCTGGTTAGTTTACATCAGATCAGGAATATTGTGATCTTTATTTTCTAACTAAGGGAGACAGTATTAATGATCTAAGTTCTTAGGGTTGTTTAACAATTGTGAAGTCTTAGACATATTTTTGGCAACAACCAGCATTTACAAGTCGTAACACTTGGTAAAAATAGAGCAGC
The DNA here is from genome assembly GCA_037576955.1 of Lepidarchus adonis. NCBI lineage: Eukaryota > Metazoa > Chordata > Actinopteri > Characiformes > Lepidarchidae > Lepidarchus > Lepidarchus adonis. The sequence continues at coordinate 4,561,820 of JBBIGC010000152.1, read as the reverse complement.
ATTTATTTACATGAACAAAATAACTAACAAATGCATTAGCATATTTACAGTGACCTGGGTGTATGTGTTTGTGTTTGCTGCAATTTCAATGTCAAGTGTTTCGATATTTTGCAAATATCTAAAGGATTGAGTCCTGCTCTTGGTCCAGTTTGGCTTGGAGGAAATGTTAAATCGTCAACTCATACAGTTTCAGGGAATTTTCATCTGGTTCATCTGGACTTCACCCCATCTCCCATCCCCACCCCAAATAAAATAACTCAACACACAGCCATTAATGTTTAAACCGTTGGCAACAAACCTGAGTACACCCCTAAGTGAAAAGGTCCAAATTGTGCCCAAAGTATCAATATTTTGTGTGGTCACCATTATTTTCCAGCACCACCTTAATTCTCATGGGCATGGAGTTCACTAGAGCTTCACAGGTTGCCACTGGAATTCTCATCCACTCCTCTATGACAACCCTTACGAAGTTGGTGGATGTTAGAGACCTGATGTTCCTCCATCTTCTGTTTGAGAATGCCCCACGGATGCTCAATAGGGGTTTCCTTAGCCTCAGTTTCTTTAGCAAGGCAGTGGTCGTCTTGGAGTGTGTTTGGGGTCGTTATCATGATGGAATCCTGCCCTGCGGTCCATTTTCCGAAAGGAGGGGATTATGCTCTGCTTCAGTGTGTCACAGTACATGTTGACATTCATGGTTCTCTCAATGAACTGTTGCTCCCCAGTGCTGGCAGCACTCATGCAGCCCCAAACCATGACACTCCCACCACCATGTTTGACTGTAGACAAGACACACTTGTCTTTGTACTCTTCACACTAGCTTGACACCTTCTGATCCAAATAATTTTATCTTGGACTCAAACCACAGGACATGGACATGGTTCCAGTAATCCATGTCCTTAGTCTGCTTTTCTTCCTCAAACGTCAACTTTAGCAGAGACTTCCTTTAGGGACGACAGCCATTGAAGACCATTTTGATACAGTGCGAGGTATATAGTCTGAGCATGGACAGGCTGACCCCACCCCTACAACCTCTGCAGCAATGCTGGCAGCACAAATACGTCTATTTTCAAAAGACAACCTCCGGATATGACGCTGAATCTTGTGCTCTCAGCTTCTTTGGTCGACAATGGCGAGGCCTGATCTGAGTGAAACCTGTCCTGTTAAATTACTGTATGGTCTTGGTCACCATGTTGGGACTCTTCTTATTGCCTAGACCATCTTTATGTAGAGCAACAACTTTTTTCCAGACCCTCAGAGAGTTCTTTGCCATGAGCCCTGATGAACTTCCAGTGACCTGTATGAGAGAGTGTGAGCGTGAGATCGGCCAGGGAGCAGTGAAGTGGGGACGGTACCTTGCTCAAGGGTTACCTTATTGGTGCCTGGGTTGGGATTTGAACCTGAAATCTTTTGATCCCAGGGACACAGTTCTAACTAGGAAACCACATCAGTGTTGTCCTGTGAAAAGATGTGCAAAAAATATTAACAAAAATGTGAAGGGTGTACTCACTTTTGTGAGATACTGTACTTTTTTGCAATTGATTATGCCCCAAGTTGGTGTACTAGCTATTATTTAATGCAGCGCAAAAACAGAATAGCATGCTGACAAAAATCAAACATTACCAGACAAAAAAAAACATTCCTATTTCTTTAGAATGAGATGGCAAACGCTTGCAGAGACAAAAAGTCTCCGTGATTAATAACACAGTGTCTGGCTCATAAATCAAACTCACCAGGTTGCTGACTCTTAGTTACGGCTTATGACACTCACCTGGAGTGAAAGTTGAAGACTCTGCTCCCTCTGAGATTCACTGTACCATGGCCTTGTGGAACAGAATGCAGCTGACAGTACAGGCCTCCTGCACTTTCACTCTCAGATTTGTGAAAAGGTGAAATATTAAACATTATCTGAAAATATATGTATATTTTATGTATGTATTTATGAATGTTTTGATCCACCAGTCTGTCTAGCTGTTCATTCATTCATTCATTCATTTGTTTGTGAGTGAGCAAGCGAGTGAGTGAGTGAGTGAGTGAGTGAGTGAGTGAGTGAGTGAGTGAGTGAGTGAGTGAGTGAGTGAGTGAGTGA
>JBBIGC010000152.1:4526775-4547535 GCA_037576955.1 Lepidarchus adonis | reverse complement strand
GAACATAATCTTAGTGTTGAATTGACTTTTACAGTATTGAACAGAATCTTAGTGTTGAATTGACTCTTACAGTGTTGAACATAATCTTAGTGTTGAATTGACTCTTACGGTGTTGGAACATAATCTTAGTGTTGAATTGACTTTTACAGTATTGAACAGAATTTTAGTGTTGAATTGACTTTTACAGTGTTGAACATAATCTTAGTGTTGAATTGACTTTTACAGTATTGAACAGAATCTTAGTGTTGAATTGACTCTTACAGTTTCGAACATAATCTTAGTGTTGAATTGACTCTTACAGTGTTGAACAGAATTTTTGTGTTGAATTGACTCTTACATTGTTGAACAGAATTTTTGTGTTGAATTGACTCTTACAGTGTTGAACAGAATATAAGTGGTGAATTAACTTTTACAGTGTTGAAAAAAATGTTTGTGTTGAATTGACTCTTAGTGTTGAACAGCATCTCAGTATTGAATTGACTCATACAGTATTGAACTGATTTTATGTTGCACTAACTCTAAAAGGTGTTATTCTGATCTGTTTATTCTTTTCAGTATTAAATTGATTCTCATTGTTAAATTGACTCCCATTAAGTTTCTTTTATAGTGTAGAACTGGCTTTTAAAAGTGTTGAATTCACTCATAATGTATTAAATGGATTCTTAATGTTGAAATGAATATCTGAGTTGACGTTTTACAGTAGGTGTTAATTAAAGTCCACATGGGTTGGACACCCTGGTCTTATGTTTAACTGCACCGGAGTTCAAAAATGAAAATTGCAAGAGTCCGTTCAAACACAGTTGTTCATTCAGCACAACCTATTCCCACTGTGTGTGGCTAATGTTTACAAAAAATGACTGTGGTAATACTACTTCTAATTATCCTATTACTGTAGTATAACAGGCATCAGAAAATTTGTATTATTTTTACAGTGTGGTAACTCTCCGAGAGAAATTACCTCAGATGACCTCATGACGATTCCTCGCTGAACCTGAGCTGGTAGGAAACCTCTTTCTGTTTGATTGCTCTATTGACACAAAATTTGCACCACATGTCAATTTCAACTCAAGTATTTATTTCACGCAAAGACATTTAAACATTTAAGTCCATAAATGGAATTATGTGTAATAAAGTGAAAAGACACCAGGGAAAAGGTATTGAACACATGAAGATAACAAGTTGCAAAATGGCATAGAATGCCAGATCACACTAAATCTGTCAGTATTGAGAGAGAAACCCTGCCCCCTATCAGTACTAACTGATATCAGCTGCTTTAGTCCTAATTGATGGCCTATAAAGGCTTCTCATTACGCAGGAGATACACAGGAAAGACTTAATGATGGGTAAAAGCAAAGAACTCTCCCAAAATCTTCTTAATATTTTCGTTGAAAAGCATTCTGATTGCAATGCTTATAGGTGCATTTCCAGAATTCTGAATGTTCCTGTGAGCACTGTGGGGCCATTATCCGGAAATGGAAAGAGCATCAGTTCACAATAAACCGGCCACAATCAGGTGCTCCATGTAAGATTCCTGTCCGAGGAGTCCAAAGAATAATCAGGAGAGTCAAGAGCCAAGAACCACTTGGGCAAAACTTCAGGAAGACCTTGCATCAGCGGGTACTGTTGCTTCAAAGAAAACCATAAGAAATGCACTGAACCGGCATGGCATCCATGCACGCTCACCATGCAAGACTCCATTGCTGAACAAAAAGTATGCTGAGGCTCGGTTAAAGTTTGCGCAACAGCATTTGGAGAAGCCTGTGCAGTACTGAGAGACTATAGTATGGTCAGATGAAAGCAAAATTGAACTTTTTGGCTGTCATTCTACACATATTTGGAGAAGAAATGGCACTGCCCACCACCCCAAGAACACCACACCAACAGTTAAGTTTGGGGGTGGAAGCACCGTAGTTTGGGGCTGCTTTTCAGCAAGGGGTACTGGCAAACTTCATATTATTGAAGGCAGGATGAATGGAGAAATGTACTGGGACATTCTGAATAAAAATCTGCGGCATCTACCAGAAAGCTGAAAATGAAAAGAGGGTGGATATTTCAGCAAGACAATGATCCCAAGCACAAGGCCAAGGAAACAATGAATTAGTTTCAAAGAAACAAAATCAAGTTGCTTGAATGGCCCAGTCAAAAGCTTTTCTACAAAGTATTAAATATTTCCTGTTATTTCACTTTATTTATTATGACTCAACTTGTATACTTAAATAAACTGATTTCTTAGTATAACTTCAATATTTGGCTTGATGGCAACATCGGATACAAATTTTGTGTCAATAGCCCACTTAGAAATACCCTTACTGATAAAAATGCTCATGTGTCAAATACTTCTTCTCCTCACTGTATATTTTAGGCCAATAGAATTGTTTAATAATCATAGACCTGAATTAAAAAAAAGAACTATAGCTGCTTGCTGTGTTATCAGCTTGTTCTCCTTGGTGCAGTGTTTGCTGCCGGTCTAAAATTGTGAAAAAAAGGAAAACCTCAAGCATGGCTGCTTCCTGTCTGGCGCCAGTCTGTCCGGATCCCTGTCCTTCTGCTCCTTCTGCCTTAACTAAACACGCCTCCCTCTCTCTCCCTCTCTCTGCAGGTGTTTCGGTCATGGAGCAAAAACAGGACCTTTTTTGTTATTCCTCTGTGTCCTTTGCCTGGACTTCGTCTTAAATGACATGGATTTCCCTCTAACGGCGCAAAAAAAAAAAAAATCAGTGTGTTTTTTTTTATATATATTTATCTACAGTTCTTTCTTCCAAAGGAAGATTTCGTTACAGGACCGGCTGAGATGGAGCAAAGCAAAATGCACCCTTTTCCTTTAAATGCCTTTTTTTGTTAAGGTGTAGCGTGTGATTACTCAACAGCCATGGTGTTGAGAGCGCACTTCTAGTCATGAAGAGCTGAACCCTCTGTTACAACAGGGACATACTGAGCTGCCCACTGCAGCTTCTCCTGGAGTCCCTTATTGCCCTACACATTTAAGTATTTTTCCTGCTCCAGTGAACCTAGTTACTCTCGTGAAGGGTTTAATGATGAGCTGATCATTTGAATCAGGTGTGTTCACACAGGGAAAGCACTAAAATGGGCAGTGTGTCTACAGGACCAGGCCTAAGAAACCTGAACTAAATGGAGTGCACGGATGAACGGCTTCCTAAGTGTTCATCTCGTGCTTTGAGTGCTGTAAAGTGAATCAATGTTTTTTTTTTTCTGCTAGAATGTGATATTTGTAATGCTATAAAATAATTTTATAAAATGTAAAATTGCACTTTTTATATAAAATAAATGATGTAGGCTACAAAACTGTCCTTTTGTTTTATTTTGACCTTGTCCTACAGCTTGAAAACGTAAAAAAAACAGGTTTTATATAAAACAAGTCTTCACATGTTGCCTGTGGCTCAGGCTTGTAACTTGAGAACTCACTCAAGTCAACTGAGTTGTCTGTTTCTAGGTAGCTGATCTGTTGATGATCTTGTAGGAGAGCATCAAGAACTTGAGATACCAGCCACCAATGTAGGGTGACAACCAGCAGCACCAAGTGGGCACACACAGTATGAATTTACACTTGAAAGCATGTGCACTTTCAAAGTTCACTAATTGAATAAGAACACCTAGAAAGTGTAACTTAAATTATTGATTATGTTCATGTTCTAGTCATTAAATGTCTTTCAGAGAAGAAAAGCACAGGAGTTGTCATTTATGGTTTATTTTTCTCCATGTTGCAGACAGTTCTCACACATATTCCAATTTCCTGCCTGAGGGAGATATCACAAGTACACATAAGAGCTGAAGTAACAGCACAGTGCATGCAACTTCTAGTGTTGTTTCAAACATTTACAGCAGCTGGACACATGCTTGTCACTGCTCTACATGCTCACTCTAACTAAACTTCTGCTTCAGGGTTTCTTAAACCACTCGGGTCCAAAGTAACACGTGTGACCATCATTATGAGCTGCACAAATAAATATCTATCTCCATTCCGTTTCCTAATAACTTTAGTCATAAGAATATTACTTGGTCTTTCAAAGATTAGTTACTTGGGTCCGTAGAGTTTGGCTTAAGAATCTCTGCTCTACACTGACAGTGATACAGGCAACATGCAACAGATACAATGGCACGTCTCAAAGCTAGCAATATGCGTGAGAATTTGATGTTGGTTTGAATAATTTTGTCCCAAAGTTTTGAACAAGATTTTACCACAAGTTTAAAAAAATTGTCAGTTATGGTCAAAAAGTCTTGACCAAAATTGAGAGGGCCTGTAATCACACAATTGAGTATAGTCAATAATTACAGTTTATAATATTGTTCCTTTAGGAACGGGCAGTCGTTTGTCTTTTAGGAGCTGGTACAACAGCTCAGGTTAAGCTTTGTCTATTCAAAATATCCATAATTTCCAATGAATTAGTAATACTGTTAGACATCTTGTATTTCTCAAGTAGATTAAATATGGAATTTTGCTTCGGTTTAGTCCGAAAGTGACCAACAAAGACACAATTACATCACAAAGGTGTGGGCAGCATTACTGGCAGTAAACTACAGTGAGCAAATAACACTAATTCAACACTGAAATACAAGCACCTCACTTAGCCACTGGAATGACAAGTTTTACTGAACATGCAACACTTCATATGACGACACCAAACATTTAAAGCTGGAGAGCAGACTTAGCACCAGGCTTCTGGTTCTCACAGGATGCTCTCACGCTCTTCACTGAAAGTGACTGTGTCGGAGGTCACTGCACAAATTTCTGGCGGGTCTCCGGGATTCAGGCCTCTCTTCAGGTGCACCACACGGACGTTTTCGTTGTGGGTGGTGGATGTGGAGGAAGTGTTGGTGCTAGAACCAGGAGCTACAATGATCTCGCTGCTAGTGTTAGAAGAGGTGGTGTTGGAGCTATCGACAGGCTGGCGTAGGCGGTTCCCCTGTTGAGCGTTGGTGTTGTTGTTTAGGGTGGTGTTGCTCGGTGTACGGTTGAGGTTGTAGTTTTTGGACGAAGGCCAGCTCTCCTCAGGGCTGCTGGCCAAGAGGCTGCACTGATCTTCAGAGCAGATGGACATGCGTGCAACTGCCGGGTCCTGGAGGCCGCTTAGGCTGCTGGGCAATCCTCTCTTGCGGGCAAGGCTCTCTTCATCCAGCTCAATCAGATTCGTCCTCTCTGACTGGGACAGGTCGGCCTCCTCGTCTTGTAGGGAGTGATTGGGTGAGCTTTCGTTAGAGCGAACACCAGAGTCGGACGAATCCTTCTTGTCCAGCATCCCGTCCGAGAGGTACTCCTTACCCTTGTTCAAAGACCGTTCTTCACTTTCGGTGCATTTGGGCTCTGGTTTCTTCCCATCCTTGAGCAGAGGGGCATTGTCAGACTCTTCGGATTCTTCATCGTCACTGGTTAGTTTCTGGTAGCGCAGACTACCTGCAGCCTTCAGCTTTAGGTCAGCACTCTGAAAGAGGCCCACCTTCTCGCCAGAGGTCTTTCGTCCAAGCAGGGACTTGGAGGAGCCATGGTCTAGCTTTTCGTCCTCTTCACTGATGGGGTCTAAAGTGGCAGCTTCAGCTGCAGCATAATCAGTCGTATCTACTGCTGGCTTCCCACTACTGCGCTTCGAGTAGGACTTGCGTCCATCTTGATCACCTCCTTCCTTGTTCTTGTCATCAGAGCTGCTGTGCATAAACTGCCCCGGATGAGGCTGCACAGGCTTCTCTCCCCCGCTGCCCGTTGCCTCAATCTGGGCCATGGAGGCAATGTACTCTTGGTAGGCATTTCTGTATTCTGCCTGCTGTTTATCGGTTAGCTTACAAATGTCATTGGAGGACTCTTGAGAGTTCAGACTGGACATACTGGGGGTACGGTGAGTAGTGCTCTGCAGAGGGCAACAGATTCAGTGAGGACTGATCTAATCAAACAAAAATGAAACCACCAAAAGCTTAAAAAAGAATAAGAACTCACCATCCATTGAGGATTAGTTTGTCTGGGATGTTCATCCAGGCCCACATTGCTGAGCTCTTCAAAGCTCAGGTTGAAGTTGTACATAGGTGATGTGTCTGTATTACCAGTTCCACCATGACCTGAAGCTCCATGATGCCTAACAGGCTCCCCAGGGCCCACCATGCTACTTCCCGGCTCACTGGGAGCCTCTTCATGTAGGACCTGGCTCTCCACATGACGCATCTCCATCACCTGCACACAACAGTCCATAATTAAAACCTTCCTTTTCTACATCTGCAGCTAGCACACATGGAATTTTGAAATGAAACTGTTCAGTAACCGGGTTTGTTTACCTTTTCCAAAATCAATTATTTTAACATTTGTGTAAACATTCAGTCTATTATTAAACTATGTAGAAACAGCTTGTTTGCAGTGACACTAATTACAGATCTGATAGAGAATCAAGGTTCTGACAAGTGAGATTTGCAAAAAAAACAATTTATGAGCACATAGCTCAGCAAAAGATCTTACACTTCCTCTGAAGAGCTGCCAGTCTCCAAAGTTCATGTTCATTTCTTTTTTCAGCTCATCCAAGTTACACTGGGACAGAACTCGTCCATTAACATTGGCCTGTACAAATAAAAAAATAGATTTACAACAGCAAACCTCTTTTAATTCATCAGACATCACAATCTGATACATGCATCAGTATCTCTCTTTTTCTGTCTTTCTTGGTCCCCTCCAACACGCACACATGCATGCGCACACACACACCTTACCTTTTTAATAGTGGCAGTGTACTGGGCTAACATGCTCTGGTCGATGCCTTCCATCACTTTGAGACGCTCACACACCACGTCTGTGTTCATGGAGCTGAGCAGCACAGATGGGGTGCCTGACACCACAGAGCCAGTGCCCTGACACACAACACACACATCCCAAGAAAAATAAATCAGTTTTACCAAAGGCACGTTTAAAACAAGATTACCTTAATCCTCAGATTGAGGTAACCCAGTCAAGTTGAGTAATAATTCAAATTCCATGCTGTTTGTTAGTACAGAGTCCAAGCTATCTACAGGGAAGGAAAATGTCTTGAATTTAAATAATGAAGAGAAAGCTGATAAGAGAAATGGATTGTACAAAGATGTTTGAGTGCTTGTGTTAATGAGCTTGAAGCAGTTACACTATATAGTAAAATTAGATCAAGCTGCACTATAGTATAATGTAAGTAGAGCTTAATGGTGCGTCACAAACAGATAAACTATGAGTACTTTCAATGTTAAAGTACTGACATAATTGCTTTTATAATTATATACATATAATTATAATTCTGCTTTATCTAAAACAGTGTCATACATTTTTCCACTTTTATCAAGTGGGTAATTTTTTAATTCAGATTTATGCATTTTATACCCAGCAGTTGTACATCATTAACAGGCCATTTCATACCGTTCTGAAAGTACATTTCTAAAACATAATCATAAGCAGTAAATAAATTACAAACATTACCCTTAAATTGTATGTCTTTTGTATTTTTAATGTTTACAATACCACATAATGTTTCCTTTTGTATAACGTTAAAAGAAGAAGCAACACAGTCCAATCAAAAAAAGCTATAGCATGTTTATAATATTAAACCAGCACTCAGGAAGCATGAGCTCATTAACTTTATTCATACTAACTTGCATTTCAAGTGCATGATATATTTTTACAATATTGTGATATAAATAAAATGTAATATCACAATATTGTAAAAATATATCATGCACTTATATCAACCAGTACTAAATGCAAGGATAGTGAAAAACTAGGTCTAGATAAAATAATTTTGAGTAAAACACTGTCTTTGTTCTACAATATGTGAACTACGTTCTTCAGCAGGAAACTGGAGCATAGCCCAGATCCTACACTCCTAAAATACTCCATCTTTCACGAAAGAACACTTTAACAGTTAGCTATTTTGGCTATGCAATGTAAATGATCTATGCACTGTAAATTTCAATGGCTTTATTTTAACAGGCATCATTGAAACTGCTTCCTGAGAACTTAAGGGCAGCAGGATAGTGTCAGGGTGAAATTCAATGATATCGTAAGAGGAGATATCAATTAGGAAGCCTTTTCTCGTAAACCAGAGGAAAAAATGTTCAAGGGGAAGGAGTGGTACAGCCAGGGTGAAATTGTAAGACAAGTTACTATATGTTTATCTAGAAGAATGAAAGAATGAACTATAACCAAGAGTTGCACAGTGAAACAAGATTTACCATAACTTCAGTTCAGGTTTATCTTTAGTATCCTAGTTACTCCTTCCCCAGTATGACCAGATCAACCACTGTTCCCACAGGGCATGCTGGGATGTTACTGTTGGGTGTGCATGGAGAGAGTTTATTTGAGAAAGCAAGAGAAGCAGAAGAAAGAAAAGTTGAAAGAGCACTTCTAAGGAAAGGCAGCATAGACAGGGCAGCACAACAGCAGTGCTTAAGCTGAGTCCAGAGGGATTCAGTACCTGCTTCTTTTTCAAAGATGCTACTTTAAACTGTGCAAAAAGAAAGAGAAGAAGAGGAGGGAAGAGACAGAAGAGGTGGAGAGTGTGAGGGAATCATATACAGGCCACGTCCATGACAGAGAAGAAAAGTGTATCAAGGGAGCAGGTAAGTCTTTCACCACAGCAGGTGGAGCTTCTCTACCACTAAGGGATCCAGTGAGCATTAGACAGCTGGTGGCTGACGTTACTGCCAGTGTGCGTGTGTGTGCATGAACAGACTGTAGGAACTTAATTGTTCTCTCACTCACAAACACAGACACACAGCAAAGCTTGTTACAAATTGCTGCTCCCAATAAAGTTTGGCTTTAAAAAGCCCACAAGAGGTAGATGAGCATAACAGCATTTGATAACACCTGTATAACCAATTTTAATTTGTATAAAGGGTGTGACCACTTCTAAATGGATCAAAAAATGGATGTGCAACAGTGTATTGAAATGTGAAGCCCAAGTACATAAATAATTGTTGGTTTTATGGGGATTTCTCATTTGTAGGTTTATACTGAATCCACTGTTAATAATGAAACATATCTGGATGTATCCGGTCAATGTAAAGTGGATGAAAATGGGTTATGCACAATTTTGGGGGGTTCACTACAGAGCTTGCATGTATGGCAGGCACTTATAAAGTTTTGTAAAAAAAAAGATTTTATTTGAGCCAAATCTATTTGTGCAATATATGAATAGAATCATTATTCTGTATAGTCACTTCTTAAAAGTGTAACATATTGAAAATCCAATCCACAAAATAAAAAATCACATTGTGTTTATCTTTATACCAGTAGTTTATAAATATATAAATATTTTTTTAATTCTTTATTTTATTTTATATATATTATATATATATATTATAATTAAACCCTTTTTTTAATTAATTTTATTTTTTTTATTTTTTTTGAAGCGCTATTTATATATCACTAGTATATTACAAACAAAGGGAATTAACTATTAACAGCAATGTCCTGAGGCAAAAGCAACAATCTGTGAACCAAAAGCATGTCAGAGTTGGATGAAGACAGTAAAAAGTTTCATTCTAAGGCTCATATTAATATAACATCAGAGCCAGTCTAGATCTAAAGCGCTAATGCTAATGACTAGTACTTACAATTCCAGTGTTATGGTCCTTGGGATAGCCTGCTTTAATGAGTGGGCGTGGAGGTGCAGGGGCTTGGGCAGTAATGGAGCTGCCAGTGTACTGCCGCGGCAGCAGGTAAACATGGTGGGGGAAGTAAGGCTGGGAGATGGAGTTTGAGAGAAGGAAACAAATGAAAATGCAACACAAAAACAAATGAAACAAATGAAAGCTTAAACGCAAAGTGATATAACAACATGGCGGGTGTACACTACTATGCAAGCACACAGTCTCGCACATTTCTTTCACATGCTGCAGTTCATACTGTATGGAATCCAACCAATAAAAATTAAATAAACAAAAATAATAAAAAGAAATCTGATAATGACAAACCTTCACAGAAATGACAGATAAAAAAAAGTTTCCAGACAGGAGGGAAAGTGGAAAATATAAATTTGATGTTGGGGCTAGAATTCATTAAGAAGTGTACTTATCCACAAGATGTCCACCATCCATTATATGAGCAGATTGTGGCTGATTAAGTTATTCAGAGCTGAGTAGGAAATACTGCTAAAACATCCAAACCAAATGTTTTGAGTCTTTAAAGGGACAATTCAGAGTCTTACATTTTTGCTGGAACCACAGAATCCATAACTTTACACAGAATGAAACCTGACCCTAGTCTGCTGTTCCAACTCTATTAACCTGGCTTCAGTTTTTACAATGTTATTGCAGAATCCAGGAAGTACACATATACTATAGACTATGTAAAATCTGAAGGGGTTTATTTAGTGTGTTATCTGTGTAGGGACACTCACCCTGTTGTAGAATGGGTGCTGAGGACCAGCCATGCCACTGTAATAAGCACTGTGGGGCTGAGGGGACACCCCAGGTGGGTTGTATGGCCCATTGTAGGAGGCAGTGGGGGAGCAGGCTGAGGACTGCTGGCTGTACATGGAAGTGGGGCGGGGAGCACCTTCATGCAGGGGCAATGTGGGATAGGTGACCCCTCCAATGTTCATTTGCTCACGAGCAGCACGAACATCTAAAAAGAAACAAGACAGCTGCAGTCCACTACTTCAGCATTGAACTGATATAAGGTGAAAAAAACAAAAAGCTAAACTTAATTTTGGCAAATCTGCAACGTCTTCCAGCACAACTTAGGCCTCAACTCAACTCTACAGAAAACTCCTGCTTAACCAAACTGCGATCTCTGCGTTTCCAAATATGCTCATGTGCATCTTTGTTAAAGGACAAATTAGTATTGTCCAATCTATTAAGGCTGTACATGACAAGGCTAAATGAAATTAGATTAAATGGGACTAATACATTTTTGCTTTAAAATCATAATTCTAACTTTGTTTTAAAAAGCATATATGCATATTTAAATTTTTTTACAAAGAAATATAATGTGTATAATAGGAATTCAGATAACAATGTAAACATCTAACATGAAACAGGGAAAACAATTCAAACTAAAGTACACACATTTAATTTTAGAGTATAATAAAATCATGCAAACATTCTGTTTAGAAAGAGAACAATTGTTAATGCATTGCAGTGTTTCCCAACCCTGGTCCCCAATGGCTCTAATTGATATATAAAGCTTTACTACCTGCTATTATCTCTCGGAGCTTGGGGTCCAGGTTAACTGTGCAGGGGAGGAAGGTGCGGATATCTCGAGCAGTCAGCACTGGAGTGCGGGAGGACAAAAACACCTCAAAACTGCGCACATCTCCATCTATTTCCAGCAAAGGCTCCACATCTTTAGTGGTAGGAATGTTCTTTGAAATCCTGTCACATATATTAGACATATACACATATTACATATATGAAACAGTCAACAATTGTTCTTAACCTGCATAGAACTGCTAAAATAAGGACTTTCTTTAAACAGTGCAGACCTTTGTGTCCTTGACCAGGGAGATGACTTTTGCACACTCTTTGGCAAATTATGTCTCCAAATAAAATACACACCTGATGGTTTTATTGAAAATGATGCATATTTAACTTTTATATCTGAAGTGAAATACCCTAGTCTCATTTTGTATAAAGGGGTAATAAAAAATGAAACAGGGAATTGTGTGTAGCCAGCATCAAAAAAATAAGAAGGTATTTCTGCTGTTCAACGAGCCAAAACATTTATTAGACACAAAATTCAGACTTTTTTGTTCATGAAGACCTTGGGTATTTCAAGAGGGAACAAAAGAATATTAAAATATATGTGGAATATATAATAGAGAAATGTGTATGTATTTATATTTAACAAAGCTGCAAATGTCACTGCAAAAGCAATTTGTAGAAAAGGTATATTCTAAAATGCAGAAATAAATTATGCACAGTATGTATTTCTACTATGCAAAATTGCTGTATATTATACTACCGTATTCTCCCAACAATAGGCCACCCCATTCAATAAGTTTTAAAACTCTAAGATAAGCCACAGTGATTTTGAATTTACAAACCTGGAGTAAAGGCCTCTAACTTGACACACCACTGGAGTCCTTTGAACTTTATACTGGTATTGACATTATACCGTAATTGAGCATATGCAATTAAATTTGATCAAATAAATTGTTTTGTCCAATATCAGCGACAGAAAAGTAGCATAGGTCCCAATTGACGTTTACCTATCCGATAATTCTTGCATTATAGAGTTGCTAATTTTGTATTGAAGAATTTACATGTACACGGATGATTGACATTGCTGTGTGATGGTGCAGTGCAGAGCCGTTTTCCAGCATCAAAGAAAGGATTTCAGATTGTGATGTTATACTTAGTAAAGCTAATCATATGCTGCATTTAGACGGGATCAACTCTACAACTACAGAGAGTCTACTAATTTGATAAAATATATATATATATTTATGAAATAAATAAAATCACAGGTCCTAAAATGGAACTCTGCCTCAGAGTGAGTCCCTGGGCTGGGGGGCATTTGAATTTGGAAAGTTACCCTGCAAGAGGCTGCTACTCAGCTGAGCTAGCGGGCCTCCGAGCATGATCACGGGGCGAGCATGGGAAAGGTAATATAAGCAATGGTGATTTGCATTTTGTATGTTTTATACTGAGCCGTCACTGATCGATCTTTGCTTTGCATTTCAAACTGTTCATTCATTGCTGCAGCAAACAGTGCATTTAAATTCAACAATTTTTTTATTATTATTTAATTATTATTTATTTATTTTTTACTGTTGCAAAAACCTTTTTCATTATCACAGTAATAAGAACTAAATGGTCTGCACCTTTCATATATTGTTTTGAGTGTGGCCTGGTCAGGGATTCCATCTGTCTCTTCTAGGTACAAGATGAGCCAGGATGTGCGGTAAGGCCACTGCTCTGTCAGGTTGATCCAAGACGCCAGCCGGTCCCAATTGAAAGTGATCTGATTTGCCCTCAGTAAGCGACCTGTACAAAGGGAAGAGCACATATATGAGCACATACACAGGGGTGTTGTGTTTAAGAAACATGTCCTATGTCCTATGTCTTACCTGTGACGGACACAATGTTGAGCAGTCTCCTCATGGTCTGAGGGCTGATGTCACTGAACCAGTCCTCAGTGACTAGCAGTTTGGTCAGGTCAAAGGACATCTGACGTGTGACCGACCTCTGCATCTGCCGACGCCTATATGTGTCCTGAAGAGAGATAAAGAGATCATCTCCAAACTTAATGTCCACATGAGAAACATATTCTTAGGTCCCTGTTTTCTGTCATGACTCTTGGCTAAAAGAGGGAAGGTTTAATACTTTATTACCTATTTATAACAACTCAACTCTGTACTAATATTATAAGATCCAACACATCATGTGGTAGAGTATATTACTGGATTAGCCTCATTGGATTACAGTTAAAGTAAGAGCACATGATAGGTTCCAAATGCCCTATTGAACAATAGAAGACTATTACATTTGACTTTAATATTCTGCCGCTTAACAAACACAGTGAAAACCGGATCAAATGATCTTCACATGACTACAATATTGATGAAAAAAATGATCTACACATGGACAATAGGTCATAGAAAAACAAAATACTGTGTTTCAGTGTGACCAAGAGGACAGCTGTGGTAAGCGTACCCTTCGATTCAGTGTGGTTTTGCTACCAAACTTGGCTGTTTCACCGAGGCTGTGCTGGGACAACTTCCTGTCCAGTTCTTCATGCCAGCCTAGGAAAAAAAAATTATGTTCATTAAAATATCTTAAGCTTTAGTCACAATGCAGGGCAAATCAGTTGTGTTTCTTAAATATAAAACATTTTTAGACTTAATTGTACAAATCCTCCTAAAACAGCTAAAATGTTAATTAGCATAACACTGGCTCATTTGCTGCCATTGCTTTAAAGTGTATCATGTGTGCCAAACAGTTTCACATGACATAATTTGTTATTTACTATTGAACGAGAACAATAAATGTGCTTCCTTGCTGCATGCGGTCACTTATATGCCTCATGTACTAAATCATTACTTCAAGAGTTTGAACATGTTTCAACATTCATTGTTTAACATCACACACATAGGAAAAGCACTACAGTAGGAATCAGTCAGTGGCACACATTCATATATATTGTAATTTGTGATTTTGTAAATGGCATAGAGCCCCACTTTCTTGTTACATAATCCAAAAAGAGCCACAGCCCTGGAATTATGAAAAACCAACAACACAGAGTTGATCTGGTTTTAATCAGATTTGAAATCAGATAGAAATGTGGCTTGAATCTGACTGGGAGGGAATTTTTTAATGATGAAAAATATTGCCTGCCCATCTGAACAAAGCATAAGAAACCTAAAACTTTAAAATAGAAAATAATAAATAAATGAATGAAACCTCTTTGAAAGTAGTAGAGCCCGTAAATGAAATAATACCACTGACCCTCTGAGTTGCCAGTTTCTCCATTGGCTGGTGCTGGTGCACACATCTTCTTAGCACTGCTGAGGCCTCGGCTGTTGAGGAAAACAGGCAGGTGCACAATGTTGCGCATGTAGTCATGGCCATTGATGTTGGAGTCACGCAACACACTGTTCAGGTTTTGGTTGATGGCCTTAATAATGATATGAGGGTCACTGGCAAAGATGGAGATAAAGGGACCTTTGGAGAAGAGCACCCTCACCTGGAGATCAGGAAAATTACAACAGAGTTATTTGGCTTTGCCAATCTCTATATAAAAGTATCAATCATATTGATTTTACAATACTTTAGATAACACGATAAGCTTAAAACAAACAAACTTTTCCAGCTTAAATAATTATTATAAATGCAAAAAATGTGTAGATTGACAAGCTGTCAAGTACAGTGTACAGCGTACGTTAATTAATAATAATAATTTTTGCCAATTGCTACATGCAACCTCTCTACTCGGATGTAAAAACAAAAATGCCACAGTAATATTCCACTTTGCTGGCTGCATTGCACAACAAAAAACAACAAGGAATAACAAAATAAATGTAGAGATTTTAAAATTAAATAATAGTCAGAGGTTGATTAAAGACCACAAAATTGTTCCATGTAACAATCTTTGGTTTTATAAGAAACAAGCTCATAAGAAAACTGATATAGTTTAATATGAAAGGGAACAAATATTAAAAGTAGCCATAATAGCATTATTATTTTATGCAACATATGTAATTATATACAGTTGAAACCAGAGGTTTACATACACTGTAAAAAGACTTATCTTTTTATACACTTTCTGATATTAAATCAGACAGAACCTTTTTCTGTTTTAGGTCATTTGGGATTCCCAAAATCATTTCTATTTGCTAAATATCAGAATAACGAGTGAGATAACCTTTTAGAGTTTTTTTTATTAATTTCTTCAAGATTAGAAGTTTACACCAAGGTTACTATGCCTTTAAACTATTTAGGAAAGCTCAGATGATGATGTCATGGCTTTGGAAGCTCCTGATAGGTTAACTGACACCACTTAAGTTAATTGGAGGCACACATGTGGATGTATTAAAAGGCACCTCAAACACTTTGCTTCCTTTTGTGACATCATGGGAAAATCAAAAGAAATCAGCCAAGATATCAGGAAGAGAAGTCCTGTACCAACATGCACTGAAAGCCATTACTGCAAAAGCGACATAAAAAAGCCAGATTACACTTTGCAAATGTACACAGAGACAGGCCCTAATTTCTGGAGATACATCCTGTGGTCTGATGAAACTAAAATTGAACTGTTTGTCCATAATGACCATTGTTACATTTGGAGAAAAGGGGGAAGCCTTCAAGCCTGGGAAAACCATCTCTACTGTGAAGTACAGGAGCAGCAGCATCATGTTGTGGGACTGGTGCACTTCAAAAAATACATGCAGCATTTCAAGACATCAGCCAGGAAGTTAAAGCTTGGTTGCAAATGGGTCTTCCAAATGGACAATGGCCTTAAGCAAACCGCTAAATTGGTTACAAAGTGGCTTAAGAACAACAAAGTAAATGAGGCCATCACAAAGCTCTGAACTCTATATCTCATAGCAAATGCCTGATTCAGTTACACCAGTTCTGTCAGGAGGAATAGGCCAAAATTCCAGTAAACTATTGTGAAAAGCTTGTAGATGGAGAAAGCGTTTAAGTAAGGTCAGTGCTCAGACCATACACCACACATTGCATCAAACTGGTCTGCATCGCTGTCATCACAGAGGGAAGCCTCACTTTTGTTGCCAGTGGTATAGACATTAATGGCTGCGTGTTGACTCTGTAAAATCTGTATTTGAAAATATAGTATTCTGCTTTGTGAATAGTGAATACTAAGCATAGTGGATCCAAAGGTTTACAAAGGTGTTGCAATGCTTTCAACTATTTTGACAAATCACACAAAACATCTGCTTTGGGGCGCTCATCAAAACCAAGTGTACTCTGCATTTTGAACCATTTAAGAAGTGGTTCAGCAGAAAACCCAGCTTTTTTTCCTGAATTCACTCACCGTATCCAGCATCTGCAGAACTTTGTCCTGCTCACAGGAGTCTAAGCCATCAATGATGACCACTAGACGCGTCTGATTCTGGGTGAAGCTGTCAATGGTCTTTGCCATCTTAGCCATGAGTTCCACTTCACTCTTAAGCACCTGAACAGAAACAAAAGTAAGACCTCAGGGTGACTATGTCATAAGGTGTAATGGATAAGTGAAAATTAGAACTTTAATGCATGGTAATGCACAGAGAAGATGATACCAGTAGCCAGTTGATTCCACACTATTTCACTTGAAACAACTGAATGCCAGTACATGATGCATATGGAATTTAGCTGCAAGGGTCACCATGCAAGCAAACCTTCATGAAGCCTTCACTCTTAAGTTTATGCATCTTGTTGGCAGCACTGTGCAGCCTCTTCCTCTGCGAGTTCAGCACCGAATCCGTCACCTGCCACCATGTTCGGCAGTTCAGCAGCAGGGCTAGACCAACAACACTTGCCATGGCAACCAAAACAGCATTCACTGTTTGGTTCTGGCTGTCCACTTTAAAGACGGCCAACATGGCCATGCCTGTGATCAGGCATCCAAGGATGAAGACAAAGATGACAAAGGACGGGATACAGCAAGTCTTCTTCCATTTCTTTTTACCTGGCATTAGACAAGGTTATGCAAATGTGATGATCAAGTTCTCATTGGATGTTACATTCAAAATTACATTCTGAAGACATGTCGTTTTAGAGATGACCAAGAAGGGACTTTTACCTTGAGTGTCCTCTGTCTTGAAGACCCTGAAGAGTCTGGAGGCCATGAAGCCAAATTCCCTTTCACAAGCATCTGAAAGGGTGGCAATCATTTCAGCCATGGAGGTCTCTCCACCCACGCTGGAAAGCCTGTTATAGTCTGTGAACAGAAACCTGGAAACAGAAAGCAGGTTGGACTGAAATTATAATGTCAACCATTTATGAAATTTAGAAAAAAATCAGGTTTGACATAGGCTACAAAAATGGCCAAATAAAAAAAAAGAGTGACACTAATAAGTGCCTTCAAACCAATTTTCATGCCCAAACCAATTCCCTATAGCATTTATCAATACCACACAATAAGTAACAGACATTGAAAGTTAATTACAACCATTAACAAAAGTATAGTTTAAAAGACTAGGAATAAACAGATGACATGAGAAATCATTAAAAACAAAATCAGTTAACATTTTAAAGTAGGATATAAGCGTGTTGATATTGATTTATTGGTAATTCTCATTTTCCAGCCAAAACAGGACCCATGTTTACCTGACAGGCAGAGCTCGTGTGGTCTGTTCAGGCAGTTCAGGTGGGTTTACAAACATTAATTTGAGCAGTAGCTCCAGGTAGCCAATGTGGCGGGCAAGACGGGTGCTAAGGACCCAGGCCCAATTCCAACTTTCACCCTCACGTCTACTCCCAAAGTATACAACCACTGAGAAGAGAAAAGAAAGCAAAGAGAGCATTATCTAAACAATGTTCATGACAGCATTGCTAAATCAACTTGTGTTTTACTGCCCTCTAGTGTAATATGGTGCAAATGGTCCAATATTTACCAAAGAACACATAGAGCAGAGCCAGTAAGCTGAGGGAGACTGCAATAGCCAGTTTGGGATCCACCGTAAAGCCAAGCAACAGTGCCACAGATCCACAAAGCATAAGTGACAGGAACACCACCAACCAAGAGAACTGGAACAGAGGTTCAATCTGCTGCCCTGCAAATGTCTTCATCTCATCTTGGAGAGGGGAACATCCAAAACACAATTAGTTCAGAGTATATACATCATTGGCCAAAGGTCTGAGAGCACAATGAAGATAAAAAGATTTTTCAGTTTAACCTACACAATCAACAGAAAGTTTTAGAATTTTATGATTTTTTTATTGTACAGTTACATATGATATGAAGAAGAAATATTTAGGATTCTGAACTATTTTCAGGTCACTATATAAATATGCAATTTGTAGCAATGACCATGCAATGTTTTTAGTCCCTTCATTTCCATTAAAGTGGGTATTCAGATCTACTCATCTACTCATCAGATTAGTGCAGTACAGGGTCCTCGCGATTCGATTCTACTGATTAGTTTAGCCAACATTTTAATCATTGTCGATACCTTAAAACTTGCAGTAATGCAATTCAGTTCAATACTGGCTTCTGAAATGTGATGAAATTTCATCTGTTACATTTCCATCATCTCTCACATGTAAACAGATTATAATTTGAACATTTTATCATTAAAGATCAAATAAAGTAATGTAGTCATATGTAAAAGCAACTGCTTAGTACAAAAAAAATTGCACGCTGTAAACTGTAAAATTTATTGTGAAACGAACACACAATAATTTTCATGTGTCACATCGATACATTAGATCATGCACTAATTTGATTGATGCTTCAATACAATTAAGTTATTGACCCCAGTGCAGTCATTAACACTTTCACTAAATTTGTCTGATAAATTGTTTGATAAAAAAATTTGGTATGAAAAACCTTGCATTAAGTTAGGGTTAGGGTTAATTTTTTATTTAATTCATTAATGGTCTCAAATCTGTGCCCACCACTAATAAAGTGAATAATTTTTTAGAGTGTGTTGAAGTGATCAAAATTTGAAATGTGTATAATTGCATCTCACAAACATCTTTTCCAGAAATGAATATCCTTTAACCTTGCATTACACTTCAGGACTCACCCTCTAATTTCTTCAGCAGAAAAGACTTGCCACTGCCCCATTGGGCATACAAGCCCACACAGATTGGTGGCTGCATGGTAGGCTCACTCAAAATGTCTGCCAGGGCACTACTATACAGGTCATATCCCAGCATGTCCCCATCCGACTCAGTAGGGGATAGGTGTCCTCGAGGGAAAAACATACAATAACATAGTTCAGTATTAATGAATAACACACAAAAATACATATAAAAAAACTGGACATTATGTAACAAATATGTGACTCATTACAAGAAGAGTTTAAATTGTACTTCAAATGGTTGACAAATAGTCATAAAGGTCAAAACAATAAAAAAAGATCCTAAACCCTAGTGTCTGTTGACTCATTTCAGATGTACAAACACTCACGGGCTCCAAAGATCTGAGTTAGGATGCTTTTCTGGTGGCTACAGTCAATGTTATATGGAGTCTCTCCTGCCTTGTTGGGCCTGTAGAGCAGACGGCCATCTTTAGGATTGCGGAGGAGAAGCTCAGCCAACCTGCGGCTCCGGCCACGTATGGCAATGTGGAGAGGCGTGTCCCCTTTCTATCAATGGAACAAACATTCAATTTAAAAACACATCAAAAATGGGGATATCATTAACACTAAAGGCATAATCATGTATTATTGAAGATCACCTTGTCCACAGCAGACACCTTTGCTCCTTTGTCCAGAAGTAGTTCCACTATTTCAATGTTTCTCATCTTAGTGGCTTTTATGAGAGGAGTCTCAGAATCCTAAGGAAAAAATCAGGCAATGGGGCACATTAAAAGTCACAATACCTCCCTGCCAACTTCACTCTAACTGGATGAATACAATTGCCTATTCCCTGGCAGTAATTCCCACAAAAGATAGTAAATCAGAGAGATGTGAAAGAAAGTGAAGGATGTATTTGTGATTAACTACTATATCAATACCCTATTTCATCATAACATAATTTAATTTTAGCTTGTGTATCTCGGTAAATACCATGCCAAATGACAATAAACCTTGAATGTTACACTGACCTTTTGTTAATCTGACACTGAGCATTTTGCATTTTGGTCAGATAACAAAAGCATTTCCACAAAATAATTTTAAATATCTTATAATATATTTCCACAGTTCACTAAATATGTGACAGAGATGCATCAGAGTAAAACAGACACATTTATGATGCATTAAATTAATTTTTTTTACAATATCCATATATTAACACTAACTGTCCTATGTAAATCATTTTACTAATAAAACTGAGTAAAGGCTGCAATTGTTGTAGCACAAAGTTTCTGAATGCCAAAAAGCAGAAATGAATACCATATAACTAACAAACACAAATATTTTGAACCAGTCTTATATACAAGTACTGCAGAAGAAGCTACACCTTATCCCACTGTACCTTGGTGGTGGTCTCTGTGTCAGGGTTACACTGCAGGATGTCTCTGACCATGGTGGCATTGCCCTTCTCCACAGCCCAGTAAAGAGCAGTCTTATTGTCCTAATGCAGACAAAGACAAATAGATAAGTGTCTGAATCTATGAAAGTGTGTGTGTGTGTGTGTGTGTGTGTGTGTGTGTGTGTGTGTGTGTGTGTGTGTGTGTGTGTGTGTGTGTGT
>JBBIGC010000152.1:4506821-4526675 GCA_037576955.1 Lepidarchus adonis | reverse complement strand
GTGTGTGTGTGTGTGTGTGTGTGTGTGTGTGTGTGTGTGTGTGTGTGTGTGTGTGTGTGTGTGTGTGTGTGTATAAGATGTCAGAGAGTGGAATACCTGTCCTCTGATATCAATGTCAGCATACTTATGCAACAAGGCTCTCACAATTTCAACATGGCCACCCCTCACAGCTCCAATCAAAACTGTGTCCCCACTCTGAAAGTTTAATCCAAATACAAAAGCATATTTGTTTATTAAGACTTAAAACAAGAGGAAAATTCTAAACGAAACTCTAAAAAGCATATTACACTGTTTTTGGGCTTACCCTGTCTGGGATGTTCACATAGGTGCCTGCATCCAGCAAGTCCTGTACTATTTCAGTGTAGCCCTCTTTAGCTGCGATCATTAGGGCTGTGTTGCCATCCTTATCAGTCATGTTTACATTGGGGTTTCTCTTTAGAAGCTCCTTCACAACTTCAGTGTAGCCACCTTTCACAGCTACAATCAGAGCGGTCATGGAGTTCTGAGCACAAGAGCATAGAACGTTAGGTCAGTAATAAGACAAATGTCTACCATACAGGGTATATGTTGTTGCATCCATAAAAATGCACATAGTGAACTTACTGCGCCTTCCTGATCAACATCAGCTCCATTCTCCAGCAGGTGCATCACACAGTCATAGTGGCCTTTCCTGGCAGCCCAGATCAGTGGAGTGGTACCATACTAGGGGGAAAAAACATACACGTTTGGCATATAGATTTCTTATATTAACACCTACTAAGATGACTTCAGCTGCTCTGGTTTAAAAGACGTTAGCTCACCTTATCAGAGCAGTTGACTTTGGCTCCATGCTTCAGCAAGAGCTTGACAATTTCATCATGACCTCTGCCAGCAGCCCAGATGATGGGGTATACACTGTACTGCTAAAAAACGGTATACAGTGAAGGGCAGTCGGTAGAGGGAAAACATGATTTTTAACAGGGGCCCATATCTTTATTATTATTAGAAAGAATATAATTGTTTTTTCTTTTTATATTCAATATGGGCTGCCTCAGATGTCTCTCTACTTTACCTGTCCTGTTGTGTTCGGGTTAGCGCCATTCTCCAGAAGAACATTTGTAACTTCTACTCGCCCTTTATAAGCAGCCCACATAAGGGCAGTCCAACCCCCCTGCACACACACACACACACACTCTATTACAGATCCATCAATGTTTGCTTGATATCAAGCCATCTCTTAATAAATAACTGTTATTAATACTGTTGCACTTTAAACATCAAACGAGCTTTTATTCATGTTTTTATCTCTGTAACAACATTGTAGTGACACACACCCTGCAAAATACAATCTAATTCATTTATCTTGGCTTCATATTAAAGAGGGTTCCTTTGAACTAAAATAAATGCAGACCGTTATACAGACGAAACACACAAACATTAAGGGAATAGATGAGATTTGCAAGGCCAATGTAGTCTTTTTTTTTTAATATTCATATTAATTAATACACTCTATTTACTGCAATATTACATTTCATTGGGACTATATTCATATCAGAATCAGAAATATGTATTGATCCTGGAGGAAATTGCTTATGATGCGACTCGACATATAGATAGATATACCAATGCAAAAAATAAAATTAAATAAAATAAGCACTGAGCGGATAGGAACTGAGTGGCAGGCAGTAATGGCTCAAACTGTTTTGCTGATTATGTGATAAAATAAAGATAAATAATAAGTTCATATGTGTGTTACTGCACAGTGAAACGGCAGCAGGATCATATTGCACATGCCCCATGTTGTTTAGACATAGACCCACATTGTAGACTGATTAGCATGTCTCACCATTTCTCTGTGTTCAATGTAAGCACTGCTGTCTAGCAGCTCTTTCACCACCTCCACATGCCCCTCCTTCGCCGCTGAGATCAAAGCAGACCAGCAGTCCTATGAGAAATAAGCAGAGAAAGTGGTCACCATGGAAACTGCAGAATGATTAGCCTGTTGCCATGGAAACAGCAGCGGATAAACGTGAAGAGCAGTTCATGCACTGAAAACAAAGCTCTCCTTTTTATTATTATGGGATGCATATCTATTACAAAGAGTAGCTTTCGATTAGTACCTTTACTGGGACATACACACAGTGCATGTCTGAAACATTTCCTTACCACATCATCCAGGTTGACATTAGCGCCTCTTCTTATTAACTCTTGGACGATATCCAGACTGCCCTGCTCTGCAGCCAACATCAGAGGAGTCTGTCCATTCTGAGTGAGTGAGAGAGAAAGAAATTAGGCATAATTGGATATGAACGGAATTAATTTAGCCATATTTTTTAAACTGAGGTAATTCGATATGAAGAGATGTTTATTCCCTTACATCACTGCGACCGTCCACCTCTTTGAACTTATCGAGGTGCGTTTTGAGGGCGGACAGGTTTTCCTCCTCCACATAGCTGAAGAGGTTCTGGATGGCCAAAGTGGTCATCTTTATAGAGGTGGTGGTATCCATGATTGCTCCTCGGCACCCTGGGGACAAACACCATGCTCAGGAACACTTTGGGTACATTTATCACTCATACTGCCCTGCACAGCTTAAAGATCAAATGTTTGTGTGATCTAAATAAAAATGGTAAATCAGAAAGAAGGAAAACTTTGATTGACAGTTGGCATCAAACCATGTGATTCCTGGGATGACATTTGAAATGTCATGAAGAGAAAAAAAAGCTAGCTAAACCCCAGAACAACACAACCCTAAAACAGCTCAGTGTTCTCAGTGCAAGCATAAGATAACAGTATCATTGCTTCCCTCAGCAATTTACTAGCATCTGTCATTTGCCTGTCTGGCATAACTCACCATCAAAAACACATGATTCAGCCCCTTACAAAATAAGAACGTGAAAAACAAGCCAAAAAAACTAAATAACAGCCTGGATTTCCAGGAAATATCCTGACAGCAGGTGGGTTTGTTGAATCACCAAGGTGAAATTGGCTCTTTCTTGTAGCAGAAAATAGTCTGCGTCTGAGGAGTGCAAAGGGCACACTTTTAATAATTTCCAACTAAAGCCTCTGACCAATATCTACACAGGCAAAATGTGCACAAAGCTTTTTAACAGTTCACGTAGTTACTTTTGGACAAATACAACTGACTAGCAAGCATGAAGTGTACTTTTTAATAGCAATTCTAATCTCATGTTTGTGTTGCATAACAGACATTGTCTGGGTCGGAAGACTTTTGTTTTGTAGACCATGAACCTTAAATGTGCTTCATTTTGTATAAAACATGCACATAGTAATGCAAACTGAAAAAAGGTAAACAATTCGACGTGAGTGCTAAACTCACATTCTTCATGCATGGATGTCACTCATCTGAACAAGAAATGAGCCAGATTTAGACTTAAGCTTAAAATGACTCAAAATGCATTGTGTATGATCAAACCCAACACAAACAACAAAAGAGAAAAGGATGACTGATTCAAGAAACAGGTGACTCCTATCACTGCTAAATGAAACCACATTTACTCTAATAAGAAAAATGTCGACACCTTACCCACAGTACAAGGTTCTTTTCTTCACCTGTGTCTGTCGCTTTTCTCTGAACACCTATGCAGCCTCTTATATGTGGTGTGTGGACTGCTGTCGTGGAATGGCATCATGTGTTATTCATGACCACTACGACTAGCTTTCGGCACATGCTCAGTTGACTGAAATGCGGTCAGCATATTGTGAGGACATAATTTCAAGCACTAGACTGAAGCCGTAAAAGAAAACAGGTTTTTACTTAAATAGCCAACAGTAATATTAAAAGGGAAGAAGTAGGTGCAGATTTATTTTTCATAAACACCAGTGTATGACATGACAGTGAATTCCTCTACTGTATAATACATGCAAAACATCTGGGAAAGAATACAATGCAAATTATTCTACAATAATGGCTCAAATCCACACAGACTAAACTGCCAGGAATGAAAAAAATAATAATATTGAAGATTTTAGGTCAGCCCAATGTAAAGAGAAGGTGAAGGAGGCACGTTGAGTAGAAGGGACACAGTAAAATTAGTAACAGACATAAATTTCATTTGGTGCTTAATGTGGATGTAATTAAAGCTATGTGCTTTATTGTTGTAATACAATGGAGGACAGAACCATGCATTTTAGACAGAGTTAAAACTATATAACTATAAAACTATATGACAACTGACGAACAGTACAATCATATACATCACGTTATGTTGCCAACACGTATTTAGTTATATATAACCTGTAAATTGACAAGAAATAATCTGCTAAAAACAGATGTAAATGTTTACCCACACAAGGTCAGTAAACAGTACGGCATCATTCGACTGGATGCTAACTAGCTAGCTAGTATTCCCACCGGCTACACTACAGAGTAAACGACTCTTTACAGCCACAAACAACATATTATTCACTTCTTCTGCGTTAAAGCGTACGTGGAGAAACCATAAAACATCAGACATGATATCTATTTATCAAAACGTGTTTTCGATAAACGGCTAAGCCCCGCTAATTTGCTTCTTAGCCGATGGGCTGTCAATCAAGCCCCATCAACCCAGCTGAACAGCCACGACATGTTTTCAGTCCTACCTTCGGAGAGAACAATGGTAAAGAGTCGCTACGGGGGTTGTCCGTAAATTTTCTTTTCCCCTCTCGTCCTCTATCGAACCCTGTCTGCTTTCCTACTCTCCATCTTCAACAACAGCCATTTTGGAGGTGCTCCTCTGCGCTGAGCCACAGCTTCTCCTTCCCAGCCCGGCGTGACGTCAGCGAAGTCGTAGAAAACAATGCGAACGAAAACAGCAACTGTGCCGTGTGTGCGCGCGCCGAGGAAATCATGCAAAAGAAATACAACGGAAACACGTGCCTCCTTGTGCATGTAAAACGAGATCTGTGGTTGCTACCTGTAAATACAATATTAAAAATTAAAATACTGTTGTACTAGTAGTAAATAAACTCACACAAAAACTGACCTGTGTACATAAATCAGTGTGGCCTTGGTGTGTGTGTGGGTGTGTGTTTGTG
Organism: Lepidarchus adonis; assembly: GCA_037576955.1. Lineage (NCBI taxonomy): Eukaryota > Metazoa > Chordata > Actinopteri > Characiformes > Lepidarchidae > Lepidarchus > Lepidarchus adonis. The sequence goes on along the minus strand of JBBIGC010000152.1, from coordinate 4,521,656 downwards.
GAGGGAATAGTCGTTCCTATCTTACCCATTTATTTGCAGTGCCATAAAAAAACAAACACTTAGTGTTTTTCTGTAAGGCTGAAAATATTTTTTAAATATTGAAATTGCAATATAAAAATGTGTCCGAGCTGTATGTCTTTATTGTATCCTATATTACACAATGCTATCAAGTTTTATTTGGGGGAGTTTAATAATAGCCTTGAAATCTAATTCAGAGCTTGGGATTTGGCTCTCTGTACATACAGCAAATATTAAATATTACAAAAAATAAACATTTTGATGTTTTAAAAAGTACCTGAATGAAAAAATTAATTTAAAAATAAACAATAAAAAAGTAATTATTTCATTATTATTTTAATTTACAATTTTTAAAAACGATAATGGATAAGTTAGGGTCACTTAAAGCAAAAATTAAGGAAGTCTCATTATTTTAGCATCAATCCACACGTCCCATGGTAACGTACAGCCATCCTCATGTAAAATGTTCTTCAATTAAATTACTCCTACATATACAGGCGGAACTTTCCTCATATTTATGAAAATGGGAAATTAGTTTGGTAATACATCAAAGTAATCCCAGAAAAGAGTAACTAATACACCCACTCCAAAAAATCATAATAGTGGGATGAATTAGAAATGAGTCAAAAGAAGGTGTATTTCACCAGCACAGGGAATGTGCATCAAGAGCATAGTTAATGTTTTATGTTAATAATGCTTGCGAGCCAGTGGAATCTGTGCACCAACACTTCACCTTCTGATGGCACAAAGGGCAACGTTTATGGCTGCAGAGTAAAGGGCAGATGTCGGGCTGTTTCACTGTAACAATACTCCACTGATAAATATAGTGGGAGTTTGTTTAAGGAGCATTCCCTGATGTAAAGACGAGGTTCAGCAAACCCCTCTTTATCTCTCAGGAGTAGTGACCACCATCAACAAACGGGGAATTCATGTCAGCAGGTTCCTGACTGTGACTCAACAGCAGGAACACTATGTATTGTACTGCAACATGAACAGAACTGTGTGAGAGATCAGTGGTTTCAAGCTAACGCTGACAAATCTTTGTCCTGCACCAGATAAAACTTGAATACGATCTTTAATATGAAGCTATTTGTAATGGCAATGTAGGCGAAGCCACATCCATGTTCATTGTACAGTATTACCAGTAAGGTTCTATGTAACAATAGGAACCATGTTTTTGTAAAAGAACTGGCAGTTCTCCTACATTATAAATTGTGTGATTCAGTGATACTACTAATAATTGTAATAATAATAATAATAATAATGGTCTATTATTGGTCAATTATTATTGATATTATGCTCTATAGGCAATATAATATAATGCTGATAGTCCTAATGATGATAAGTGTATATAATACATAATAGAAAATATAACCAGCCAAAATGTTGCATAATTAGAATATCAGTTTTTAAAATGCAAAGACCATTTAAGAATTCAAATCTTGGTGCTAACAATCACTGGCTCTTTAAAGAAGCCCAAGAAAAGTCCATACACATCAAGCCACATCAAGCCTAGTTGCAAAAGGTTTTCTTTTAATCACATATTTTACAAAAACATGAATTCTGAAGTTGGGCTTTGAGTGCTCGGGCAAATATTCCATATCCACAGCCTCGTCTTAGTTCAGGCCATCTGGGAAATCTCATCCTCAGAAAGAATCGGAAAGAGCTCTCTGAACTTTAGAATGGAATGTGCTGAATGTGCCTTTTAAAGCCTCATGTTGAATCAGTAGAGACAAATCCGCAGTGTTTATGCCTTGGGGCAAATCTGAAGATATGCCAACCTCATGCGCTGATGTTACAACATACTATACTAAAGATGACATGGAATGAAGAACCTTGTTATGGCATGGCCATGGATTCATATCTCCAGTTCAACCTTCTGAGCGTCTCTGAGGAGAAGCGAAGGCTTTCCTTAGGCCTAACGTAAGGGAGTAAAAGTTGAGGGGGGAGTAATGACTAATTGCAGATTGACGTATGGCATGGCGGGAAGCTATTTTCTGTCACTGGATGCATGTCCCCCATTGTCGAATCATTTTTATGTTTTTTTTTATGAAATTGTTTACAAACAATATCTTCAGCTTCGTTCTAGTAATGGTGGCACTGTCTCCTGCAATGCAATGCTATATACATCCCAAACCAAAAAACTGCAAGTCATAACAACAATGCTGTGGTGGCAATGAGGAGTGTAAAGGCAGGTTTGCATAATTCTATACATCAGAACCTCATTGGCTACTCATCTTAACACTGCCACCAGTCAGATTCCAGCCCATTAAACCCTTCCCCTCAAGTCAATGCCAAGTCCTGGTGCCGCCGTTTAGAGCCGAGGTTAGTGTGACGCCCCACTGGACGAGTCCAGGCAGAGGCTGGATGTTTGGATGTTTGTTTTTGAGTTTTAATCGTCTGACTCTCCGTGTGGGTGGCTGCAGAGAAGGAGTGCTGGCCATTCTGAGTGTGTTCAGTGCCGCAGCGTGGGTGAAGGGGCTGGGCTCATGTGGCTTTGTGTTTCTGGCTTTCTGTGGAGTCCGGGCCGGAAGAAATGCTCTGCTGCTCTTTCAGGCGCAAGTGCCGAGGCTTCACCGGCAAAGCTATGGCCAGCAGCACACAGCCTATGTGCCCAGAAAAGTGCCATGACCTGCATGAAAGAAAAAAGGATATTACTTACACAACATATCTAATATAACATGTGATTTTTTATCAAAGCACTATGCTAATAAAATAAAAATCAAATTGGCTGAAACGGTTGCCATGTGAATTAGTAACGCAACGTTTAGAAACCATATGAGATTAATGTGTTTTGTGATTTGTTTCACCTGTAAAACTTGAGGGACGGGCCCACAGACAGCAGCACAAAGGGCACCACAGTGTAACAGATGGCTATCTGTGTGCTGGCCCACGTGATGATGTCATACACAAACTTGTGTGTCGGTGAACCCAAGAAGTATGGCCTTACATTGTGCCTCACCTACAGGAAGCAGGACAGAAGAAAGAAATGCAGGACAGAAGAAAGAAAGACAGAAGAATAGGATAGAAGAATGACAATAATAAACAAAGATTGAAAGAGTAAAAAGAGACAGAAAAGCAGTACAGAAGAAAGATCGGAAGGAAGGAAGGAAGGAAGGACAAATTTAGCAATGCAGACAGACAATCACAGAAAAAATACAGACAGAATAAGACAGACAGAAAGAAAAAAATGCAGACAAACAGACAGAATCACAGAAAGACAGGCAGACAGAATCACAGAGAGAACAGACAGAAAATCAGAGAGAAAGGCAGACAGACAGAATCACAGAAAGAAAGGAAATGAAAGAAAGGCAGACAGAAAGAATCACAGAAAGAAAGGAAATGAAAGAAAGGCAGACGGAGAGAATCACAGATAGAAAGGAAACAAAAGAAAGGCAGACAGAATCACAGAAAGACAGACAGGCAGAATCACCGAAAGATAAGCAGATAAAGTCACAGAAAGAAAGGCAGACAGACAGAAACACAGAAAGAAAGAAAAGAAAGAAAGAAGTAAAGAAAGGAGCAATGTTAATGTTAAGTGTGATCTGTAGCGCTGACATAGTACATATATAAACCACTGCACAGCACTGACTCGCCCCATTACTCTGAGCTTAACCACTGGGCTCTGTCTGGCTCAGTGCTTTTTAAATCTAGAACGTCAATGGTTCATTTCCCTCTGCTGAGCCTTCTCTCCATCTTAGTTAAACCTCAGCCATGTGGCAGCTGTAAGTGACTGCTTGAGTGGAAGCCTTCAGTGTCTTTTCTCTGCTGTCTCTTCAATCACCTCTAATAGACTAATCACCTCTAGCAATGGACTTCACAACAAAGCTACTTTCCACTTACAGTAACTGTAGTTTATTTGATTACGGCTCAGTCCAGGGGCATGTGACGTTAACTGCCGGCTCTTTCTGAGAATCAGATTCTTATTACTCCTTCTTTCTGCCTAGGACAAACTGCCCCAAATGTGAGTGTGTGAGTGTGTGTGAGAGCTGTGTGGAGACTCCTCACCGCTCTGGCAGCCAGTGTGACCACGATGCCCGTGAGGAAGGTGAGGTAGTAGCCTGGATACGCTCCGTGCCACATAGCTGAGAGCAGGAAAGTGGCAGCCGTGGGGTTGTAAGGACATCGCTCGTAACAGACCCTGCACACATCCCAATGCTTTTAATGTGGAGAGAAGAACCTCTGGTGTATACAGTAACACCTGATGGTACTGCTGGGGTGGGGTGGGTGGTAAAAGCTAAATAACTTAAAGCAATGATCTGAGCAGAAACCCAACAGACAGTCTTCCCCAAATGAAGACACACAGATGATGTCCAGAGTTTCACGATTTGTATATGTAGTTATCCATGTAATTGAACACAAACAGAGCATGTAGCATGGATACAAACTGGTGTAGCAGCCTTGTTAGAACATCACCAATCATCCACATTACACCCAAAGTGAGAACTGTCAATAAGCCTCTGACGTCATGTGTCATTCTGTAATTAGCATCACACTCAGGTTTACTCTGAGAAAATGAAAGGAAATCATCACTACCCCCTGCTGCTGTAAACAAAAATATAAACAAGTAAAGTGATTTTATAAAGCACCTTTCACAGCCAAAAGTCACAAAGTGCTATACAACAGTAAAATGCATAAAAAAGCAATAAAAAGCACAAATAGGATGACAAGAATGACGCAAGTAATAATAATAAAAAAGCATAAGAGCCTAATTTGTCCTGCTAAGCTATATTTACTGCAACACAATGTGGATAAAGTCCAAAAAAATCCTTTGTACTCAGACTTCATAATATTTTTCCCAATGTGTCACCACTGGTTCTTTTTTGTGAATTCTCATTGATCAGATTTTCTTTTTTTTTTTTTAGAAATATTAATATTATACTGTGAATTGTCAGAATTTCTAGTTTCGCATTGAAGTGGGCAATACAGCAAAAAATATGTCATCATGACGCTTAGAGAAACTGCTCAATCAGTCACAATCTGCTTTTGTCCAACAGCTATTAAGATGGAACAAACATATAAAAAAAAGGAGTAGTATTAGTACAATATTATTTCTCACACCACATTAAAGTAAATTCACTATGGTGAGACTAATTAGTGTTTTTTAAGCATCTCAATATGCTACATTTTTAACTATGGCCACAATTTATTATGACAATGATAACTGTCGTTCTGCCCAGTTCTTGCTTCATTTTATTATATATTTGCCCTTTGCCTCTGTCATTTGTTTCTAAGTTGTGCAAGCAGTCCATGCTAGATAAATGTATTAACGTCCCTCATAATTCCACAAAACCTTCAATTAAATTAATATTGAAAAAAAATCTCCAATATGAAATACCACAGGTGAACAGGACAGTATTATTATTATTATTTATTAAAATAGTTTTTTAAACCTGTCCGGTCCTGACAGTTTGGCCAACAGTATGGGATTTCTGGTGCCTGTAGTGTCAGAGCAGGTTTGCTGTACAAGAGGGGGAATCTGAGATGTTCTTTTCTAAACTAGCGAGAATTTTGGTTGTTCCCCTTCATGCCAAGTATACTTTATTAATTAATTTCCGGCAGTATTATAATTCAACAGATTCATGCTGCAACAGTAATGCCATTTGACACCAGTAGATGGCACACAATTTCACAGATTACTACCCAATACTTTCAGACCCCTGATTCAGTTCTGCCTTCAATGTGGGTCATACCTGTTATTACATATTTACAGCATTTGTGTAATTACTGAAGTAAATTATTGAAAAAAAATAACTACATACTGAAGTCTTACCTTTTAAGCCAGTGTGCGGTCTGTATATTCCAGTTATCCAGAAACACCTTAAAACTGGTGGCCAACTGAAATAAGAAAAGAGTAGATGAAATGCACATATTCCATTCATAAACCAATAGGAGTTAAGGATGGCAACATGGCTGACCTCTATGTTCATTATCCTCAGATTAGAGATGAGGTCCCATCGAGGCACTCCATCACTGTCATAGCCATTAAAGCCAAAGCCAGCTGCATTGTTGATGGCATCAGCTATAAAGAGAAAAGGTAGAGACATTGTGGTCCCACATTAGAGAGAGGAAGTTACATCAGTGTTTGCAGTTGAGGTTTTTCAGAGCTTCATGAATATCCCATGAACTGTGCTGTAGGATGCTCCTATGAGCGCCATGTGTCAATCATTGTGTTCTTGACATTTCACATACTGAATGTAATTCTGTCTCCAGTCTGATTACAGCAGTGAATAACAAATCAGAGGAGAAAGTGAAACCTGGGCAAGTTATTAAACAGAATTTAAAGATTAAGTTTGGTTAATGAATACTATTTCTAATTAATTATGAATTATGTATTTTATTAATTTTATTATTAAATATGGAGATTCCTCAATATACACAGTCTTGTTTGGGACTTAAGGCTTCCAGATGGTATCTCTCACCTTCTTGTTATTGGCCATTCTCTTCCTCTTTTGTTTTTTAGACTTTGAGTGAGAGGTAATGATTGATTAGGTCAAGGATCCACTTAATGTCTTTGTCATCTATGTCAAAAAAAAGTCCAAGCCAGCTTCAAATGATTTCTTCATTGTCCAGGTTTCATAATCATGAAGATCAACCAAAAGAAACAGCTCAGCGCATTTCTAGATCTTCACCTTCAATAAAAAAGTTTGTCATCAATACCATCACCATCAATAAGAACATGTCTCCTTTGTTATTCCTCATAGGTGGAATGAACTGCCCAATTACATCAGAAATGGAGAGTCTCACATTCAAGATGCTCCTCAAGACTCAACTGTCCTCTGCCCACCTCAGCATCTGAGCTCAGCAGACACATACAAACCATCTGCACTGCATAGAGATTGTTCCCAGAGAGTAATTTCATCATATTATAGTTAATGTTACAGCACTTTCCATCTGTATTTAATTTATTGTACTGGACTAATAGCATGAACTGATGAAGAGGAATGTGTTGCACTCACAGATAGTAATGTACTACTATAGTTCATATTGAAGCATGTGTCGTCTGTATTTAAATGTACTAGACTTGTTTATAGCATTTAATGATAACGTGGAATGTGTTGGACTCTGTACAGGTCTCCCAGATAGTAATGTACCACTTATAGTTCATGTTGTTGCACTCGCTGTCTGTATTTACTAAATAAAAATAATCGGTTGAACTTCTTTGTAGCTCTAACATCAGTGCTGTCATGTGCAAACTAAATTCTTGATTGCTCCTGTAGCTGGAAGTCACTTTGGACAAAAGCTTCAGTTAAATGAATGAATGTAAAGTTTATGGTTTAAGTTTTTTTTCCTGTTCTCACAAACTCAGCTTTTGTTCTAACCATGATTTTCCACCATGTGCATTGTTTCATCAACATAAAAATGACTCTCTCTTCCACCAATCCTTCATTATCTCCCTCTAGTTGTGCTTTTCTCACAAAGTACACGTCAGGCAAATATGGTCATAACTCTGGAGCCTCATCAAAGTCCTGTGCCCATGGGAAACCAGCCTGTTTGCCCATTTTCTGTCCCAGCTGTGGCTTGTGGATCAGTGTAGAGTTTCCTCATTACAGCAATTCCATGCGCTTGTATACCAGTGTTTCCTGACACTGTAATTTAAGGTGGGAGACAGAGTCTTTGTTGACAGAGGCTTTGTTGTGGATTTTCAAACACATGCTGACTTCTTTTTGGAAAGAAGCTGCTCATTGCTGACCAGAGGAGGAGGGATTCCCCCTTCTGAGCTTTGGTTACTCCTACAGTTCAGGGAGGTTTTTTTCACCCTCAGCTTGTTCAACATGGACTGGATTCTGTAAAACTGCTTTGTGACAGAAAAAGCGCTATTCAAATAAAATTGACTTGACTTTACGTTATGACGCACAAAAAACTAGCCAAGAGAAATGTGTGAAAGGCTGTGAGAGACAAGTGTGGGAAAAGACACTGCATTCACAGAAATGCTGAACACAAAGACAAGAAGTGAGAGAGCTCCAACACGCTGAAGATGACAGACAGAGAAGGAGAGAATGAAAAGAAACGCACCCAGAGTCCAAACAAAGTAGTATTTAGGCCGGGTGGTCAGCATGGACAAATACAGGTAGACCACCTGGGCGTAAAAGGGTGTATTGGCAATGAAGTCATCATCAATGTTGCGCTCCACAGGAAATACTTTGCAGACGGACAGGAAGACCGATAAGGAGATTAAGCAGGTGGCCAGCTTCCGAATTACCTCCGTCTGCCAGTGACACAGAGAAACATTCAGCCTTCAGTCACAAAACATTATGCTATAAAGTTATTCTGAAATGTAGTGTAATTACAAACCAAATGCTCGACTTTGTTCAGGAAGCCAAACACTTTACTAATACTAATTAGCCAGAACATTAAAACCACTTACCAGTGAACAGTACTGATTTTCTTTATTAGTCAGCAGGTGAACAATCAGTTTTTGAAGTTGTCGTTGTATGGAAGCAAGAAAACAGGGCAAATTTATGAATCTGAGTGACTTTGACGAGGGCCAAACTGTGATGCTACATGACTGGGTCAGAGCATAAGGTCTAATCCATGTATGCAGTGACTGGCAACTGCCTAAAACGGTCCAAAGAAGAACAACTGGTGAACCAGCGTCATTGCTGCCCAAGGCTCATGAATGTGCATGTAGTGCTGGTTATGAAAAAAGGTGTCAGAATACAAAGTGCACAACGCCCATTTCAGCAGCATAATAGGGCGTAACAAGATTATGCAAGTGGTTTTAATATTATGGCTGGTCGGTATAAAATTAATCACATAGACATGCACCCTCCACAGATAAATATTGACAGTACTATAAATTGTGCTGAAGAGCACAGCGAACATAAGGATGCCACCTTAGCCACATCAGTTTGTAAACTGCACCACCTCTGGATGGTGGAAACATGCTCTCTGGAATGGTGAATCTGGCAGTCTGATTAAAGAATGGGGTTTGGTAGATACTGACGGGAACACTATCCCAACAGAATGTACAGAGTTTGGTGACAAAGGGATAATAGGTTGTGGCTGTTGTTGGACACAGCCACTTGGTTCCACTGACGTTAGCACTACAGCTTTAATACGTAATACAATTATACGCTTTAAAGCTTGTCGTAATAGTTTGGGGCAGGCGCAGCACAGTTCAGGTCCATAAACACATGGTTTGAAGAGGGGAGGAACGCTAGTGGCCTGATATTACCCCAGAAGAAAGGTGATCATGAGCCAAACCTTTTTGGCAACACCAGTGCCTGACCTCACAAATGTTCTTTTCACTAAATAAGCATAATCCAAAATCGAGCGTCTAGCCTTCAGAGAAGTGTGGTGGCAAAAGGATGCAAACTGGAGATCAATGCCTTTGGTTTTGGAATGGGATGTCTGATAAGGGCATACAAGTTTGATGGTCTGGTGTCCATATACTTTTGGACATATTAGCGTATGTAAACAGTTAAATCAAACAATATTTATTAACTGCATATTGAATGAATAAAAATTTGTGATACACAAACTGTGCATGACTGACAATTTACTGGCCTCTGTGGATCAATTAAATTGTTCCAATGGAATTAATAGCACAGTCCTATAACAGATACAGTAATCATTATTGGTGTAATTCAATGGCTTGTCAAAAAGCCTGACAGAGGCCACAAAAGCAATATTTTTTAATGATCATGCATGTAATCACTATTTGGCTTTGATATCTGAATCTAAAAGCTTTCAAAGATAATGTTAATGTAACAATATCTGCAATGTTCTTTCTAGCTGGTAGATTTCCAAAATCTATTGTATTTAAATGACAATAAAGAGATTTTACAGTAGAACATAACCTTGGGTAATTAAGCTGATAAGAAAACAGGCCTTCTTTATATTGCTCTAAAATATACAGTTCCACAGTGCTTAAACCTCCATTAAGAGCACAGAGTCTCTGCTGCAATCTCTTAAATATTCAATGAAGATACATTGTTGATTGTTCAGTGTAACTTTGCCCCAATGTGACAGGTGCTAATTGCTGTGCACAAATCTAGTATAAGCCCAACACACAGAAACATACATTAGGAGAAGGGTCGTTTAGCCTGGTTTTCCCCTGCAGCTTCCTGTTGGCCTCCTGTTCTCTATGGCGGAAGGGTTTGCCCTCGATGAAGGCGATGTAATCATTGTAAGAGCAGGTTGGGCCGGCTAGGATGCCCATGAAGTTACAGTTATAGCTGAAATACTCCAGGAGACTGGGCATCCGCCTGAACACAAAGACAGAAGAGAATATATATCTAACATCACCTGGGCCGGGAGCAAAAGGCCTGAAAAATGCAAATGTAGTCCTCCAACTATAAAATATTTGACAGACAATATTCCCAAATTTGGGGATTTTGCATGACCAAAAACCAAGCCTCACCTTGGTGAGCATTTAGCTGGTTAACTACACATACATCTGAAGTTGTACTTCTTCAGTGTTTCATTGGAGCTAATGTAGCTAAAACATACAAACCCCAAGCTGTATATTTCCAAAAAGCATTAATAACAAAAATCTGTCATATGTTAATTGACGTGAACCTTTATTTAACTGACAACTACAAAGAGAAGATTTTCAGTAGTTTTACTGACCACCTTTATTGTATTTTGTAAATACACACAATTTTTTAAATTGCAGTAATTTTGCCAGTTAAATATATGTTCACCTGAATTAACACCCAGATTTTTATTTAGTAAGAAAACGATTATAAATCTGCACATTTGTAAATAATACTGTTTATTTAAAGAAATCACATGAAGTCCATCTGCAATTGCTTGAAAATTCATCAAGCGGTGTCATGATTTAGGCAAGCGGAGTGTGCGGGACTTAAACTTCATTAAACCTTCATTAATTAAACACTGTAAGTAACTTGATTTGGGATAACGGGTCAAACAGTGATCATTCTGTGAAGCAGCTTTTGCCAAAACGTTCACTCTACCATTTACCATTAACAACTGACTCAATACTATCAAACACAAACCTGTAATAGGTTTTTGTTTTATTACGAAGTTGATAATTAAAAGGTAGCACAACCATCATATTTAATATTGCTAGGTAAGATGATCTTAACCATATAATGCTTTCAGATGCTAGGGAAAAGCATTTACCATTGACCTCATAACACACCTTATGGCCAACAGCTTTTGACTCTGAGTAAGCTGATCTTCCTTCCGGGCCATTCCTGTCAACACAGACAAAGAAAAACATATATATTGATATTAAAAACGGGCATCAATTATTAAAAGTTTGGGCCTTTTTTCAAGTTAGCCATTACAAAATTTCAACAGAATACATTGGTGAGTGAATATGCTTGACCTTAGTTGGTTTGTATTTCTTTCAATTTAATGACTAATAAGTAGTGTGTGACGACAATGGGTACTAAGGTACTAAGTATGGTCTGAAAGTCAAATGAAACTTTATAAGCCCAAACCCTAAGGGCAAGGATGTCTTCCTTCAGAAGTGAGTCTGCCTGCAGTTGCATTCTCCTCAGCCAGTAAGATCAGGTCTTCTTTTAACTCTCACTGCCGGAGTTGATGAATGGAGCTAATTACAGCAGTACAGCAGCAAGCTGTGAATTGCCTTTTGAAGTTTGTGTCGCTGTGTCCACTAGACCTCCTCCTGCTTTGGAGGATGAAGGAGGAATATGACCCAGAGAAAGTGGCTCAAAAATATTACTTGCTGTTTAATTGCCATCAGTTTGCTCATAAGGAGATTAAGCACCTAATCAGTTCATATTATAGTTATTTCCTGGGACAAGGTGAGAGCATACAGTGACCAGAGATGGGGAATGACCAACTGCAGTAACTCAGTTTTCAGCTCTTTCCATTTTGCATTTGATCATTTTGAAGGAACTTCTACTCATCTAAACTTCATTGTGTATTCTACAATTCTTTGATGAGTTTTAGTCATAGATGCCAAATTTCAAGGAAAATGTCAGAACAGCCTTTTAAAAAACATTTAAATAAAAAGCCCATTCACAAATACCCATATATCTTCTAATAACAGCCCGTCTCTTATTGAAGCCTGTTTCCAATAAACGCCTCCAATAGTGCAGAATTTATTCCCTAAAAGGTTTGAAACGCATTAAAACAAACCTCTGATTTCTGAAGACAGTTATATGAGTGTAACGTGTGTAATTACTCATTTCTGTCACAATATCTGAGGATTATTGACGGATATTAAGCGGCTCTGTTTAACTTTATCGCTGCATTCGGTGCTAAACCACTCCCACAATAACAGCCAATCACAGACAAGTATCACCGCTGAACAGACAGAGGGATGATTTTAGTTGTGATGTTTTATCTTCTGTCAAAATAAATGTGAAGAAACGTTTTCTGGCTGTAAATACCATCACCATTCCATCTGCGAGGTGAATAATATCCTGTCTCTAATAAATGCCTGTCTCTATTAATATTTTTTTTTAATAAACCCTGGGGCTGCTGTTGTAAGATACACTGTAATTATATTTGTTCACTTCAGAAAACAAAAAATTACATAATAGCCTCTGAAACTCTATCAAATTTAGCATTATCCACCACTGTCCACTTTTAATGTTGTGCCTCTCTGCCACTTCCAACTCCTCCACCTTCTCGAACTCTTCCCTTAAACACAAAACAGCAAGTCTTGTGAAAAACGAGATGAGCGGTGAATGCTTTAATTTTAGATCTTCTCCATTATCCATCTCTCCACAATTCGATTTACTGAGCTTTTAGCTGCTGATACCATACAAACACCTGCATTCTACAGCAGAGGGAAACAAGCGTGAAAGAAGTGAAACAATAAGAGTAAGAGAGATGTGAGGTGATCAATGATTAAATCAAAATGCTCCAAAAGATCTGTAGAAACAGGTCATTGCGTGTCAAGTTAGAGATCACATTTTGAATAATTTTTGACATTTACAATCATTCACACATTTTGAACATCCCATAGAAGATCAATCTGTCCTCAACAATCCATTTCATCAAATATCTTCAACCAAGAACTAAATTAAAACAGCATTTCTGTCTCATTTTATTTCTGCTAATATTTAAATGTAACATGAGCTGAAATTAATTGGAAAAAAATAAACAGAATATGTGCCATAACAATTGTAAAGGCCATATTTTATGTTTACTTTGTTCCTCAACAAAACCTGCAAACTTTTGCAAATAAACATGTGCTTATTTTCAACAGAGCAAGCAATTTGAACACAGGCACCTAAACTTTTGCATGTGACTGCGTACAATTAAACGCTATATTAATAATTATTTCAGTAAATAATTACTACTGAAGATTTAAATACTATTAGACATAATTCTTTCAGTTTTATTTCAAAAAGACACTACAAAATGAGAAATAAAATTCAGTCATTATCTATGTGTAATCACCCCCCCCCCCCTTTTTTTTTTATTCAAACCTTTTTTACCATTAAACACAGGATTTCATAATGGTAGTGTACACATGTGTAGCAGAGAATGGACAAAAGCAATAATAACAAAAAAAACATTTTAAAAAAAGGGTTTCAATGATGCTGAACCCATTTATGACTTGTGGGATAGTTCTTCAGTTGAGACAGCATGGAACATTTCCTTTTTGGCATCGGTACAGGACATCACAGTGTAGAAAACAGAGACAATGAGACAATACCCACCGTCATGGATCTCAAAGGCCATACTGGTGATCTTCTGCGTGATGACCATCATGGGCCTGGTAGAGGAGCAGGAGGAGGAACAATATAAAAAGGAATCAGTTATATGTACAGACAGCACAAATCACAAAATATAACTTTACTGTATTTATTAAAATCACAAGTTCGTACAAACTTACCCTGTGAAGTCAGCCGAGTACATGCCATAGTCAAAGACATACACCCGTGTGATCTGGCATAAGCTGAGGTATGCCAGGGCAAACACCAAACAGTATCTGAGAGAAAAGAGTGAAACACTGTTACACTCTACACCCATCAGCCATAACATTATGACCACTGACAGGCAAAATGAATAACACTGATCTAGTTATTTCACTACAATGACACCTTGCAGTAGGTGGGATATACCAGGCAGTAAGCAAACAGTCAGTTATTGAAGTGGATGTGCTAGAAGCAGGAAGAGTAAGGATCTGAGCCATTTTGACAAGAGCCTTATTGTGATGGCTAGATGATTGAGTAAGAGCATCTCTAGAGCAGAAGATCTTGTGACATATTCCAAGTACGCAGTAGTTAGTGCCCACCAAATGTGAACAGCTGGTGAATCTGTGGCACCCAAAGATCACTGATGCACATGGAGAGTGAAGGCTAGCCTGTCTGGTCAGATGAGCAGCTCCTGTTGTACAAAATGTTAACACTGACTCTGATAGAAAGGGGTCAGACCACACAGTGCACCACAGTCAGAGCCGATTCAGCTGCATGGGGGACGTACTCCGTATTAGACAGGAGGCTTAAAGGTTATGGTTGATCGCAGTATAAAGTTGTTTGTGAGAACTGATGCACTTATAAAGAGCAGTGTTACCATCCTGTGAGCAAGAGAACGCTGGTGGTTGTAATGTGGAGCCACTACCCATAATTTTGACCACAAACAGTTGCTACATATTTATATAAACTTCAGAATATTTATGAAACAAAAAAGTTTAAGACTGGGCCTTCAAAGTTGCCCAACCCCTCTCATGGTGACAAACCCAAGCATGATCCAAATCATCAGCTGTGAGTAGTTAGCACTGGGCTATGCATGAGATCTGGAAAGAAGCAACTACCACTCAACATTAGATAGAGAGACTGATAGATAGACAGACAGACAGACAGACAGACAGACAGACAGACAGACAGACAGACAGAGAGAGAGAGAGAGAGAGAGAGAGAG
>JBBIGC010000152.1:4495523-4506721 GCA_037576955.1 Lepidarchus adonis | reverse complement strand
ATGTATAGATTCATACATATACTTATATTTATAATTACATATTGTATATGCATATTATTGTTATATGTACTATACTTGCATACACTTATATAACAATATATATATTGTTAACTATTGTATATTATATTTTTTTCAGTATTCTTTTCATTGTATATTTACATTGTTGTTTACTCACTTACTCGGCCAATAAACACGATTCTGATAAATCCACTCGGATCAAAGGCCAGAACTGCCAAACCTGTTATTCCACCCAGGTTTCTTACATATTTTGGCATTCTATGAATCTCCTTTTTTGCCTAAGGATGAACGATTTAGACTTAAGATTTAATAAATATTAATAAATAACAATATGAAAATAATGCAGCTGTGAGAGCTGTGCAAACAAACCTTCAGCCAAATCAGTAAAACTATTCTGACAATGTAACACTAAACCATATCATTTTAAAACAATACAAAACAAAAAAAGAAATTTAGCCCCAAATTTAAATTCCAGTGAAAATGGAAACGCCCACATTTACATGATTCATAACCTAAACCCTGAAAAAACAAAGAGAAATGCTGTAAAAATACTTTCCTTCAGTAAACGAGCAAACAATGATTAAAGATTGTAAATCCACAATTAAGAGACCAACAATTACCAGCCAAGACAATATGAAAACACAATGTCAAACTCCTAGCTGGCGCTGAGAACTCTCCATTATTTTCAATGTTGACCAGTAAGTCAAAGCCAGAGGTTTGGTCACTTTGTGGAGAGTTGTCTGCATTTGTCTCTCAGTCACCTAACCTTCACAATAAGACTCTTGTGAAAGTGGTTCAGATCCAGAATCTTGCTCATTATCTTCATCAACTTCAAGCACTGACTGTTCGCTTGCTACCTAGTCCACCTTCCTGACAGGTGGCATTGTAGTGAAATAACTAGACAGTCAAGGTTACCCATCCCTAGTGTTAATGTTATGGCTGATCAGTGTATATCACTAATACATGATGAAGAATTTTTAAGTTTTTAAGTGTTGGAAAATGCCAAATAAATGATGAATTGCAAATGAATGTCAAACTAACATGTGATCTAGTGAATGCGCAATTTCAATACTCATTAAAAACATACATGTGACATCATCAACACTGTTATAATAGTGTCCAAAAATATGTAGCAGCTGCTGCTAATGGAACTTCACCCAGAGGACTCTGCTTGGGGGCAGAAACAGCAGAGCCCTGAGACGCCTCACATACTCACAGGTGTTCAGAGACAAAGCCCTGAGGGATGCTCATTTTATCGTCCATGTAACCAGAGCCAACAGAGAAGAGGGGAGGCGAGGGGAGGCTCAGACAGTGTGTGTCTGTGTGTGGGTGTGAATGCAAGGATGAATGTCACTACAGTGACAGAACTCAGACAACAGTGACAGTTACACAGACATTTAGTCATGCATGAATGCGCAGAGCTTCTTAGTTTAAGGCCATAATCTCTCAGAAGAGCTCGGCATCCATTAGTGAAACCACTAAACAACACCTGCATCATATAACATTTGATGTGGCCAATGACCAATGAATTCACAACAGTTTCCTGGAGAGCTTCAGGAGTCAACCCTTAACATAATTACCCAATAGATTTATATTGCATGCTAACTCAATAATTACGCAATTAATTGCTGCTCAGTGAATGGATATTATAATGGCCGACGCCACACTACTACTGTTTGAGTATTGACTATTTTATTATACGTTTGGTTTGATACTCTGCATACAGTTTCATGAGCAATCACACTTAGAAAAGTTTCGTGTCTGTACATCAACCTTAAACTTGGAAAAATATGACAGGATTAAAAATAATGAATAAATCCGCATTCTTGACCTTCAAGTGGTTTTGCCATCACAGGAATGACAATGGAACTAAGAGGTCAAGGGCAGTTTGAGTGAATTAACTTCCCCTCTGATGTAAAATCCTCATTTTAGGACCAACAGGGGTCAGAAAAGAGATTGGAGATGCTGCCATGCTCAACAGGCCAAGTCACCCAAGCCTTCAGGCAGTTTATGTAAGCAGCCATCTGTCTGCAAGCTGGGCTGAAAAACTGAAGCCCACTTTGGGCATGAAGTCTACCAGGTCAAGTCTTAAAGTACAAAAGGGTCAAACAGAAAAAGAGTAGAGAAAACCAGCTTGGGCTACTTCATAATGGTAAACCATGGTCTAAAACACAAATATATCCATTTTGACAAGCTTCAAGGGTCTTCATTGGGGCTAAATTCTATACTCCCCTAGTTGATTGACCAGAAGACAGCCATCAACAAATCATCTGGTGGAAGAAAACAGAATTGACCAGAGAGGTCACTTACTCTTTGTCATGTCATTTGTCACTGTAGGCTTATTTTAGAAATAAAGACAAAAAAAGTATTTTCTCCATCAATGGATGTTTGTGTCAGCTGAAACGGAGGCTGTCCCATTACCTGTGGCAGCTTTTGAGCCAACAATAACTGTAACCGATACAAAAATATTACATGCTGAGTGTGACTGAAAAGCGGCCACAATGTTGGCTTGTCAAGGTAACATCTGAATTTAAAAATAACTCTAGCTGCACCGATCACAGTGGCACTTTCTTGACAGCACATCCATGACTACCACTATAAAAAGTCTCATCAAGGGCTTCAGGCAACATAGTCATGACCATTTCATGTAATATTATGGGATGTAGTTTTTAGAAGTAATAAAAGCTTTGATCATAACACTACTGAGAATTATTCTGGCATTTCTTTAAAACTACAGAACTCTGCTTTCTGCATTTATACTGGTTTAAATTCAACACTGTCCATTAGTAATGAGTTTAAAACATGCAATGAAAAACGCATGTGTGCTGTTTGTTCCGTCACTCTGCACAACTGTCTGGCACCAATGGCCTTCGCCAAAGCAATACAACTATGTAAGCCTGTGTTAGGATAATGAACATTTCAGACGTTTGATTAACACAAGCACTTTAGACTACTTCATGGTTAGACAGTACTCTAAAGTCGCACGGCTCCTCAGGAATGTGGAACTTAAAAAGTAAAATACTTAAACAATGTATACATCAATGGGTAAATCAGTTAATACCTCACACTGAGGGTTAACGGACAGTGAAAAAATCCTTTTACAACATAAATGAGGCTGTCATTTATTAGCTATCTGAGAACATGACGGAGATGCTAAAGAGAGCATGGGTGGGAGGAAGCAGCAGTGTCAACAACCTACTGTTGAAATGAGAAACACATTTCCCAAAAACATAATATCAACACTTTTTAAAAATACCGTATATGTATATAATAGTAGCCTGTCTGTTTTTGACACCTGTTTCCATTAAAAGCCGGGTTTAAAAGATAATAGAAATAGAAGCCAGTCCTCAATAGTAGTAGCCGCTGATCTGTAATGACCCACCGCGCTTTCAGTACACTACTCCTCTCTTCGTACCACTTGGGCTCCGCCCCCTTGAAGTGAATCATAATACAAGAACCTTTTCGTATCAAAACTGTTTTGTCGTGGGATGCTATCAAGGAAGGCAGAAAGACTAAACAACATTTATTTGCGAACATTTCGCCCTTCTGTATTTGTACTTGCATGTATGTAGCACCTTGGTCCTGGAGGAATGTTGTTTCGTTTCACTGTGTACAGATCTGTATTCGGTTGCTTGAAGTTCTCACATGTAGCGCAAATGTTGTTGAAACCCGGGTTTTATTAGCTCCATTCAGCACAAAATGACAGTCTCCACTGTTTCCTGACTCTCTCTGTGTAACATTCGTGCTCTTTTACTCCTTAAACAAGCTGCTGTTAGCTTGCGCTCTCTCACAACAGCTACTAACTTTCTCTCATACTTCCACCAAAACAAACTCTAACTCCGCCCATTTTCCGCACGCGCTGTCCACCCGTTTTCCACTCTCCATCAGCAATACACCTCATCTCGTAACAATGTCAATCATAACCCACAGGGTGATGCAGTTTGAGCAATGGAAACATCATTTGGTTTAGAATTCAAACTCTGTGCATTAACATACGCAAAAGAATATTCCACCGAAGAAGCTGCACATTTTGTGCTGTAAATACCATCACTATTCCGTCTGTGAGGAGAATAATAGCCCGTCTCCATTAAACGCCTGTCTCTATTAAATGCCCGGTCGCTCGAATAAGTTTTAAAATAAATGCCCGGGCTACTATTAAAAGACATACGGTATCACAGTTATCATCTATACCAGTGTATTGACATCCCTATCCATAACGAAGAACTCTATTTTGTTCACATAAAATTGTCAAACTTTAGAAAAATCAAGTCAGAAGAAACTATAATAAGTCTGTTTATGTTCTTCACTAGATCTGTGACGGATTGTTAGGAAAGACTATTGTGCCTCAAATAAACTCTAGTGCAACTTCTGAGCAAAAGGAAACCATCAAAGTCGTTATCGCTCTGTCTGTTGTTACAGCTTCGTGTACATTCTACTCAGGAAAGAACACCCCCAGCAGGAGTCAATGGAAGAAATGAAAACATTAACACGTCAAAATACTGAAATTCAAGCCTTTGTTTTCAAAGCAGCAAAAGCAAAGCCTGAACACATTGTTTCAGCAGCATTCTTAAATGCATCTTAGCATAAACCCGTAAAAAGAAGCCCTGTGTTCAGTTCAGTACCAGGACTAGGTATCACACCAAAACATACAGATTAGGCCCAGCTAGCATGTAGCATGTAGGACGCCAACTGAGCTTCTGCTGCCGTCTCCCTCTCAGGTCAGTCTCAGAGCTCTGCGTGGGAGCCACTGCAGCAGAGCGAGGAAAAAACAGCCATATTGTTCAAAGTATCTGCTTTTATCTGCTGTCTTTTATCCTATGATACATAGACATAATACATCACAGCACACAGTGCTAGAAAGCCCTTTAAATTTGTTCACATAAACAGTATCAGCAAAAACACATACTTATTTAAAGGCTTCTAATTCAGTAATCTACATTTCTAAGACAAATATAAAATACAGATATGACCAATCAAATCAAGTATTGGTATTGCTATTAATTCACATATTGGCAATCGGAATGATGTGTCACCAATATTTATTGTCTCTATTTATTGTCGTCACAAACTGGCATGATATCCAGGAAGGCAGGTGACATGAACACTGCATCAAATCCTATTTTTTTTGCACAGTTTATTTCCCAACCAATCAAATTTAGATAAAACAAGGGTTGCTTCTTTAATCTTGAAAATAGTGGTCCACCAAGGAGAAAAAATTAACAAGCAAACAACAACAACAAACGGAGAAGCAGATGCAGATATGTAACAAAACTAACGATATAACGATAATATCACAATACCATGATTCTGCAATAATCAACATATCACACGATAATGTAGCAATATAACACAGAAGCATTAGGATGCGTTATAATTTATATAAGCAACAGCAAAACTATTGTCACCGTTTCCATAGTTGCTTTGCAATCACGGTCGGAAGAACAGAGAAAATGCTATTTCAGCTTCAGGGCTTTACTTCTGTCACTTGGCAAGTTGCGCTAGCATCTTGCTACCAACCGAACTCACATAAAGCAACTATTTCCACCCATTTTCCCCCATCAAACACAACACAGTGCATTGCTCCCCATGAAACACGTCTTCCACTACAGCACCTTAGCGCCTCTATACCAGACAAATTATGGAGCGGTACGCTTCTTCTCTGATCCAAATTATTGTTGAGGACAGTTCAGCAAACGCTAGATACTGGAGAGGACAAGCAACTCTGCACACTTGGATCACAGAGTCTTTCCCAATATTTAAATAAATAATCCACGCGCTGTTCCATCAATTTTCTAAAAAGCCAAACTCAGACTTTAGATTTAAATTTAGCTGGGGCGTCTCAGCTCAGCTTTTTTCTAATCTAATTGTTGCAAAGTTCAACTTCAGTCTACCGCACACAATCTGTAGGAAACTTCTCCTTTAGCTTTCACTCAAGTCTCCTGCACTCAGTCAAGCAGCGCCACCCAGAGGACAGAAGAAGCAGTGACACTAGTGAGTCAAATAGGCGGCAAATGTTAATTCATTTAAATATCGATATTGCCGCCTGCGTATCGATTATCGTATCACGTGAGAAAGGACAAACATATATCTCCATATCAATATTTTGGCCCACCCCTAATCTAGTCATTTCATTTAAAATAAGATTTAAATAATTCTGCTAACTACAAAGGTAGATAAATAGCTAAAAATACAGACCAGGATGGCAATATTAAAATAATATGACTAGTTTTCATTAGTATCGGTAGACAGTAGAGGACATGCATTAGTAGAAAACCCAGAATTAAATACTAAAGAAAAAAACTCAATCCAAGACGATCCTGTAATGACTAACCTGAAATACCAAACATATCATATTGTTAGCTGTGTATATCTTCCTGTAAGATTAAGTAGTTTGAGTATGATGGCCTACTTTTACCTGATCATTTAATTATAATTTCACTTTAGTGAAGTAGTATCTGGATTGCAAACTGTTAAGATTTTAACCACATGAATTTAACTTGATGCTCAAATGTACCTCTGGCTAGTCAGACTGAAATACTATCTATGTGGCAAGTAATATGCAAATTGGCTCATATACAAGTCATTTGCAAAAAAAAGCAGCCTGTGTGGACCCTTGTTTTTCTATTCCATTCTAAAGAAAATCACAGTTTGGCATAAAACTATTAATTTTCTTACACCAGCAGTTAAATCGACAACTTTTAAGAATACTCTGCATCAGTCATTATCAAACATTTTTAAATTGTAATGTACAGGGTGTAGCAAAAGTCACAATACTTTGAAATTGAGTTTATTCATATTGTTAGCACCAACAAAGTAGTCAATGCAGTTTTACTTGCCAGGCTGGTCATCACGTTCTCATGTCTTGAAGACTAATTTCTTTCCTGCACATGAGCAAATTCAGGACTTTTTTGTGGAGCTATAACAAAAGCAAGGTGTATGTCATTAGGCACCTCAACCTGTGACAGCTTGAGGAAAGAATCCTCACGGCCTACACCGAGGTTGAGGTGCTGCAAAATGTCAGAGAGGCCTGTGTCGAAAATTGAGGCGTTTTTCTTTTTTAGGAATTTATTAAATGTGTGTAGTGACTTTTGGGACACCATGTATTTTAGCCATACATTTACATTTATGGTATTCTGGCACACGCTCTTACCCAGAACAACATACAGGGTGAGCAGGGTTGGGTGTCTTGCTGTTTGCACTTCAGCCTGCTGGCTGGTTGCAGGAACCGAACCCATGACCCTTTGGTTACAAACCTATTTCTCTAACCATTAGGCTACAGTCACAATGAATGGTCAATAAAACTGGTGCTTTTTTTGGGTGAACTAGCTTGACTAAAATAAAATTCCTTTAACTCATACAAGAATATTGCATTGGGACATGAAGCGTATCAAAATTAAATCTGTTTAGAAAACATTTTGGTTGCATTTACATTTTGATAAGTTCTATTCACACACAAAAGTAAATCAATTACAATCTGCTTTTGCATAAAATGCAGAAAATTGTGAAAATAAGGAAAAGCCTTTAAGTATGTGGCTTGCACTGTATGTTGGTAATAATTCCAAGTGTTTTGTAACTATATCAGAATGTGGCTGAGATTTAGAGAGAGAGCCTGCATGTGATGTAGCATTGTTAGAATCGTCACAGCTGACCAAACAGGGGGCGAAAAACAGACATTGCTACTTGAACGAGCATGAAAAGCCAACCACGAGCCATTAATTTCTCATGGCAGATCAGTGAGGAGAGCTATGTTATCTCCACAGCAAGGATGAACTCTCTCCCCCTCACCTGCCCTAGTAGTCCTCTTTAATTCATGGCTGCTGATGCCTCTAATTACAGTGCGATGCTAGACTGTGTCTGGCTCTTACACGTGTGAGATCCAGTGTCAGAGTGGAGGAACCTGAGCGCTACTTCTGATCTCTAGGCCACACACTGGAC
Source organism: Lepidarchus adonis (assembly GCA_037576955.1). Lineage (NCBI taxonomy): Eukaryota > Metazoa > Chordata > Actinopteri > Characiformes > Lepidarchidae > Lepidarchus > Lepidarchus adonis. The sequence continues at coordinate 4,498,768 of JBBIGC010000152.1, read as the reverse complement.
CACAGGGTGGAGCAGGTTAAAATAAAGCAGGAGGAGCATATACTGTATGTTAAATGCCATGGAGAGGTTGCCATCCTTCATTTTTAGTTATAGAGCATGTAAAAATCATAAAAATGTCACATGGCTAGGGCTAAGGGACGAAGAGCAGGAACAGAAACTACATTTTTAACAGGCACACAACATTTATATTACATTTACCTATTAAAGATTGGAGGAAAAAAAGAATAGTGCATATTAGTGATATTTTGGGGTTTTACACAGAGACAGACACCCAAGCATCCACACTTTATAAATGACTAATATTTTTTTATATTATATATTTCATATTTGTATAAGAAGCTCATCAGACCAATAAGTTATGAATAAATATAGCTTTCTTTGTCCACAAGATGGCACTAATTCTGAGTTACATAGCATAGTGGATAACATACTTGCCCAGTGATTGGGAGAACCGGGTTTGAGCCACCTCTTCATACAGGAATACAAATAACAACAACACTGGGTAAACTCAGCATTGCATTTATTTAAAACTGCAATATTCAAGATTGTACAGGTTTAAGGTAACCGATTTCAGATATAGATTAAGCTCAGATGTTTAAATCAAAGTTAAATTAAAGGCAATTCAAATTCCAATGATAACATGTTCAGTCCTAAGTGACATAATATCAATAGGCTAACAATAATCAGATCCACTTTCAGAGGTCTTTTATAAAAAAAATTTTTTCAAAAACCTGCCAGGTTAAAACCTTCCAAATATGGAATGAAAAAAATAAACAAGAAGGAATTGAATGTAAAGGTGGTAAGCAATTTAGTACAATACTTTGTCTCAAGATTGAATGGAGCAAATTCCAGATGACTATGAGCAGAAGACAGGGTTCAACTCACTCACTCATTCTATTCAATTTAGAGAAGCCAGTCAACTTAAACCACAAGTCTTCGGACTATGGGAGAAAACCAGAGCACCCTGAGAAAACAAAATCAACCCATAAATCGAACCCAGGACCTTCTTGCTGTGAGGCAACAGCACTAACCATGGCACCATGCCGCCCTTTATTTCTGAACATTCCTGTTAAGTTATTTTCTTTGTAGTTTCATAGAGGAAACATCACTCACAACACAGGCTGTTTTATAAAGAGAGTATTTTGTAAAAGATTCTACAGAGAAGTGGCAAAAATCTCCCTTGCACACATGAATGGCCGCTCCTGTGCAAAAGCTTATGCAGCACAGCCAGCAAAGCATAAAGCATTTGCATTGTATAGTCAGGTGATATTTTTACAAGAGGAAAAAGGGAGTGAATTTTAGTACATGATTTAAAATGAAGCGGCTGTTCATGCTGAGTAGGTCGCCTCATATTTACTGGGATTTTTATGGTGGGTATGAATGTGTGCCTCTTGATACTGACACAAATGATCTACTGCCACTACCATCACAGAACTTACAAAACAAGCCTAATAATGTAGTTGCAGAATAGTAAATTAACCGTTAACAAGTTCACAATATGAGTTTAGCCTTTTAAAAGTTACTTGAATAAAAGGAAGTGGTCCGTAAAAGTCCCCAGTTTGTTGCGCTGAAACACTGCAGTATGAAGCTTTGGCAAAGCAAGCTCATCCCACAGCAGCTTCCCCAGCCTAGGACTCCAAGAGCTTGTTTTACAAAGCTTGTAGAAACATTATCTACTGAAGTGAGTCCAATTCTGTGGTTTCTTTTGTAGTGTTTATGTACTGGGTGTATAAAGCGAAGAATCACAGCCCTTGACAATGTAGCACTACTCCTGCTCTAATAGTGATAAAGGGTCTGATATAAGATTAACAGAATTCAACAACTTGAATGTAAAATGTAGAACTGACCAGTATTTGTCCAGTTCAATTATTTATTTATTATTTAGCTGGTATTTTTATTACTAAATATGACTTTTTAAAGAATTTTGAGGCAAATGAAGACTGTAGAAAATGTAGAAACCCTAAACTCTACAACACGTGCTCATTTCTGCAATCATCTCCTCTAAGCATTTCCAAATAAATGTATTGGACTACTTGGGGGGCGCAGACATTTCCAATCTCCTCATCAACAAAAGAATGTGCCACATCTCACTGGGCTCGACAAGCAGAGGGAATCCTTGAGAAGCGTGTTGCTAGGACACGGTCTTCCTAAAAATAAAAGAGGAGGTTATGGTGCAGAATGAAAGCCAGTGTGAGCGATCATCAGTCTTCACAGCCATCAGATGAGACATGCTCAACGTGACGACCAGGTTCTCAATCTCTTAGCAGCTTCCACAGCCTTCAGAACAAAACAGCCCTTCCCAGACAGCTTTGGGCCTTCAAATACAAGCCAATGAACTGTTCTAATTGTAGGAGCCATAGGCCTTCTTGCATAACAGCAAAACAGTAATTCAGTACTAAAGCTAGTTTGTTAGGTAGATCGCATCACAGCAGTTGGAAGTATGTCCCATGGTGATTTATGCTCTCCAGGCTTTGGTGTTCCATTTTCCACAGTAGCAAGCTTGAGTGTTGACTGTAACTGTCTCAGATTTATTGTTGTTCGATGGTGGTAGACAAAGCATAGTCACAGAAACACTAGCTGACGTACAGGGAAGACTGCTGATCCTCATGTCAAATGGCATCAGTGCACTGAAATGTAAGGAGCAAAATGACCTGGAGGTTGCTTCATCACACACTACGTTTGTCCCACTTGCTGTATCTCGAACAAGGTACGGTCACGAGAAATCAACAGTTTTGTATAATACTTTCAGGATATAACTATCAGGCAACATGCCCTTACGTTTGGTTTCTCATTTTCTGAGAGGCTGCAAAATGAGATCATTATCATTACTTTATGATTAAACATTTTGCACACTAGACACACATTGCCTCTCCACACCAAATTAAAGAAGCTTCCAAATGTTTGGTACTAATTAGTTATAGTGCAGCCATAAAGTCAACAAAAGTCAACATTTTATTTAGTTTGAATAAGGCTACTACAAAACAATACACATAATTACAAAGCACAAAAGAGCTGGTTAGTATGCATTGATTAGTTAACCTAAAAACAGTTTTATTTGTTTGCTTGTTTAAATGTGTCAAATGCAATACACTTTACAGCAAAACTGCTACACATTAGTGTGACCAGCACATATCATCTGCCTTGGGTATAAATATCTGACTGTAGATGCATGTTACACACACACACACACACACACACACACACACACACACACACACACACACACACACACACACACACACACA
>JBBIGC010000152.1:4462792-4477071 GCA_037576955.1 Lepidarchus adonis | reverse complement strand
TATAAAGAAATAACAATTATTCTGGGGTGTATTCATTTTCCCATATAAAAATATAATATATAATGGAACATGTTGCCAATATATAACAACACATAAATCCACTGAAACATCTGGTTAATACATTACATTTTCATATGGGCTCAGTGATCGTACATCAACACATTTCCATGTACTTTCAAGAATTTAAATACATTCTTGTACTGGGTTCAGTTGTCTATTCTGAGAGCTTCCTGCAGCAGACTGTGGGCGAGGTTCACCTCCAGCTGGACTGGGATGGAGAAACCTTTGATTTCACAAGAAGGAAGTAATTTTCCTTTCCTCTCTCTGTGCAAAGAATTCAAACATTGACTGAAGACAGGAACCCTCGCAGTAAAATTGCCTATAGGTATAAGAAAGGCTCACAAAGCCATGTGCACACAGTAAACTTCCTCATTTGCTCGTGAATATCTACAACAGCTTTTCCCCCTCACCTCCTCCAGCGAGGCCACTGTGCTCCTGCACAGGCTCATCCGAGTGGTGAAAATCGACGTCGTAGGAGCTTTGTAGTCATCATTGGTAATGTCCATAAAATCAGAAACCGACAGCTGGTCCGGCATGACTGTTCTCTCAACCCCAAACAGGGTTGCACTCTTCTCCAAGACTGAAGGCGAAGTGGCCACAACAGAAGTTCTGGGACTTTTCTCTGGTTAAAAGGCTTCAGAGTTCAGAACAAGAACACACGCAGCAACGGCGGAAGTAACAAAACTCCATCACATTCCAAAAACGACAGGTATAATGTTACAGTTTAGCTCGTTCCATTTAACTCCGTACGCTCCTTTCCACACACCACCGAAGTCCAACTTTACCTGCCCCGCGTGAAGAACTGCAGGAAGCGCTGAAGACTCAGAAGAGTGAGCCAATGGCAAAGCGCAGCGATAACACGTCGTCCAATCAGAGCCAAATGCTGTACCAATCAGCGCGGGAGCGGTTAAAGTTGGACCAATCAGAACTTGTACTGTAAAAGTTGGGATATACTAGACCAGACAGTAAAGAAACAGTCCGTTCTTGAAACTGATGTGACGGAAAGCAGGAAAAACTGACGAGTCACCTTTGACAAACGTGAAATTGTGATGACTAAGCAACGGAGTCGGAGTATCTGGAAAATGCTAAAAATGCTGTCTTGTGAGAGTCCCAAAAGTGGTTCACTGATTCGCGTGAGGTGTGAAGGGACGTCAGTCTGGTACGATCCCACAGAAGAGCTACTGTCGCACATATTGGGCTGATCAAAATGATCATGCTGATTAAGCACAATATTAAGCACGTAGTTTTAATGTTGTGGCTGATCTATATATGCTGAAAAATGTATGCTTTGAGATGAATTTATTTTACTCCACCTCTACAAGAATAAACCATTTCACATCAGCTTATTGTGTCTTTCAGTTTTGTATTTCTGTGTTCTACAGTTTAGAACATTATGCTGATGATATATATTTTAGTGATATGGTTCAAGCAAATTAAATACATACATTTTCTCCGTTTACCCGTTACTGACGGTCCTGTCATAGTTAGTTCTGTGACATGGTCCACTCAGCTCTTTTAAGTAAAACAAAAAATTGACACAAAATGTAAATTCTGTAAAGTCGATTCTGTAAAAAGTGTCTAGTATTCTGACACTTAAGGAGCTTGTTCATCTTTTGTTTAGTTGTTTTTTTAACTGCTGACCATTTATTTGCAAAACGTAAATGACATATTTATACGTGGGGCACTATTATTATTAATCATTTTTGTTGTTGTTATTGTTGTTATTGTTTTAAAATGCGAAATACAAGTAAGTTAAGTTTAGTTAATCTTAAAATGAACATTGCGCCAATTTGAAAACACAAAACGAAGACTTTTATTTTAAAAAACTATCGTTCACTGGATGTTGTTGCTTAATTTCACACTCGATAGTGGGCGCGCACGCTTTTGTCTGTTTCATAGCCAAGTAAACGTTCAGTTAGACATGGAGTAATTAATTTTACACATCTTTGTAATTATGGCTACAAAACGTAAATTAGACATACCGGTTCCCGCCGAGGAAAGTGACCAGCTCCTAATAAGACCCCTGTAAGTTCATTCTAACTGTAGAAGCTCAGTCAGTTAGCATGTTAGCTCGTAAACAGCACAGAGAGAGACCGCTAGTTAAAAGTTGCTTTTGTTTATTTTCAAAAAATTATAGTCCGAGTTTTTTCAAAGCACGATACTTTTACTTATGGTAATATATATTTGTAAGGAAATGACGTTTTAATGTCTGTCTGTTCTTCTGGTGCCAATATTGCGCTTGCTTTGCTTTGGCCATACCTTCAGGGCTATATAAATGCATTTATTATAAATATTTTTGTCATTTATAAACAAATTTTCTCCCGAAAGATAGTAGCTTCTAACAGTGACAGTTTATTTGCTTATATACGTTGGATTTACTTTTTCACTGCAGTAGGGAATGTGGGTTGAATTGCTTAACAGTATTAGTTACGTGTTATAGTTTATTTTCTGCAGAATTTATTTCATTTTATTGTCACAGCTTTCAGTAGATCATGAATTGAGACTATCCACCTGTGAATAAACCTCTGGCTCTTAACTCTTTTTTTTCATATTACAGAGGTGCTGGTCAAGAGGTGGGAAGATCATGCATAATTTTGGAATTCAAAGGACGCAAAATTATGGTATGTTTTCTACTGATTGTTACTGCTCTTTATGAGCTGGTTTGACAGTGATTTACAAGTATTTATTCTTTACAGCTGGACTGTGGCATTCACCCTGGTCTAGAAGGAATGGATGCACTTCCGTACATTGATCTGATTGACCCTGCTGAAATTGATTTACTCCTCATCAGCCAGTGAGTACTATTCCTTTTGGTTTATGAAAGATATTTACAGATTTTTTTAATTGTTATTTTATTCTTTCTTGTTTAGTTTTCATCTGGACCACTGTGGGGCATTGCCATGGTTTTTGCAAAAAACAAGTTTTAAAGGGAGGACATTTATGACCCATGCAACCAAAGCCATTTACCGCTGGCTACTTTCAGATTATGTTAAAGTCAGGTATGCAGTTTTTGCAGCCTTTTTATTGTGTTAATAAGCCTGAACGATTATTAGATTCTGAGACTGATCTTTCTTAACTACAGTGTCTAATGAGTTTTCCATTCTGTCTTCCTGAAGTAATATATCAGCAGATGACATGCTGTACACAGAGACTGACTTGGAGGAGAGTATGGACAAGATTGAGACAATTAACTTTCATGAGGTGAAAGAAGTGGCTGGTATTAAGTTCTGGTGCTACCATGCTGGACATGTTTTAGGCGCAGCCATGTTCATGATCGAGATTGCTGGTGTGAAGGTGGGTGTAGTTCATTCATTCCTTATGCGCAGTCTTTCACAGTTTCTGAGCATGATGGAGAGAACTCACCAGGAGCCTCTGTTCTTCAATAGCTTCTTTATACAGGAGATTTCTCTCGTCAGGAAGACAGGCATCTAATGGCAGCAGAGATTCCTAGTGTTAAACCAGACATCCTTATCACTGTGAGTAATCAAACAATGACTTCTCTGACAATGAATTAAAATATTTTAATCCAGATTCATTAGCATAATATCACCCCTATAATGAGCATAGTATACGCTAAGGTCAGTCATCAGCCCAAGACTTGTTTACCGTTTCCGTTCCTGTTTGTAGGAGTCTACTTATGGCACACACATTCACGAGAAGAGAGAAGAAAGAGAGGCTCGCTTTTGTAACACGGTTCATGACATTGTAAATCGGGAAGGGCGCTGTCTCATACCTGTCTTTGCCCTGGGACGAGCCCAGGAGTTGCTGCTTATCCTGGGTGAGAACTTGCAGGGATGCACATTCTGACTCGTTTTAATATCTGAATAAGAGGTTATGAATGAATATTCATCTAGCAGCAGAAAGGACACACATTAAAGTTAATTAACATTATATTTTCTAATGCTTAGTAGCCCATATGTTGCCCATAGTTTGGTATAATGTACATTCAGTTAATGTAGAGATCTGCAATGTCCATAAGAAATGCTCAGGGGATTGTGGGAAAACTGCACTATGGATTTCCATTTTAATGATTTGGATAATGGCCGAGAAATTAACAATGTGTATTTGCCCCAAATTACAAATGGGGTCTGTTTTTGGGATACCCCAGAATTCCAGTATTCTGATTTTCAAATACAGAAAGCTAAGTATTGGATTATCCTTGCACATCTTTACTCCTAAATAATGGAGAATTGTCTCCAGTCTCATACTGACATTGCAATAGTGACTGTGATTCTGTATATGATCTGTTTCAGACGAGTACTGGCAAAATCATCCTGAGCTTCATGACATTCCAATCTACTATGCTTCATCCCTGGCCAAAAAGTGCATGGCTGTGTACCAGACGTATGTCAACGCAATGAATGACAAGATCCGCAAGGCCATTAACGTGAACAACCCCTTTGTTTTCAAGCACATCAGTAACCTCAAGGTGGGCACCATAGCTACTTCCTTAGAGCATCTGAAATCTGAGCTACAGGCGTGTAGTTAAATGGATGGACCACTTGACCCCATTTTAATGTCTGGAAATTAAAAGATTTTGTCATAATACTTTTCTGCTTACAGTATTGGGGTGGGGGACTTGCATTAGATTTTGGTTCTACTGGACCTAGATTATTTTTGAAGCATTTTTCCCAAATCATTCACCTTTGATTATTTTGTGGTGATGGCACAAATTAATTTTCATTTTAGCTGGTTTTAAAATTCTGTCTAATAAGCAAGTTGACGATGTATTAAAGTATTCCAATTTTATAGATTAGGCCAATCTCATTTAGATTAATCAAGCCAGGCCATTTAGTTTACACTTCACCTTTTTGAAGCTTTTGTCATAGCACAGTTTTTCCGTAACTTAGCAGAAACATGAGCCGTAACGCTGTGTATCACCTTTTGCAGAGCATGGATCATTTTGATGATATTGGCCCTAGCGTGGTGATGGCATCTCCTGGTATGATGCAGAGTGGTCTCTCTAGGGAGTTGTTTGAAAGTTGGTGCACTGACAAGAGGAATGGTGTCATCATTGCTGGCTACTGCGTGGAAGGAACACTTGCTAAGGTATAGAAATAAAACTACTTTGTCATGGCTGAAGTAGCTATAGTATGTAGTTAATAATACACATTGTTAATACACTGTTTACACAATGTGGACATTAGTAATCACAAATGTTTTTATTTTATGGAAACTGCTAACTTACCCATATCATATTTGATCATATTTAATATGAATATTCTCTGTATCTGCTGTACATGCTGTCTGTTACTAATGCTTTAGCTCAGAATGTCCTGTTTGTTTGTTTGCTGTGTTTAGTCATTGCTTTTTTTATTGTGGTAGTTGTAGTAGTTTGGCTGCAGTCTTTAGTTAAAATTTTAAATAGCTTAACACTTTACTGTCTCTTTTCTCTGGACTGTCTACAGCACATTATGTCTGAGCCAGAGGAGATCACCACCATGTCAGGGCAGAAGCTGCAGCTGAAGATGTCTGTGGACTACATCTCCTTCTCGGCTCACACTGACTACCAGCAGACCAGCGAGTTCATCCGAGCACTTAAACCACCTCATGTGGTAAGCTGTGATTTCAGAGATGTTCTGCACCTTTCCTGTTATCATCCAAAGCTAAGTATCTCAAGGAAATCTGTTTAGATCCTGGTGCATGGAGAGCAGAACGAGATGGCCCGTCTGAAAGCAGCTCTCATTAGAGAGTATGAAGATAATGATGAGGTTCACATTGAGGTCCATAATCCACGCAACACTGAAGCAGTTACCCTCAACTTCAGGGGAGAGAAACTGGCCAAGGTGAAAACTTTTCTTCTCTTTAATTGAATATTCTGTTGTTGTAACATTAAGATTTTATGCCCTTGGTCTTAAAAACGACAAGTTTGTCATAAATGTCAATATGTATTTGTTTTTAATGCTAGTTTCAGATTCAGGTGTAGCATGCTGTAATAAGAGACTTGGGTGGGACTGATCTCTGATATGAAGTGAAACCCACTTATCTCCGTAGATTAAGATGGAGGGTTTGTGAAGTAATTTCATAAGTAATTTCATGGTTTCTGTTGTTTCATAAGGTTTTCTGAGTTACATTTATTTTACTCTACATTAGTCTGTATGGGGAAAGTTCAGGTTTAACTTGCTGGCTCAAAAATGACACTTAGTTTTTGGCTAAAACCAGTTAAAAGCAACTGTGCAACAGGACATGACAATGTTGTCACATATAATGTTAGTGTTAAGCTACTTGAGGAATCAGAAAAACAATTACAGCTACAATTCTCCAAAAAACACAGGCCCTTACACAATATTAAGGTTTTCCTGGGACTCTAAAAAGGACCGTCTCTTCACTCTCAGTTCAGAATTGAGGAGACAAATGTGAATAATTTATTCTGTAAGTAATTCTGAGACAACTCTTTTCTTTTATATCTTTTCTACCTTTTTACCAGTCTGAACATGAAATTGGTCTAAAATTTAAAATGGTCTTAAAACGTCTTACATTTAACTATGTTTACTTTAATTCCTCAAGCAAAAGTTGTCTTTTCCTGCCTGAAATGCATGAATACCCAAAGCTGTTTAATAAAACTAAATAAGAGCAGCTTTGATATTCTGAAAATTTGCTCTGTTTGAATACAGTGATTGAAGGTAAAATTTATCTTCTATAATCCTGAATTTATCTGTTTATTCCTGAAATTCAGCACCTGTCTGATGGGTTCTGTTGTGTTCTGTTATAAGCTGGTTTCTAGTCAAGGGAGTTTGTCTTTTTTAATTTATTTTTTATTTAATATACACATCTAAATTAAAATTTGTGGTAATTAGTATTTCAGTGGCAGAGATTAGGTTAAAAAAATATTTAAGTTTTTCTTTTCAGTACTGTTTAGGTGGGAGGTACATTTGGTAAAATGCTTTTTTTTTTTTTTTTTTAATATGGATGTTTAGCTGATCAGTTGTTAATTATTTATATCGGTGATCCCCCAGGTGATGGGCTCGCTTGCAGATAAAAAGTGTGCGCAAGGCCAGAGGGTCTCTGGGATTCTGGTAAAACGCAACTTCAGTTACCACATCCTCACCCCTTCAGACCTCTCGAGTGAGTTGACATACTTTCAGCTTTTACATTTCAGATTACACAAATCCTCTGAGTGTTCATGGTCTCCTGTTTCTTTTTTCCCTGTTTAGATTATACAGACCTGACAATGAGCACAGTGAAACAGACTCTGGCCATTCCCTTCACTGGACCCTTCCCCCTACTGCAAAACCAATTACGCTATTTGGCAGGTTTGTGTGTAGAGAACTGATACTCAACCTTTTCTGTGACACCCTTGTCCTTGTCTTGATAATTGGTCTGCCCCTCTTTTGTAATAATATAATAATAATAATAACTTCAGTTATATAGCACATTTCACTCATCTGAATGCAGCTTAAAGTGTTTAATAGGAAATCTAGAATAGAATAGGCCATACAAAAAAACCCACTTCAACTGTGAGAGACAGAATGTAAAAGAAAATTCCAGGAAATTACATTGTATGATTTTTATAAAATTTATTTGTATAATGGTGCAGAAAATAAGTATTTGGTCAAGTTCACTTTAATACTTTGTAATGTAACCTTAGTTGGTCAAATGTTTCCTGTAGGTCTTCACCAGGTGTACACACACTGTAGTTGGATTTTTGGCACATTCCTCCATGCAGATCTTCTCAAGAGCTGTGATGTTCTCAAGAGGTCATACTTAAAATTGAAAACGATGTTTTTACCAAGTTCCTGTCCGTCAACTTATCCCCACCCTTTATGAGGCCCAGGATGTTCGTGTCATCAACATACTTGATGATGATGTTGTCTTGGGTGGAGAGACAGTCGTATTTGTACAGGGTAAATAGTTTAGCACTGCTGTGATCCTGTGCGTTCAGAGGAGATGCTACCTCTCAACTTCACTACCTGTGGTCTGTCCATGAAGAAATCCAAAATTCAATTGCAGGTGGGAGTCGGAACTCCAAGTTCAACCAGCTTCCCAATCAGCTTTCCTGGTCAATGGTGTTAAAAGCAGAACCGTAGCCCAGGAAAAGCATCCTGACGTAGGTTCTTCTGCTGCCCAGGTGTTGTAAGGTGTGATGGAGGACCATGGCCACTGCGTCATCCAATCACCTGTTGGGGCAATAGGCGAACTGTAGAGGCTCAATGCTGTCCACTGAGTCAGTTTGGTGGTACATGTTTTCCCATGCATTTCATAACCACTGATACGAGTGCCACTGGCCTGAAGTTATTTAAGATGGATGGGTCTGACTCCTTGGCGACAGGAATGCTGTTTAATGCTTTGAATTTGCGTGAGACCTCTGCATTTGGTAAAGACGGACTGAAGATGTCCGTGTACACACCTTCTATCTGTTTGGTGCAGGACATCAGGACATTTGGTGATTCTCCATCAGGTCCCTCTGGCTTACGGAGGTTCACCTGCTTTAGAAACTTGTGTGCTTAGGTATAAAAGTGTTTTAAACCACTTTTTAAAAAGACAAAAAGAACTTGACTAATATCTAATAGCAGGTTGTTTCATATCTTTGGTGCATAAAACAAAATGTTGTTATTCAATATTTCTTGTATTTTATTTTTAAAGTGCTTAATAAGCCAGCACTATATGATCTCAAGGACTTGTTAGGAACATATTCTGTCAAACACTCTGAAATATCTGATGGTGCTTGTCCATTTATAATTTTGAAAACTATTACAAGTATTTTAATGTCATTTCTAAAAGAGAAAGGTATGTGGTGTAATCCTGCTAGAATTGGGGTAAAGTTCAGTTCTTCTAATGCATGTCTGTACTCTTGCGGTTACATTCGGAACAAGTTGTAATCTGTCTATTGTCATTTTGGGTAATCCTTACAACTCCAAGTAAGTGTATGCTTTTGTTTTAGGGAATGTAGAGGAGGTGGAAACAGCAGAGAAAACCACACTGAGGATCTTCAGCAGCATCACTTTGGTTCACGATGGCAACATGGTCTTACTGGAGGTGAGTCCAGTCTCACAGCATTCAGCATTTCACACACTATAGTGCACTAAATCCAGTTCAGCAGTACTAATCGTTCTTTTCAGTGAAACATCGAGCTGATTTAGCCTGATTAGATCTACAATACTCTAAGAAAACCACATTGTGTCTTTTTTTGTCATTATGATATGATCAGCTCTCTGCCCTAATGCTTAATAATTCTAGTGTGTTTAAAGAAGCCAAATTAAAGGTTGATGCATCATATTTTGACAGTGGGTGTCCAATCCTTTGAATGATATGTATGCTGATGCAGTTACTACAGTGGTCCTTGAGGTGCAGTCCAATCCAAAAGCTCAGAAAGGTAAGCATGTTCTTTTAGTGGGCAATATGGGTAATAAACTTCAATCATGGGCAACACTTTACTGGTGAAGAAAATCCCTAATGATTTATTGCACATTAAAACATTAAAAATGGCTGAAAAGGAAGGCTCAGTTCTTCTCACCTGTTTCTTATTCTGAGTGTCTCAGAATTAGACAATTAGCATTTTTCTACATGGACATTTATCTGCCTGACAATCTTGCATTTCATAACTTTGCTTTTGTCGATTCTTGTTGTAATAGCCAGTAATAAACAAACTACCTGTCTAATTAAAAATGTATTTTAAAACTAAATTATTCACAGAATACAACTTGTTTTTGCATAAACTTTTGGTAGTCTCATATTGTTGAAATAATGGATGGGTATTAATATTTTTTTCCTATATGAACAGGGGAAAATAGTGTAAAATAATAAACCTGACATTCTTCTCTGTAGTCATAAGCCCCAGTGTGGAAAAGTTGGATCCAGATGTATTCCAGAACAGACTACAGATCATGTTCCAGTAAGGAGGCGTTCATAATGTTCTTTAACGTTTGTTTAACAGATGTTTAACAATACTCACTAAATGATTTTAATAATAATAATAATAATAATAACAAAATCATTATTTAAATCATTTGCACAGAGACATGTTTGGTGAGGAATGTGTAGAGTTCAAGGACAAGAATAATCTGTCTTTAACAGTGGATGGCAAAACAGTCTGCATCAACCTGGTGACTAGGGTAAGTGACACCATTTACATTTTGTTTGCATACTTTCACTGGGAATTACTTACCCTAGACAAATGGTCTAGACCCAGAAGGCTCTGTGAGCCACAGTACTTTAGCAGAAATAAATACAAATCCCATTTCTGTAAAAGTAATATTTTTGGAATACTTTTTCAAAACTTAAACTGACAAAAGTACAAAAAGTATTTGCAATGGTTTGACTGACCACCTTTAATGCACTCAGTTGTGATTAGCAAATTAACACACAGTTAATTCAAGTTACACAGTTATTAACATTACACAATAAGCAGGTTATTTGGGAACAGATGAAGATATCACAATTGGGTACAAAATGAGCATCTATCATAGACTCAGTCTTAGCCAATGTAGATTGTGACTTTAGTCTTTTCACCATCTGTAGTACACATCATTCAAAGATACAGAGGAATTCAGAGGAACCTCAGAAGGCAATGTATAAGAAAGCTGGCCGTGAGAGTACTTCATAAAATGGTTCTCACTAGTCATAGCCCGTCGCTGCATCAAGAACTGCAACCTCAAACCTCAATACATCAATTCTGTGCAGAAACACCAGCAAGTTCTCAGGACCCAAGCCAATCTCTGATGGACTAAAAGGCAATTGAAATGTGTGGTGTGTTTAGATGAGTCAAGTTCCCCATGTGACAAAATGGCCCATCCAGATTGTTCTCAGATCTTTTAGCTGTTTCTGCAGCATGTGTGATTTGCATTTGTATGAATACCATTTAATGTGGAAGCACATACTGGGATTTTGAGAGAGAAATGCAGATATATTTTCCTGGTATGCCCCTGGTTATTTCAGCAGGACAAAGCAAGATGTCATTCTGCATGAACTACAGCAGCATGGCTTCATAGACACAGTGTGTGTGCTTGATTAGCCTGCCAGCTGTCCAGATCAGTCTCTTATTGAAAATGTATGATACATAATGAAGAGGGCAAACAGAAAATGGTAATCATGGACTATTGAGCAGCTGAGGTATCAAGCAATAAAGAACTAAAAATATCCTCATAATTGTAATGAAAAGAAAATGTAATGTAAATTAGTGGTAAACATGCCCGTTCCAAGATTGTTGCAGGCACCCAAATCTATTTATATTTATAAAATATGACCACATGGTCAGTAAAAAACACATTAATTTTAATATATTTCACAAAATGTCTTATCTGTACCAGAAATTGTGTTTATATTCATATTTACTGTTATGAGATTACATTTACATGTATTTACAATAGTGGAACACTAACATGGTCAGTTACTCTAGACAGCTAAGAACTATTGAGTATGAATTTAATGTTAAAATGATGTGGGTGAGAAGCTGAGGTGTGGGTTCAAGTTGTTACTTTAGAAAATATGTCGTGTATGCTTGGGTTTAGTGCCTCATAAACCGGTTTCATTTTGTGTGCAGACAGTGGAGAACGAGGAGAGTAGTACAGATGACGAGTCCCTGAAGGAGATGGTGGAGCTGGCTGTGCAGAGGTTGTACGATGCCATGAACCCTGTGATGTGAATGAAAAGCTAACTGGTGTTCTGCTCTGAAGTTGCTTTTCTCTTCAACAGCCCTAACTTTCACCCCGTCTAGCAATCCGCTCGGCCAGAGTCGATACTGAGTCACTGTAGAGTTTGAATTTGAAAGGGGAATGAATGGATAAATCTTTGTTAAACTTTGTTCTTTTTTTGTATGTTGATGGTATAGATTTTTGTGGATCAATATGTTGACTTAATCATATACTTCATATTACAACGATGTAAGGGTAAATAAAATTTATTATAAGAAATATAACAAACGGTCACAGCTGGAGAAATACTAATTTATGTATGAACCCTTGCACAGTGTCTTAAATTTACAGTCACTTGGTTTTGTCAGTTTCAGAATAAAAGTGCGCAAAAATAAACACAATAAGAGCTGTATTTCACAAACAGGCCTGGGAAATGGGTTCATTTAACACAATTTATCTTTACTATATTAAAGTAAGAATCATTTTCTTTAGAATATTTTTCTGATGACTATATTGAAAGAGTTTGGATATTTATCATACAAAAAGGGAACAATCTCACTCAAAAAAGAACAAAAGAAAAAGTGTTTAAATATACAAAAAGGCACTTCATCTCCCAACAACTCCATTGTGTACATTTTGTAAAATATCAAACCTAAATGGTAAAATCTGTAAGATTGTCTTGCATAAAAGAGCAGCATAAAGAGAATATAAAAGTGATAAACAGAAAATGCTGGTGAATATGATTTTTTAAAAGATCCTAAATAACTACTTCCAGAGCTTAACCATTAGAACTCAAGAAGAAAACGCAAGTGTTATCTGTGCTCCAAAATAGTGGATGGTTACATGTCAAATTGGGTGGAAGATGCTGAGAATTGCCAGAACCATCAGGGAAGACCATACTGTATAATAACTGCCAGAGAGTTACTATTCATTAACTGTTTTACTCTTATACAGTAACAATAGTATGAAAACACTATTTTGATGCCCCTTTAGTTGCTTTCTAGATGATCCGCTTGCCTTTAACTTAAAATTATGTTCAATAACGTCAGTAACCCAAATGCTTTCCCTAAACTTAACCTCCACTCAAAGCTTAATATTTTATTCTGGTCCTAATTCAATTGATCATTTAAGAAATCTGATTTAATTCTGAACCTATTAAATGGCCAATATTAAAAAATATAGAAATACATGTTTAAAAAATTTCTTTCCAGTGTTTACTGGTAATTTAAGCTGTCCTGTTACAGTGAATAACCTTAAATGGTACAAAGGTTAATGTGTTCACAATAATCATAAATAAAAAAGTGTAGGTCACCAAACACAAACAATATGCTGATTTCATAGACAACAGGCTTTTCCACCAAAGCATTAAGAACCTGGTGTATTTAGTTAGAGTTAATGTAGACCATTCTTATAGGTGCCCCAACTTCTGATGACCTACAAACCCCTCTGTGTGAACAAAGACACAGAACAGTGTTGCTACACCCTCTGATGCAGGAAGTATTACTGTATGTGAAGGAAAAGGCCAGAAACAAAGATGGACAGTGAGATAATGAGGCAGAATATTAGAAGAAAAGAACTTGACAGTAGATTCAGTAGCAGCACAGCTTGAGCTCCATCCAGCTGGTTTGGGATGAATTGGACAGAATGGGGTAAAAGTAAAGCTGCAACATTTATGGTATCTCTATGAATTATTTGCATTAACCTTTAGTGCTTCAGTTATTTCAAATCTAATGGATTTTTTAATTTTAGTTATCAAACTTTACAATTTAAGGGTTTCACTGTAACAGAACTGCTTAAATAGATTGTTCCAAAACTTTTGACCAGTAGTGTGTGTATATTACATTTATTATACTATATATATATATATATATATACACACACACACACACACACACACACGTTAGTGTATATATAATATGCATAATACTGCAAGACCTCTCATGCATACAAAGGTGTAACAACCAAACGTAATCCCCAGTTCATGTCTCCTTGCAAAGGATGCAACTAAAAAGGCCGTAAACGTTTGTTCGCTTTATTAGCCTAAACAATAAAGCTGGTCATATGTGTATAGATCTGTAACGATCTAATGTGTGTTGCACATTAGAGTCAACACGTAGCTCTGTCCATTCTATGGATCTTACATATTAGCATTAAATATTACATAATTATGAGCACTAAACTTTGTTTATACAACATTAAATTTTAGGGCACAGTCTTATGTAATCACAAGCCCACATTGCACTTATGCAAGCACAACCGATTCTGCTTCTCCTCCAGCATTCATGCCGTCACTCTCACACACTCGATTTTGAGGAGCACAAATACTGGTTTTCACAAAGTTTGCTGCTCCACTGTTTTTAGATCTTTTTGTTTCTGTGGTGTATTGGAATATGATTGCAAGTATTTCATAAGTTTCAAATACTTTTATTGACAATTACATCAAGTTTATGCAAAGAGTCAAAATTTACAGTGTTGGCCCTCAAGTACGGTGGCCCTGAAGTGCAAACCACAACAACAAATTGAGAAACACAAACAAAAAATCAGAAACACAAACACAAAAGCAGAATCACAGCAACAAATTGAGAAACACAAACACAAAAGCAGAAACACAATTACATTAAAGAAACTGAAAGGGGAGGTACCAGTCAG
>JBBIGC010000152.1:4436012-4453135 GCA_037576955.1 Lepidarchus adonis | reverse complement strand
TAATGTTTATCAGTACATTGCAGAAAATAATGAACTTTATCACAATATGCTAATTTTTTGAGAAGGACCTGTATAGGCAAACACTTGTGTTCTATCTATTTCTGGTTCCTCTTCCTGCTTTTGTGTTTTCCATAGCTTTATTTTTCCCATGGTTTTACATTAGCCTGTTTGTTTGGATCACAACTGTATACTTGACTATTAAAAACTGCCTGCTGTAACCTTCACCTTGGACTATGGCAATGATAAATTAGTATGCCACTAATGTTGATGCTCAGATTAGACCTAAAAATGACACCTATTAAAAACAAAACATTAACAAAAAATCGTGCAAAACTGAAAAAAAAACCTACATTTAATTTTGTAATTCACCTTATTATCATTACGGTCATTTATTCAATAAAAAAATAGAAAAATCCCAGATCCTGACAGCACCGCAGCATCCCTACTGCACTTCTGCTGTGGAGTGCATGACAGAAACTATCAGCGATGAAGAACCCTCTTCTAAACTCGCACTCCCTCTGTGCAGTACATCATTAGTTCCCTATGCCATTACAGCCAGCTCCAATTAAGTCTCCATGAATAATGAAGCATTGCAATGAGGGGGGGACCCACACCCACACCCACACCCGCACACACACGCAGAAAGCCCAGGATTTCAGGAATGAAATCTAGACACATGACAAGTTAAAAGGTTCCGTGCAGTCTTAAAGTGACAGCAATCATATAGTGTCAGCAAAAGTTGAGATATTCCAGGCCAAATTACATTATTTCTGTAGATTTTCTAACTTAAAAACAAGCTCATGTTCTCTATAAAGACCTAACCTCTGCAGATTTTAATACTCAATCATTTAATCACTTAATATACAGGGGGTTCTCGACTTACAAGATTAAGTCACTGGTTTAAAAATATAATAATAATAATGTGCGTAATTACTGTCGGTAGTAGTAGGATAGTTAGTAGGATAGTCGGTAGTAGAATATAGTTAAATGCCTATTAAATGTTTTACAGTAATATATGAGCTCCACGAGGTGAGCACATGCAGTGTGTGTTAGCCTACATGTTGCAGAGATGGGAGGAGAGAAGGTAAAGTTGAACTGTTTTGTTGAGATGTTTATATGTTTTACTCACTGTTAGTGTTGAATAAGAGTTCATGTGGATTGGTGGGTGAGATGGGGGGTTAATAGTGCACTGTGCTAAGGCACCGTCAGTTTGGTTTTGCCACAAGTCTCAGTCTCCAGTGTGTTTACTGCTGTGGTGTATGTTGAAGCATTAAAAATAGCATTTCTATTTGGAGCAATGTTTCCTAAATGCTTTACTGTAATAAGACTGTTCATACATGTTGCTGTTGTTAATAAAGCACAGTGCTGTTCAATAAAACCTCTGCAGCATCATTATATGCATTAGTTCAGACTTATGTCAAAATTCGAGCCAAACTTGAATTTTAGATTTGTAATTATTTTTGCCAATATTATAAACTCAACACAAACAGAAAATGTGCACAAAAAGGTTCAATTCAGCAAGTTTACTCACCCTCCTCTTCCTCATCTTCTTGTGCTGCAGCTGCATGCACACTATCTGGCAGGAGTTGAGTTGTTTTTGCATTGATGTAACCACACACTTTAGGAGCAGCCAGCCGGCTCACATTCCGGATGTCCTCAGAGCGATATACTAACAAACGGCCGTCAGGTGGACCTTCAGTAAACCTCCACAGAGGCTACACACAGAACAAGGCCAAACATTCATTTACAAAAGCAAAAACATTTCCTCAGCATCTGTACGTTTGCTTTTACTGTAAGTACCTTTTCTCTGCGAAAAACTAAATGAATATCTGACAAAAGTCAACACTCACAAATATGATGTCAGCACTTATTTGTAATTTAATAATGTATTAAAAACAACATTAATGTTCTGATAATAATATTAATAATACTAATAATAATACTACTACTAATAATAACAACAATAATAAGTGTTATTATTATTATTATTAATAATAATAATAATAATAATAATAATAATGATGATGATGATGATGATGATGATGATGATAATAATATTAACATTATTATTAATCCATGTCATCATCTTTTAACTGGTGTCCCCAAATTTTTGGACAGGCAGTGTCTTTGTGCCTGTCGGATGACACTGCTGTGCTGCAAAAAGAAGAAATAAGTGCTACTAACCTCGATGTTGTACTCTGCTTCATCAGTCAGGATGTGGGCAGAAAAGTCATTGTCACCAATATGAGCCTGCACACGCGAGTGCTCCTCCCCTACAAGTGCAGTGTGTTAATTCAGTATTAGATTGTCTGATACAGTCCTACTGCACACAACCCATTATGTGATTTAACATGTCATAGTTTTTGTTAGCACTGACCAATATATAGTTGTTGAATTTTTGGTATAAATAGTTCTAAACTGTGTAATTTTCAATTATAATTCAAATATTACAATGCATTAGTTACAAGCTCTTAAAACATGTTTTTTCTTTTTTTTCAGTCATTAACTGAATGTACTGTAAGAATATTGGAAGCACAATGAACAGTCAGGTGATTTTAGTGTAGCCCTACCAATAACATGGCCTGTGAAGAAGTTCTGTCTTTGGACCTCATACGTTTCCTTTGTGTTGTCCTGTCCCACCACCACAGCACTGAAGTCGTCAGTAAAAAGTTCAGTGTTGGTTGCCAGATATAGCCTGAAGTGCCTGCAAATGGATGGATGGTTGGATGGATGGATGGGTGGACAGATATGTCAACAGATGAATACAGACAAGATAAGCAGAAACAAACATTAGATAGACACAAATACACAGACAGACATGGAGACAGAAAGAAGCAGACAGATCGATAACAATGATGGAAAACAATAAAGAAATATATTGCCGTTACTGTAACAACATTTTGTTAATCTAAAATAGTAAATGTAATGAGATATGAGATTTTATTTCAAGTAATTCTGAACAGTGGCCACTGGTAAACATGAAATCATCTTAAAATGTTCACACAATACAAAAGGCATTTTCCATTTTCAAATAGCTTGAAAGAATTCTTAAAAAAAACATTCAAGGTCTTGAGATGACAACAGCAGTAAAATGTTGGACAGACTTAATTTGTCTTAACGTATGGTCAGTTGTGTGAATCAAACACAGCTTCGGTACTATTTATCTTCTACAGAAACTCACCTCTGTAAGGCAGAGAAGCTGAGCAGTCTCTCTGCATGTGTGCGTGTTTGCACGTCTCTCTTTCGGACAGAGTGTTGCTGCAGACTGGACAAGTTCAGCACATCAAAGTCCGCCAGCATCGAGCTGAGGTGATCTAAGAGAATAAATGATGAAAGCTGAAAAAGCAGAGAGAGCTGACCTGGCCACTGCGAGGAAAAATGACCCACAGCACTGACTTTGCACTTAATAGTGTAACGAGACTCCGTTACTACATGGTGCACTTCTCAAGCGGATTTATTTCTGTGTCTAAACCAATATCATCCATATAATCAAACTTCACCCCACATTCATTAATATAGAAAAATAGGAAGGAATATATTCTCACCTGACCATTATCCACCCATTTTCTCCATATTTTCATATGTTTGCATCAAGAATTATTACTTGTCAGGTACACGATTCTTGTACATCTTGTACTTGACCAATAATAATTCTCGATGTGACAAAAAAATAACTTTTTTAAGGCTGTTAAGTATAAGATGTTCATTTTTCAGTGTCAGAAAAAACTGAAAATATTTATTTAATTACTCAAAAGCCTAAAATCCCTGTTGAGCACCCTACTCCCACTTTAACTCTTCCATACTCCCAACCACTTACTACGGAGCCCGCAGCATCACCTGCAGAAAAAAAAAAACAAAAAAACAGTGGCGACAAATTCGCAATCCATTCCCTCAGTTTATAAACCGTACCCACGCATTCTTAAACTGTTCCCTCGATTTTACAAATCATGCCCACAGATGAATAAACCGTACCCACGAATTTCCAATCCGTGCGCTCAAATTTTATAAACCGAACGTTCGGTTTTTGAATCCGTACCCACAGATTCATAATCCATGCGCACGCTTTCGCAATCTGTTACCACGGGACTGTAAACTGTACTCATTGGATTCATTTTAGAAGAATAGCAAACTCCCAGGTACGTGTTAATGAATCTAATTGTATATTGTTTTATTGTGTATTATTAAGCGGAAAACATTTTAACTGACTGCTTACAGTGATTCTAGCGGGTACATGGTGGATTTGTAAAACCGAGGGAACAGTTTAAGAATTCGTGGGTACGGTTTATAAACTGAGGGAACTGATTTTTTTTTCTCCTGCAGGTGACGCTGCGGGCTCCGTAACTTACAGCTGTGTCCAATAAGAGCTGATCCTAAAGCTCTCACTGGCATTGTGTTATGTTCCCACTGTCTGTCTGTATCAAACATTCCTACAGGAAATCACCCAAACACACCTCAGCTGCCTCACGCTTTTCATTATCTCCTGCACATAGAAAATTACTAAAGGAGAGATATGGTGTTAGATTTATGTCAAAAGGCATGTGCGCAAAAAAATACACTTCATATAACACACTGTCTGCAGTAAATGAAGCTGTCAATCGAAGCACAGTGACAGTGAAGGTGAAAAGTGGCCAATCATGCGAGAGAGACGATGTCTTCTTTGGTTCCTGCCCTAAATTGTCACAAGTCACATACACATGAGCACAAAATATCCAGAAATGCTCATTGCACGAGCAAAAATAGTCTTTTAGAAAAATGTTTTATTTTGGCACAAATCTAATGCCATAAGAGATTTCTGAGAGATAAATCTAAACGTTTGTGGAACTGCAGACAACTAAAATTTTGAGTAAAAATAAAAATTTTCTCTATTTTTTCATCAGATCTGTAAAAAGAAACCGTTGTGTCCATCCTTACACAACTATGAACTGCTAAAATAAGGAAAAAGACTAAAAAAATGAAGTAAGCTTGGTCCTTGTCTAGCTTTTCAATACCTCCTGGTCATTTAACAGAGGTATATGTTATGTGACCGTTTTGTTTTGTTGACTTCATACCTTCAAGAGTTTTAAATACTCCAGTTTACCATTACATACCTTGGTTTAGGGATGGACAATATAGATTTAGAATTGTATCACAATACTGCACAGTATTTTTGCAGTAATTATATAAATGAGAATAATTCATCATTATCTTTGGCCACACAGTCCTGAGAGCTATGAAACCTTAATTTTCCAAAACTTCTCACCACCAAATCTTAAACTACATGTGTTAGGGATGATTCAAACATTTGTTTTACAACTTGGAACTTAACGCCCTCACAACTGTGGAGATGACCGTGAACTTTATGAGACAACCCTCTGACCTGCTCCCCCTCACTAATTTAAACAGCCCTGTGATGAATGTGGAGTGCTTCAAGTTTCTGTGGACCACAGTCTCCTGAGACCTAAAATGGGAGGACAGCACAACCTCATCTTCAAAAAGACTCAGAGGATGTACTTCCTCTGTGAGGAAGTTTGGTTTGCCCCAGGCACTGTTGTGCCAATTCTACACTGCAGTCATTAAATCTGTCCTGCGTGCGTCCATCACTACACGAAACAAGACAAGGACAGACTGCAGCACACAGTGAAGACAGCAGAAAAAAATCACTGGTGCCCCCCTGCCCACCCTACAAGAACTGTACTCCTCTAGAACCAGGAAGTGGGCAGAGAAGATCATCTCAGACTCATCACACCCAACTCCTCTCCTCAGGCAAATGCTACAGGTCCCTGCTCACAAAAACGGTCAGATACAGGGGCAGTTTCTTCTCCATGGCCTTCACCCACATCAACAGCTCCCATCACCTCTAACTCACATTGTTTATATTGTATTGTAACTGCACTATATATATATATATATATAAACATATACTTAAATTGTATACACTTATGTATACTGTATGTGTACTGAATATTGTACACTATTTACTATACACTATAGATATTGTATACTATTACTGTACACTGCATACAAACATGTATATGAAAGTATATACACTGTGTATAACTGTACATACATGGAATATTGTAATTCATATTACATACTGTACATTGTACTGCACCACACAAGCGTAGACTATATTATGTATAATGTATAATGTGTACTGCACACTCCACACAGTTTGTGTGTTTCTGTATCTTATGTATCATATATTGTCTATTATTTGTTGTTACTTGTTTTGGAATACATGAATTATTTGTTCAACTACTAAGGAGACACCATCGCCTGGAAACTTGTGTGTGCAAACATACTGACTCTGATTCTTCAGATTCTGATTAAAATTCCATGTGTGAGATGGTAATAATGTGAACACGTCATGAGGAAGGTCGTCAGTACTGCGATAGTCCAGTTTTGTTTCCTCCCATTCCCAGGTGTTCCGTGTCTAGCACAGTATTTAAACCCTTGTGTTTCACCGTGTCCTGGGCTGGTCCTTGTAGCATCCCTCTTAAGTTCTAAATACCGTATATCTTCTAATAATAGCCCGTCTATTTTTGACGCCCGTTTCCATTAAAAGCAAAGTTTGAAAGATAGAAATAGAAGCCGGTCTCCATTAGTTTGTGTACTTTTTTTTATACATTTTGCTCTTTTGTATCCACGTTGTTACCTTTCCCGTTTTTCGCCGTGACTCGTTTTACTCCCGATAAGTGTGGATGCCCCTCTTCTCTTCTCCTCCCAGCCGCTCAAAGAACTCAGATGGAGCGCGATTTCATTGGGACACAGATTTTTTTTAGTTCCATTCAGCACAAAATGACAGTCTCAGCTCTTTCCTGACTCTCTCTGTAATGTTTGTGCTCTTTTACTGATTAAACAAGCTGCTGCGAACACAACAATCGCTAACTCTCTCTCTTACTTTCACCAATCAAACTCTAACTCCACCCCTTTTCCACCCACGCTGCCCACCTATTTTCCACTCTCCATCAAAAACACACATTATCCCGTAACAACGTCAATCATCACCCACAGGGTGAAGCAGTGTGATTTGGTGTAGAATTCAAACTGTGCTGTAACAAATGCAAAAGAACATTCAAGGAAAGATGCTGCACAACATTTTGTGCTGTAAATACCATCCCCATTTCGTCTGTGAGGAGAATAATAATTCTCCATTAAAGATCTGTCTCCATTAAATGCCCGGCTGTCAGAATTTTTTTAACAATAAATAGTATTTCCAGTTTGGTACCATGCAAGAGATGTTTTCAGGTTTAATCATTGTTTATTTTGTTGTTTGTCTTGTAATGAAACCTTTAGAAACTGGCACTCGCATTTACTTCCAGATTCTGTATTGGATCGAGGTCCGGACACTGGCTGAGCCACTCCAGAACCCTGAAATGCTTTTTACATAGCCACTTCTTCATTGCCCGGGTGGTGTGTTTGGGATCATTGTCATGCTGGATGATCTTCAATGCTCTCACTGATGGAAGGAGGTTTTTGCCCAAATTCTCACGATACTTGGCCCCATTCATCCTTTCCTTAATACAGATCAGTCGTCCTGTCCCCTTTGCAGAAAAGCAGCCCCAAAGCATAATGTTTCCACCCCCATGCTTCACAGTGGGTGTGGTGTTCTTGGGCTGCAACTCAGCATTCTTCCCCCTCCAAAGACAAGTGGGGTTTATACCAAAGAGTTCAATTTTGGTCTCATCTGACCACATAACATTCTCCCAATCCCCTTCTGGATCACCCATCTCTGGCAAACTTTAGACAGGCCTGATTATGTAGTGTGCTACCAATAGTAACCTTTGTTACTTTGGTCCCAGGTGCCATTAATACAGGTAATGAGTGGGGGATAGAAGAGCTTCTTAAAGAAGAAGTAATAGGTCTGTGAGGGCCAGAAATCTTGCTTGTTTGTAGGTGCTAAATACTTATTGTCTGCACCATTATACAAATGATAAATGTATATGTAAATGTGATTTCCTGGATTTTTTTTTACATTCTGTCTTTAACAGTTGAAGTGAACCTATGATGAACATTACAGACTCTCTCATCTTATTAAGTGGGACAACTTGCAGAATCTGTGGCTTATACAGCCACACTGTATAACTTGGATCATGAAAAGCAAAAAGTGCTTTCAGCTTCTAAGGCTGGAGACAGAATACACAAAACGGTAACTGTAATAATGTTTAATAGTGGATACAATAAATATTGAAAAATATAAGTGATCTGTTTAGTTTGTGAAGCTGTGTGTTTTCTTCTTTGTCTTTAAGTAAAAGTTTTTATTTTTAAACAAATTAAATGAAAATATAGTATTTGACTTTTGCACAGTTCTGTCCACAGCCATAATTCAGGGATATATCTACATCTGGATAAATGATGTTATCTAAAATATAACAAAAAAGACAAAAAAGCATAAATGCTTTTCTATATGAACATAGCAGTAAACTCCTTTTACGGTGTTAAAGTGTGCAGCCCTGTACGAGGAGATGGAGACGACTGCTCAGGTAAGGCGGCTAACTTTTTAGCTGTTGAAAACTCTGTACACAATCACAACAAACTCACCATATTTTTCTTCCCGCGGAGGTCTCTCCGAGCAGTTCGTCAAGAAAAAACGAAGGAGAAGCAAAACGACGTGTTTCATGGCGCTGAGAGCAAATCTGCGGCGATGTAACCCACTTTAGAGCAGCGGGAGCTAAACATTATCCGGCGGATTAGCAGCGCGGCAACATCTGGACATGGCGGACAGGGCAGGAGTAGAGTAAAGCGGTAATATTTGTAGTAAAACACGTGCTCTGCCACGGAGGACCACGGAGCTGAAGGAGAGGAAAGAGGTTTGTGTAGGGAAAGACTCAAACACTAGCCAGACACCCGGAAGTACTGTAGAGCTATGAAAATAAATCTCACTGCTCGCGCGAGCGTTCCGTTCCACCTTAAGTAGTGCTGCAGTTACAGCACGATTTAAGGTGGAACGGGCGATTCGGACAAGCTAGTCGGTTTCCTAGTACATATACAGGTTGAATGTATATGTAACCGGCGACACTAAACTGACACCTATATTATTTGACCTGTAGGTTATATAAGATTTCAGAGAGTGGTCATACCGTTGAGGTTGTGCCATGTTTATTTCTAGCTTCCATCCCTCTGATATGCTGTTCAGTGGAAATGTAGCTTTATATTACAAATGAAGATGTTACCATTGAAGAAATTGAATAGTAATACAACATGGGTGTGTACAACAACCCATGTAACAATATTATACAAATACATATTTTTGTATTATATACACAATGTATGTAACACAATGGAAATCTGTTAGTGTAGGTTTTATTTGCAGGGAATTCAGCTATGGCCTAATGGTTAGAGGGTCTGTAAACCAAAAGGTCAATGGTTGGATCACCTAACCCCCTTTAATAATCCCTGGACACCCCCCCACAGTCCCCCTGGTGTGTGTGTGTGTGTGGCTGTGCACTCACTGTCAATTTCCCTCAGGAATTAATGTAGTATAATAAATCTAAAAATTGCAACAATATCTCCACTCCACCCAAAAAACACAAACAAAATATATGGTTTATAAAATGGTCATTTTATTTCAGGTTACATAGCTGTTACATAGGGAATCTGAACAATTTCACAAGGCTCTTGGGGACTACAATCAATGATTAGCAAAAACACAACGGTGGTCCGAATATCTATCGACATCACTGGACAAATCAAACATCCTCAACATGTGCACAATCCTGCAATGAAAGTACTTAACCGAACCGTGGAGCAGTGTGTATGCAAAACCGGTTCCCATACCAGTGTACACTGAAAAACAGGCATGCATGATCTTTTTAAATATTTGACTGTTTTAATAATCTATTACAAGCCTTCAGAAAGTGGCACCTTTTGAGTTAGACATGCTTAAAAGAAACACAAAGTGAATTTCGTTACCAGGAAGGAGTGTTGTGACTTTTGCCTGGCTGAAAGAGCTCACTAAAGGGGAGGGGGGAAAGAGCAGTGACTAGATGATTAGCTAATCAAACAGCAGCCTTTCGTCTTTAACAGTACTGTAAGTGTAGGAGTGTTCAAACCAACACTAAGATGATCCACACAAATTTAATCTTCAGCATACGTTCTGACCACAATTGGCCGAAATGAAAGAAAAGGAAGCAAGACTGAAGAAAGCCTGCACTGCTTACCCGAGGGTGTCTTTGCTTGTTACCATTTCTAATTCACCAGATTTGCACTGGACATACACTTGCTGTTATCTCACGATTAACAGACTGCTGACAATATGTGAGGCTAATACTTTTCTACAGCAGACACTGCACATAAAGGCCAAGAAGACAAAACCACAAAACCAAGGGATGGAAGAGTTACTTTAACATAATATTTTTGATCCTCATCACCACAAGCCAGGTGGAAAAAAAAAATCAAGATGATTAGAATTTTCCTTACACACAGCTCATTGGTAATGATCATGGGTTTACAGGGCTAATAATCATAAGTGAAACAATAAGGAATGATGTGTAAAAAGTTTTTTTTTCTTTTTCCTTTTTTATTCTGTGGAGAGAAATGTGCAGAGCCTTAGTTCTCTCCTCCATCTCCTGCTTCACCCTCATCTCCTGCACTATCAGATGTCCATAACTGAAAAACAAATTCAAATATTAATTCCATTAGACACAATGTCTGATACAGTCCCAGTCTGTAATATGGTTTAGGAAAAAGTACAACCATGGGCTATGAAAATAAATAAAACTTTATTCTCTTGTAGCTGCTACAGTGAGTTTTAAATAAGCTGTGCCAAATTCAGACTTGCAGATATATATACGGAGGCATCAGATTACATCTCTATCCATAGATACTGAGTCGGATTCTGCAGGGGGGCCGGTATTCGGCACAACACCTGTTGTCCAAAATGACGGACTGCAGTGTTCTGCTTTACAATGATGTTTTGATCATTTTTAAAGCATGAGAAAAGAATTAAGGACTTTGGTAAATATGAATTTTCACGATCATTTCCTTTAAAATAACCAGAGCTATAAGCAGAAAAGTGAGAAAAGAACAATTCTGTCTTTAGGTTTAAGTGTTTTACTTCAGTTTTTGTGTAACTTACTGTGAGGTTGTCTCTAAGCAGCTGCATGATGAGTGTGCTGTCTTTGTATGAGTCTTCGTTCAGCGTATCAAGCTCTGCAATGGCTTCATCAAAAGCCTGCAAGCACAGAGTCAGAACCCGGGTAAAGACAACCAAACATCCAAGCATTTAGGATCCATAAGGAGCTCAACTTTAAAGGAGCTCAACACTAGAGCACAGTTTCCTAGGCATGGATTAAAAAAACCTCGCCTTAGACTAAACTGAGATGTTAATCGTAATTTACTGCTAAAACCTGTTATATAATATAAAATACTAAAAAGCTGGTTATGTACACAAGGCTGAAAGGTTGTCACCCACCTGCTTGGCCAAGGTACAAGCCTGTTCAGGAGAGTTGAGGATTTCATAGAAGAAAACAGAGAAGTTGAGGGCCAGGCCCAAACGGATCGGGTGGGTGGGCTGCATCTCCTTCTTACTAATGTCAAATGCATCCTGGTAGGCTTGCTGAGAGTTGCCTATCGTTTCTAAGGGAACACAAATGGTAAAATATTAAAAAATATGAAACTATATAAGATATTAAAATCATTTAGCATAAAATGATTCAACATGGTAAATTATATTGTTTATGAACTGTTGTGTCTTTTTTTTATTCCAGATGAATACAAATTGTGTACTGTAATTTGTCGTTAAGGTTCGAATTATCAACTGGACAGCTAAGCTTCTCCAACCTAGCAACCAAGAAACAATTAGTTTGTGGGTCAGGTTTAGATAGATCAAATGTTGCATAATCAAAGGGACCATCTTCCCATCATAGGAAAACTTTAAAATAATTAAATATCTGAATATTTGAATACTGGCCGTCATCCGCAATACACAATGAGAGCAGTGATCAAGAAACTGCAAAACTGGCAAACTGATACAATGACAGCTCCTGATCCAAGTTAGAAGGAGCCAGAGGCATATGAAGAGTGGGGGGATGGGAGAGGAGAAGGTACCCATGCGGAGAGTTTCCCCCATCTGGGCAGAGGGCAATGACTCACTGACAGTCAAAGAAGCCCCAAGGTGCTGATCTAGTCCTCAGCCACATTTAGAACCCAAATTTATTCATCTTGAATTAAGCCTACAAGCCGAAATCCCCCTTAGGCAAGTAACTGAATGTTACACTCACATGGCCTTTCCACACAAACCCTTTCCTTTAAACATGATGCACATTGGTTGCCATCTATGATTATCAGTTACTGCAAAGTTAACAGACATAAAAATAGTGATCTGGTACTTGAAAAACAGACACGTTTTCCATAGTAATGAAAATATTTTGTCTTCTGTTGGAGCGGCATGTTAAATCTTAATTACAATCTAGACATGTTTTGTAGTCCTGGTGAATAAAACTAGATACAGCTTTAGAGCAATTTATCTTGGGCATCAAAAATACATTCAAACGGTTAGAACAGGAGTGTATTTTGTTACATTCGATTTAATTCACAAGTTTACAGTTCAATTTTATCATGGTATTTGGGACAAAATACAATTTTCAAAAAATGTCTTGCGTTTTAACATAATGTACTTAGCATGATGACAGACAGCTGGAATATGGTAAACTGTGGCACATCATATATATTGTTGATTGGTGCATACTGATTTGATAAAGTTTGTGTTGCATTAGATATAGTTAATTAAGTACAATGTCCAGGATACATTGTCATTTTCACAGTGGTGAAAATTAGGCCTCAAAAATACTAATAGAATCCTCCTCAATGTATTCTATATTGAGGTTTCAATCTGTTTCTAATCTGGCCACAGCTTTGTAAAGACGAGTATTTTCCACAATCAACGAGTCAATTTAGATGTTTAACATGACAGAAAACTAAAAATTTTGCTGAAGAGTGGCCTGGAAGAAATCAAACCACAACCCCTAAAACAAAGAAAAGCAACACACATTTACACTTACCTTTCTTATCGTCCCCTGAGGCAACCTCTGCAAGATATCTGTAGTAGTCGCCCTTCATCTTTAAATAGAAGACTTTGCTCTCAGGATTAGTTGAGTTATCAATCAAGTATTTACCCAGGAGCCCCTAGGGAAAAGAGACAAGGAATATTTTCATATTTATACTGGTAATTTTACAGCAATACTCAAAAATAACTCCCCGAGCTATAAAATGTGCCGATGGCATATTTATGCCAGAAGTCACACAGCTTTTGATAACAAAACCATGATGCACACAGACCCAGAGTATCTCACAGGTTATCTTTCAATTGCTAGATTATTTCAAGGCTACCAGAGCATCAATGCCAAATCCCATTTGTCAGTGATGCACCAATGTGGGATTTGTTGGCTGGATGTTTCACATACATTTCTGAAAATTTCCCATTTTAAAAACTGGGACATCACCGGTATTAAAAGAATATTATTTATTCTGATAGATTGGTCAAATCTTTCTGATGTCAATATTACTTTTTCAAGCAAATGTCTGCCAATATGATTCAGAGATCATTGTGCATGCCTACCTCCTAGAACACAAAAAGAACATATGAAATTAAATTTTCATTAAAACTTGACCTCAACTCCACACTCTAGATGTTGGCCGCATGTAAGGGTACCAGACTTGGAGGAAAACATGCAAATCAAGAACAAATACACACACAGACATACGCACACAGCCTGCAGACATCCTGTGTGAAAACCCAGCCCTTTCCTCTAGCTTCTGAGGTCAGCACTGCTGGCCTAACATGCTCCTTCATCTAAGAGAGATGCGGTCTGAGAAACTGAAAGCTGGGAAAAGTATTCAATATAAACCACTTAGTCGACCTCAAGTTATGCCAGATTAGCACCTGCACTTCAAAAGTAAAACACAAATACTGATGCACAAGCTCTCTCATTGAAAACACATAGTCCATACCTTACAATCGACCAAAACACTAAAATATTACATTTTAAGGATGCATTCATTCCATCCATTATTCAAAGTGCTGGCAGGCAAAAAAGAAATGTGAAAAAATGTTTTGGCTACATAATCCTGAGTGTATTGCACTACAGCCTAGTCCACACAAGCATCTGAATCCAGCTTTTTTCTGACATTCATGGTGTCAGGTGAACACAGAGGGAACACCCACAGTGTTTCTGCACATTGGAGCAAATCAGTCCGTCCACACTGGCTTTGAGAGCAGCCGTTTGTTTGACTGCGTGTTCGAATGGTGTCAAAAAAGCACGGCATTCCCTTGGTGTCGGATTCTGACAAAATACAGATGAGCACAAAGAAAATGCCTACATTGCGTTTACATGTATAACTACCGTTATGGAGGACCGAATATATCCCATGATTCTTCAATATGGTGTAATCAGAAGATGAACCTGCAACAAGGTTTTTTTCTACCTGTATTACTGTATCATGAGGATTTGAACATAAGGATGTGAAGGTTCAGCTGTAATAAAAGTAGAATATATACACACACACACTATATATATATATATATATATATGTATATATATATTAGTGTGTGTAGAAAGTCGCCGTCTGCTGAGGATTAAATCTATTTATTTATTTATTCCTTCATTGTGAATCCAATAAAGGCTGACCCTGGGCTTCCTCGTTACTGCCCCCACAGGTACAAACACAGCATTGCAGTCTGGGCTGCAGGTTGGCATTCAACAGAGTCAACCAAACGCCAATGGAACGTCTTTTTGTCAAATCAAACGCCGCTACAGAACACCTAGGTCGCTCCAAGCGCATTCATTTATCCAAGATTTGAATGTCCATGTGGACAAGGCTTAGAAACTAAATATTTATTTTGTAGTGTAACAAATGCAGTAAAATGAACCCCCATGATTCCAGCATTACTGTGAAGCCCAAATTTATGTCACCTTTCCCCACTTCAAGCTTCAGCAAGCAAAATAAAGCATGATCATTGCTTAATAGGGCAGAGATGGTAACATGACTTAAATTTTATTCACCAATTAAAACTGACCTTTACAGTGAATCAGCAATGATCCGCTGGCAATCAGGGACACATAGCAAAGCCGCAACATTTTTATTTTTAAATACAAAAAAGAATCTTTGAAGGGTTTTTTCATTTTTTTTCCCTTTAAAGACATTTTTTTTATATTTATAAAAATAAAAAGCATATTACTTGATAACCAAAATAATCAAGAACAGCCCTACTATGCAGTGAATTTATTTGCCTGTTTAATTTGGCACTTTTGGTAATAAAACAAGTCTTTCTTGCAAAATCTACTGTTCCACAAGTGGAGAGTAGAAAAAACATGCCTTGAGTGTAGGTTAAACCAATCAGACCTCACATCGCTAGGCCTGCCACAGCTTCCTTTTAAAGGAGCAAGCACACTACATAGGCAGTGCCTCTGAAAAGTGAAAATAAAACAAATGCAATGCTCTTCACACCTGCTCCAAAGCAAGAATGTGTGCCCATTGTGTTCGTATCCTTATATAGTTCTGTACTCCTTCATAATATATATAAACTCATGTTCTAAATGTGCTCCATGCGGTCTAAAATGAGCTTTTAAATTTTGGCAATAGAGCTATGCAGCTAATGTAAAAATCAAAGCTTCAGTGCAAAACTAAACAATGGAAACTGTGAATCTGAGATGCAAGATCATGTTGGATTAATGACACCATATTTTTACCTATACATATGATGACTGGGCTACTGGGCTTAAATGTCTGCATGTTGCACTTTATTAAAGGTTATATTCCTTTCTGATACTATCCAATTAGACATTGTACATTTATAACATATAGAAATTGGGACTATGTAAAAAATATGCACATGAAAAGAAAATAGTATTAAAAGCATAAAGGTATTTGTTGAAATAAATGTACAATATTTGGAATACAAGTTTTTTTTTTTACTTTGATCCTAATGACAAACACTCTTCAGGCATTGGTCTTGTTATAACCCTAAGAAATCTGGTAGCATACAACTAAGCTTTACAAAAAACATACAAGTAGTATTCTAACAATGTTAAACACACTATATATAAGCAGAGTACAATTACACACTTCCTCTGCTTAGCACAAGTGGGCGTGTTGAGAACAGAGCAAACCACAGACACCCCCTGCATGACAAAACCACACTACAGACATCAGCCTTCACAAATAGAGTAAGAAACACTGGCGTTGCTAATCCTACACCAAACATGCATGTGGGAAGCTTGTGTGCAGGAGGAAGTGAGCCAACACTAGGGGGCTGAAGCAGTTACCAGAGACAGATACTACTGCCTCCTCACACCTTTCAGCTCTTGCAGGTGCTGGAGAAAGTTTTCCGCTGCTTTTCCTTCATGCTACACAGCTAGGGTGAACCAAACCTAAAAAGGACATTCCCTGGTAACATATAGGACACCTCCACTGACGAAGATATTATCTAGCGTAGCAGAACCAGAAAAACTCGACAGCTACTGTTGGGCCTGTCTTGCGTATTCAAGAACGCAGGGCAAATAACTCACACTCACTGTCTTCAGGTCATTCTTTAGCTCAGTCATATGAATTTCAGAGATGGGCCCATACTTGCACTGAGGATAAATGAAAAGAAAGAAAGCCTCTCATTAAGCAAATCCAGAAGGGAAGACACAGGGTTCAAGTCACTGGGTGTGAGAGGAGAGATGCTCAGTATTTCAGCCTGCAATGCTCTATTGATTGCGAGCAGTTGAAAGGGAGGTCATTCGTCTCTGCACCACTGTTAACAGAATCAATCGCTGCACTGCTCCAGAGATACATCGGCTCTAGGCACCACAATGGCTTTCCTGTAACGAAGCAGTGTAGGCACCATCTCTGCACACTGCATATTCTGTACCAGTCCATAGGGACCTTGACTAAACCCACTTTCCGACTACACACAAACGTCAGCGGTGACCGAGATTGCACGCATTGAGAATGCTTTCTAATTGGTAACCTTGATCAGAGAAACCAGTTATTTGTGCTAATTGAGGGTTCAGTGCTTAAAATACATATTCAGATATCCACACTAAATGTGGAAATTGATAGAGTACTTATCCAGCACCAGTGCCCTGTTAAGGCTTTTAGTAGGAAAGTACTGAAACATACAGAGCAGTAATGCCACACGTGTTTTAAACATACATATA
>JBBIGC010000152.1:4399959-4433773 GCA_037576955.1 Lepidarchus adonis | reverse complement strand
ATCTATCTATCTATCTATCTATCTATCTATCTATCTATCTATCTATCTATCTATCTATCTATCTATCTATCTCTCTCGCGCTCTCTGTCTGTCTGTCTGTCTATCTATTCAGTTAGTTAGTTAGTGATGAACACAAAACTGAAGAAAAAATGCTGCATTTAGCACATTTACTATTTTTTGTTTATATAACTATGTGCTCAAATGTGGCAAAAAAATGTTTAAGTTTGCTCGCTGTGCTCAGGACATGGGAATACAGTGTTTGAAGAAAGAATATGATTTTACTAAAGCAATTGGGACATTCTCGCTGTGTCAGAATTGTTCAAACTACATTTTAATCGGTGGTTTTCTAGTGGCCGTATATAAA
Source organism: Lepidarchus adonis (assembly GCA_037576955.1). Lineage (NCBI taxonomy): Eukaryota > Metazoa > Chordata > Actinopteri > Characiformes > Lepidarchidae > Lepidarchus > Lepidarchus adonis. The sequence goes on along the minus strand of JBBIGC010000152.1, from coordinate 4,433,409 downwards.
GTGGCTGTAGAGCTTGATGGAGCTTAAACTGGTTTTTAGAGTGCCGTCCAGAACGAGAGCTGGGACATGAAATAGTGGTCAGTGCAACCTGCCCACGATTAGTTTTAAAGGTGGAAGCTTACATCATCCTCTGAAGAGCTGGCAGGCTTTCCTGGTGGCAATTTCTCAATGATGGGCCCATCCTGTAATAAAGTCAGCCCTGTTTATACTCTCAAAGCCTTGTTTTACTCACTCTGCTTCACTATTTAAAGATTTATGGCTTTGTGCCAGATCTCTCTTTTTGATCAGAACAGTGGTAGATTGTTGACATGCAACACTTTTTCATTATGGTTTTTAATCTTTTCAAAATCATGAGGATAAAGAAGCAACACTTTCTTTCATTACTTAAACATGTTAATGCTGAGAGGTTAAATTCTCAATGGAGAAATAGAATATTATCTTTCAATATTTGAATTACAACCAAATATATCTTCTGACCATCATTTTCCAATTCTTCTCTGGTTTCTCTTCACCAGCAGGTTCATGAGAGACTTGCTGGTCTTGTACCTCTAAATGAAAACTTTGTTTGACTATGAGTAACCATTTAGTAAAATGTGGCTTCTTAGACATATGCATTTACATTTAATAATTTGGCTGAGGCTTTTGTCCAAAGTGACTTCCAAATTACAGGAACAATCGAGCATTTTGTTTGCACAGGGCAGCACTGATGTAAGAGCTACAAAGAAGTTCAACACATTCCTCTTGGTCAATAAATACAGTATGCAAGTGCTACAACGTGAACTACTAGTGGAACATCACTATCTGTGGGAGCTAGAAAGAGTCCAACACATTCCTCTTCATTATTAAATGCTGTTAACAAGTCTAGTGCATTAGTCTAGTGGAACATTACTATCTAGGAACATTTTGTATGCAGTATTCAGGTGCCCGGTGGGCTTAGGTACTTAGGTGGGCATGGAACAGTTGAGTCTTTAGGCACTTCTTGAATGTAGAGAGCATTTTAACTGGTTTATCATGTTCACTCTTTTTTAATACGTGACAAAGGCTACAGTTCCTTTCCATGGTGACTGTAAATAAAGACAAACATTATCTATGAGCTCCAAGCTGTTTAGGGCTTTCTGCTGATCAGGTTACAGGTGTAGCCAAGTTTCTGTTATGTGGGTCAGTGTCATCAAGGGCAGTTCTCATTTTCTGGGGCTGTGGTCCACGTTCAGGCATGTGTGAGTTGGCAGAGCGCTCTAAAGTTCTCACATTTCCTGCCAGTGTGGAGTGCAGGGTGTGGAGAAGCTGAGTTCAGCTCAGGCCTCGAAGACCACTCTGTTTCAGTAATGCTGAACAAGGCATTATCTGACTTAAAACATGTGTGGAAAGTCAAACTTCATTCTACGTGTCTTACAATCAGTCATAGATCAGTCAGGACAAGAAGACAAAGCTTATCTTGTGTTTTAGGAATACCTTCCTTTGTCTATCAGCAGTGTGCTGTGGAGGAAAACTTTAGGCTATGTAACCCGAAAAGCATGTTGCACCTCTGCGAAGCCCGCCCTCCGTCTTTCGGTTGACCTACATTTTCGAACCCCACCTATCTTAACACAGGGCTTGTTGTCATTATTAATGGCAAGCTGAAGTGGCACATGTTTCTCTCTCTCTTCGTGCAATCGCCCTGCTCATGCTGCCACTGCAGTTTTTTTCCTCCCCTCCGGCGGCCCAAAAGAGACGACACATCTGTCACCAAGCCGCCCACATAGGCGGTGTCCTGGCACACATCCCACTTGCACTCTTTCCCCTCACGCACACATTTACAAACGTAGTTCCTCCCCCTATACTTATGCCTCACCCCTATACATGGCCCCAACCAGCACTCTCCCCAGATTCCACAGCTTTCAAATACATACTCCTAAAGTTAACGTGGACGGCTTTGTCTAACCTTTCCAACAAGCTGAAGAACAATTCTTTAATATTCTGACCTGTGCTTTGCGGTGATTGTCAGGTTAGTATAGATGGTGGGTTCCCAGAGACCATCTCTGCAGTTCTGGCCTTTAGGAGCTCAGCCATGACAACAGGAATTGACTTTCAGTGTCCTTAAATGAACAACATTCACAATATTCATATTCTCTTTCTCTTTCCGTGCAATATTCCTCTGTGCAATATGTTCCTGTGCAAAATTTCTTGTCTTTCCTACACTGTTTACATTTTAACATACACCTTAATCTTGGTATCTTTTTGTGAACTACTTACTTGTATAGATACTTTTTTTAAATGTTAATTTAATTTAATTTAATTTAATTTAATTTAATTTAATTTTATTTTATTTTATTTTATTTTATTTTATTTTATTTAATATTTTATTTTATTTTATTTTATTTTATTTTATTTATTTATTTATTTATTTATTTATTTATTTATTTATTTATTTATGTATTTATGTATTTATTTGTTTTTATCTTACCTGTAACTTTCTAAAAGTAACTTTTTATTTATTGTTTTTCTAAGTACTTTTTTTGCTGCTCTTTCTGCCGTAACGAAATTTCCCACTTTTGGGACAATAATGGATTATCTTATCTTATCTCTTATCTTATTAGCCAATGTGTGATCAGCCTCAAGATACACAGCTACTCTATTTCTGTGTGACTTCACAGACTATAACATGCCTTGTTAAACTCCTGGGGAAAATGGTCTTGAACATTTTTCCATTTGTTCATATTCTGACTGTGGAGTCCTAACTATTCAGAGAGTTTTCTACACTTCTCCAGCCTGATTAACGTTTGTGCCATGATACATTTCCAAACACAAATTGTGAATATCAGATTAGATCCTTGGTGAAAACACTTCTATCTTCAAATTAACTGATAATCTTTGAGGTTCATTCCTATTTGCCACCCACAGATATCGAATGGATCCTTTTTTTCAATAAATAAATGGTAAGGATATAATATTTACCAAACAGGTTTGCCTTTTTCTACTAATGAATGACTCAGATGTGGTCCTAAGCCACCAATGGCCACTCTGTTTTATTTAAGGAAAATTACTGATTTAATAAATTAATAAAATTTTAAATTATAATAAGATACAAGAAGAAATCTTCAACATTTGAACATGTTAAATAGCAGTCTCACTGTCTTTCATATGCAGCACCCAGAGAAACAGAGCAAAAGTCAAGACACTTGAAAAAAATGGGGAAGCGAATTGCCGGGTAAGAGCTGTAAGCAGAAACCCCTTTTTAAACAGCGATGCCCATAAAAGACAATTCGCTTAATAGACCGATGTGGGCACATGCTAAGTCTGCCATCTTTGAATGATCGTGGGGCCTCAAAGTCACTAGGGGGGTGGAACATGTCTTGGCTTTTTGTTTACTTCCTCAAAGCTTCAGCAATGGCTGAGCCATGTCGTACAATACGCTGCAGTTTCCAAAATCATATTACACACCCAGTTAGAATTTGGTACAGTAGTGTGTCAACATAATGGATCTTCAGTCCGTAATAAAACTTTCTTCTAGGGTTTCAATAGGTAAAACCCAAATAAACAGCACTCTCATTTGTCATGAAAACATGACCATACATGGTCGAAAATGAGAATATAGGTTAGTGGAGCTATGGGGCTCCTTGGTTTGGTCACATTTCTAAACAATGTCTACCCTGTTTACATAGTGTTAGAAAGACTCTTTACAGCCATCCTGAAAAACGAGAGAGCCAATCTGTTCTGACAGTCAAGTGGAGTCTTGAGTTATTCAGATACAGTCATCAATCTCAAACCTATTGAAAGACTGGAGCTAGTGAGTCCTCTCAGTTATTCCACTCTACTCAAATAGTCATTTATGATAAACTGGAAGAAAGAAAACCTTATGGCCTGAGTGAGGGATGGTCGGTGCTGTCTGGAAGATGCCAGAGAAGCAAAAGGAAGGAGGATTGCAGGGGCAGCATAACAGTCGTATCTGTTTTCTTTCTGTGTGTGTACAGAGAGCAGCTGTCAGCTGAGGGGGAAAGACTGGGCTGGAGGTTTCCTAGAGCCATGGCCAGCTGAGGGTTGGGCTAATATTGTTGCTGTCATATTAAGACCTTGTAACTCCATTTTGTCTGATTTTGTCGCATTACGTGAACATTTCACAATGACTAGAACATCAGAACCAGTTCAAAATGACTAGCAATGAAAACCATTAGGTATTGCATTAAGGTACAGTACATTAAGAATGGCTTTTGTTTTTTTCTAGAAAGTTTAGAGATAATAATAATAATACGAATAATATTTAATAATAATTAATATTTAAGCAAATATATAATAATTAAGCAATTTCCTTAGGGGCAATAAAGTTTTTCTGAGTCTAATGATACATTATAATATTTAATAATGATTAAATAATTAAAAATAATTACATATTTTATAATAACCCCTTTATTCTGTAGTGGCTGGTTGTTTTTTTCTAGAAAGTTTTAAAGATAATAATAATACTACGAATAATAATGCTACATTATAATATTTAATAATTATTAAATAATTAATATAATTAACTACTTTATAATAACCCCTTTATTCTGTAGTGGCTGGTTGTTTTTTTCTAGAAAGTTTTAAAGATAATAATAATACTATGAATAATAATGCTACATTATAATATTTAATAATTATTAAATAATTAAAATAATTAAATATTTTATAATAACCCCTTTATTCTGTAGTGGCTGATTGTTGTTTTTTTTTTACATGTTTTCTGTCTAGACCTCTTTTTTTCCAGCTGGCCTTATTGTGGCCTAGCTACCGCTGCCTGATCTTCTGGCTCTTTCTGCGAGGTCAATAACTTCCACTAAGCAGTCACATGAGCTACACATGGAGCTTTTTTAGCCATTTCTGTTTGGCTGGTCTGTCCTTTAACCATGGGTTTGGAGTACACACCGGCTCAGCTACTGGACTCGGGTGCTATTAATTTTTACAAAACCATGCTCCTGGATCTCATTGGCTTTCTCACTGCTCTTCACCTTCTTCGATTCATTCTGTTTGGACGACATGGCCTGAGTGAGTGTGTCTCTTTCCTGTTGATTGCTAGTATTTTCTCTTATTATCAGTTGTTCGTGTCTGTTTGTTTGCCTCAGGTATGAGAAAGGCACTTTGTAAGTGTAAGTGTTTATTATTGCTGGCATATGCATGATAATACGTGTATCTATATCAGCTTTTCTGCTCACATAAACCTAAAGGCAAAAATGGATTTGCATGTAAGTGTAACAACTGCTGAAAGCCACTGTCTGGGCGCAGTCATCAGGTGCTGGGAATCAAGGCTCTGCCTTAGTGTGGGACAAAGACAGTGACTCACTCCACAGGATCATCGCTCTGTTTTTCATCACTACATCCCATCGCCGGCCTTTGTTCCCATGACAACGTGTGTTTGGGATCCCCGAGACTGATTCTGGTTCATTCGTGTATTAATGATGGCAGGTCATTTCAGGTTGAGTGTATGAATCGGAAACGTCCTGTTTATCCGATTTTGTCATCCTGACAGGCTTTTATTAGAATTTCCTATTGTTCTGGTCTGTTTCTTTGTTTTTATCTATAGATTTTTTACTATGTACTGATGTGCTATTATTATAATCTTTTATAATCTCTACAATAAACTGGTAAAGTCAAAACCTCTTCAATTCTCTCTCTCTTTCTATCTGAATATATAAAGCTCTGAAGTGGAGGGAGGGACTGTATCAGCTCTTTGTCTGCAGGCACTGCTGCCTCCAGACTCAGACTAAGGGGCAAAATCACACCCCCCCACTCAAGGTGTGGTGAGATGGGGGGTTGCACCGGTATACAACATTTCCCTTTACTGCCAAAGGCCACTGGACATTTACAAAAGCAAGAGATCGAGTTATTTTTGCCCATGAGTAAAACGTTACAGCAGAACACAACGCGTAGGAGGAAAACGCGACACACACAAAGCGGATTGTGAGGGTTAACACAGCTACAACAAAGAGGAGCAGCCTATTCAAAGGCTCCGCCCTTTAAGGGTCTCTTTAAGGCAATGCTGTTTACAACCCCTGAACTGGGGTCTTTGGGTTCAAACGTTGCAGCGTTGTTGTTTTTGGACTGGAAATAAGATGCGATTGTTTTAAATGTGCAGTCACATAGTCATCTTCTGTCCATGTTGTTTATCTTCTGAGAAACTAAAAATATACCCGATAACGATCGATCAAACTAATAACCGTGCATTGCAAATAGCCTTTTTGCAAGTTTTACGTGTAAAACATTCTTACGCTTAAAAAAATCATTAAACACAGCTGGTCAACAGCTTATTTTACTAGAAATCAAACCTTTATTGTTGGTTATCTCAGATACCTGTATACTGTTTACCCAGTATTTCTGAAAGAATAATTGTTGTATTCGTCGACAACCGTATCAGTAATTAGCCCCTCGTATTGTTTAATACATGCATAAAAATAAGAAATTAATGAAAACACGTAAAAGAGCTGACAAGCATTAGCCGTTAGCTTGCGTGCTGTCACTTAAAGTTAACCGTGTTTCTTCACTTTTAATAATCTGTGCTATTTATTTGTATTTCTTTTTTCGGGCGCGCGTGCTCTCGTGTGTCCGCCAGACGCACACGAGTGTCTCACGGCTCCGCGCGCTCGCCGCCGCGACCTTTCCCCCAGTTCTCGAGCGCCGAGTTCACCGGGTTTACACTGACACCGCTGACTCCTCGACCACGCCCCCCAACAGCCACGCACCCCGGCTCAGCCAATCAGCGTCCGATCACGTACCGATCACGCGCTGCCCGCGCACTCATTGGCTCATTTTTGCTACACCTTTGTTTCTGATTGGTGACATGTTACCACCCGCCAGTCTGCTCTGAATTTTGTTTCTGTTTTTTTTTTTCTTTTTCTGCTTCTCCGTTCCTGATTCACTCAGCTGAGCCTGGACCTTGCTGTAAAAAAGTCGTTACACTTATGAGCTCAGAATCTGCTCAACGGTTGTATCGCTTCTTTGTCTCTTGACTTCGAAGTTTGGACGTTTGTTTAGCTCCCACATGCCGACTTTTGCTCCAGACCCCGGTCAGGTGAGTTCATTAATTGTTGTTGTTGTATTGACACTTTACATTATTTGCGCAGTGACCCACTAATGACGACTAGTTTTTGAAGCTTTCTGGTTCTGCAAAGTTAAATGTTTATCTATTTAAAATCTATTTTTTATTCTTGTTTTCTTTGCCGTGAATGACAGACATTTTAAACCAACCTTTGTTTATTTACGTTCATTGTACATCAGCGTATTGACATCTGCACTTTTGACTGCACATAGACAGTATGTTGTAAAGACAGTAATGTGCATTTACCAAGCGCTGCATACGGAGTTGTGGTGGTTAATAAAGCAATTGGAGCATTTGCCGCAATCAGTGCTGTGCATCATGCCCTTTGGTGGTGAACTGCAGTGCTGCTTGAGATCTTTGCAGCAGCTTCAGTTCAGTGAGCTCTGCTTTGTGCTTTTGTTAGGTACATATTTAGGGATGTGCTCACTTTGTGCTAACATACCATGCCCCAGTAACAGCACGACACTGAACACCCTACCAGTCTGGGTTCCTATAAAGAAAAACAAACAATTGGCTTCAGGTTTTGGCTCTTGTAAAAGCTCCATTACAACAAACATTACTTCCTCGTGTGGGTGCCCGCCCTTGCAGCAGAGCTTTTCTCTTCTTTTTGCATGATAAACTCACATGGAGGTTTGGTTAGGGGCATGTCACTCCAAAGGCTATTTTTGGCGATGGGAGGTTCCCAGCAGTGGAGTTTAGTGTTAGTGTTGAGGGCTGGGTGTAGCAGCACTGGGGCCCTCTCCCTCCATTTCTTTCTCCATCTTATCACTGACTTTCTCGTCAACTCGACACTCTTTTTTTAAGGAAAAATAACTTCACAATAATAATAATATGCTTTAATGTCTTTTACACACTTAAAGGTTCTAAGTTTCACCTACTGAAAGGAATCAAGACTTGGGATCCCCCAGAAGCAGCCGTTTTTAATTGTAACATGATGAAAGAGAGATTAGAATTCAAGATTAGAACAAATATATTATTGTCTCGATAAGCCATGGGATTGACAGTGAACCAGAATCACCAAAATGATGTTTTTATAACAAGAACTATTGTTAACAAAGTCAGAATCATCCATTGTTGTCCAAAGTATTAGCATTCCCAGCTTATGTGTCTTGCTCTGCTGATGTTCTGTGCTGCAGACCAATCTCATGGACATCTGTGAGGTGATCATGGAGAGGAACAGGCACGACAGTGAGAAGTCCTGCTCCACCACACTGCAGTACCATGACCTTGAGGCCGCTGAGGCACTGGTGTGTATGAGTTCCTGGGTCCAGAGGTCACCCAAACCTCGTCCTCTGACACCCACCTCTGACTCCTGTGACTCGCTGAGTCTGCACCATGAAATCCTGGACTCCCCCAAAGACCTGGTGTCCCTTTCTTCACTAGTAAGTTTCAAAGATTGGATTTGATTGTGTTATGCAAAAAAAAGGGTGTTTGTTATTGTGAACTGACTTGACTTTCTTCTCTACTCCAGTGCATGACCCCGCCACACAGCCCCAGCTTTGCAGAGACCTCTACAACTTCTGCTATCGTCACCACCATGCCTCCTCTGGCTGGTTTGGGCCTCAAACCGTGTGTCTCACGGCCCAGAATGTGCCCTGTATTGACCAATGGGCCAGCAACCCACAACAGCTTGCAAGCTGGCAATACACTATTACTTCCAAACACTCTTCCACCACCACCACCACCCTCTGAGAAATCTGCACCATGTAGGGCCATGGCCACAAGTGTCATACGGCACACTGCAGATACACCTCTAGATCACCACATTCCATCTACCACAGTACAGGAGAGGCCAGGGCCTTCAAGGAGTCCTGTCCAGCAGCTGGGTCCCAATGCCCAGGTTACAATAGTGACTGAAATGCAGACATGTAGTAGTTCATGTACTACTGCAGAAGGGGAAAGAACTGTCCCCTCCCCTAATTGTTCAAGTTCTTCAACCCCTGCATCACAGACCTCTCATGCCATGCCTCAGTCTCCCATAGCCAGCCCTCCGGTCCTCTGCCAGGTGTTTCCAGTGAATGGGCAGACTGGCATAATCTCTGCCATTGTTCAAACCCATGTTCAGATGCAGCCCACTGGGCAAAAGCCCATTCTTCCACAGTCATCCTCTTTCTCACAGCCTCTTCTTGTGGGCCCTCCTGTGGCTCAAGGTACTGTGATGTTTGTAGTTCCTCAGTCTCAGGCCCCTCCATGCCAACAGAATGTTGTAACTGTTGGCAATGCCAAGCTCTTGCCCCTGGCCCCTGCCCCGGTGTACATGCCTCCAGGACAAAGTGGGGGTGTTGCACAGACCGACTTCTCTCGCAGGCGGAACTATGTCTGCAGCTTTCCAGGATGCAAGAAGACCTACTTCAAGAGTTCTCACCTAAAAGCCCATCTGAGAACCCACACAGGTTGGTGTTTATTCCCCATTGAACACAAAAAGCTGTAACCTTCACGATACGCAATAAAACTTTGATGTTCTTTTCATAAACTGTCATTTTCACCTCTAAAACAGGTTTCCTACAACATATACTGCTCTTAAGTATACTTCTTATTTTTGTTCTTCAGGTGAGAAGCCTTTCAGTTGCCACTGGGAAGGTTGTGAGAAAAAATTTGCTCGCTCCGATGAACTTTCCAGGCACCGTCGCACTCACACGGGTGAAAAGAAGTTTGTGTGTCCTGTGTGCGACCGGCGCTTCATGCGAAGCGACCATTTGACCAAGCATGCTCGCCGGCATATGACCACCAAGCGGTCTGCAACATGGCCAACCGAGGTCCGTGAGCTCAACAAAATGGCTTCCTCCCAGACACCATCAGCACAGTCTTCTCTGGCTCTCAGTGTGCTTTTACCTGCCTCAAACTAGGCCGATCCTCAGGCCACTCCGTCACCTCAGGTCAACATCCCACTGACCATTTTACAGGGGAATCAGAAAACCAAGGCTGCTACACATCCATGTACAAAACAAACTGACCTTGCACTGGATTTCTTTTGTTTTCTACCATGGTCATTTATAATACATTTTTGTTTACTTTTATATAAGTTATGTCTCCCAAAATGTATGCACTTCCTTTGCCAAAGTCTTTTGTGTCAGTTCATAATACTTATTGTAAACCTATGTATATTTGTAAATAAATGTAACTATCTATATGAATGTAATGTGTATTCAAATATGCATTTATTGACAATATATGAATAAATGTTATGTTTCTGTAAAATGAACAGTATTCTACCTGTAATACTACCTATCTTGCTTCAAATATTATTTAATAATGAACATTTGAAGATTCAAATAAACAATCGTGTTTATGTTGTAGTTGTTTTATTGTAGAAATGAACTAGCTGTGTTATCTGTTGGATCACAGAAGTGAGTTAAGGAATGCCTCAAAACACATTGTGCAAATCCTATCTATATTTTCATAAATAAATGTCATTATTTCGAAAAAACAAACAAATTTATTGTAAAATATGCTAACAAGTGCTCTCAAAGTCTGGACGAAGACAAAAGCAAAACAATACGGTCATTATGCAACCCTACGCTGAAGCTTTCTGGATACAGTTACACAACAGGCGCTCAGCGCTGTCTCCCCATAACACCCAGTAACAAACTTCGTCCAATCACGTCCTGTCGTTGTGGAGCGGTTAGGGGGCGCGACCAATTGCAGCCGACTTGGGGCTGTGGCGGCTTACCTGATTGGTTAGAGCCGGAACCCGCCCAGCTGCCTTACTGACCGATATTCCCAAACAGAGGAGGAAATGTTGCTCTGACACGAAACCGTCGCTGAAAATTTATGCAAATTAATTGCTGTGGCAGTTTTTTTCAAGCACAGTTACAAAGAATTAAGAAGGGAAGAAATAAATTAGCAAATAAATAGATTGCTAGATAGATAAGTAAATACAGTTAATTAATTAATAAGCAGGAGTCACAGGTGTGATGGCCTATGAATATCAGTTATACAAACCAGTCATATGAATGACAACACCCTACAGCGTCTACAGGTAAAAAAAAACATATCTATACAACGCAAACACGTCGAGAATGCCGAGCTGTGAGAGTCTGCCTTGCTTATTTCTTTACGTTTTTGTTTTGCGATATATATATTTCATATATGACAACACTATATTTGTCTAAAAAGCTAACAGACCACTTCACGGGGCACATATTAGTTAAAATATATAATTAACAAGCGAAAATGCACATAAAGGTAAGTAGCTAGGTGTTAAGCTTTAAACAGCACTGTTGATGCTGCCATTGTGATAATCTTCTAATCCGAGACATGAGCAGTGGTTTCCACTAGACCTTAGATTACACTAGAAACAAATCACAAGTAATTTCATCAAAGTGCAGAGAAAATGTGAAGAAATCAATAATAACAGGCCATAGTGACGCGCGACCCCTGCTGTTTCTGCAGCCCATTACCTCTGCATACAAACACCTCATGACCAAGGGATATAGTTTAAGATAAATATTCACGTTTTACTACAAATATGTCTTTGTGGTGCATTTCTTATTTTACCACTAGTTTGTACCCCCATTTAAAGCTATATAAATGCATTACACAATACAATTTCAATATACAATATTTACACAATATCATTACACTTAAAAATTCTTACCAAAATACGACCACAAATAAGGCTCACTAGGTATGTGTTGTATGTCTGGTTTATTTGTATAATACTGTGTAAGATACTGTGTAATTTTAACAGCAGAATAGAACAAAAGAAAACATGAAAAAAACGTGCTGTATTATATATTTTTTTTAATTTTATGTTTGGTTAAGACATTATTTTAGCACAATACCAGTTCTCATTAAGCATGGCAAAATTCACTTGGTATTCTATTCATATTAACAGATTATCATTATTGTATTATATATCATTATTCATTTGGAAATGGTTTTCTTTATTTTAGTTTAGTTATATTAGCCAGTGTTAATTTATAACTTACTCGCTGGTCGCACATTACAGGTTACTTTGATTAAAAGTCGTGCACTGTACTCCAAATAAACAAATGGATTTTCCCAAAAACCTGTCCTTTGTTATGCTGCGCTTCAACCTCCAACCAGTAGAGGGCGCGACTCAAACTCATCAAGGGTTAAGCGCGCGCGGTCTTCTCTTGTTTACTTTGCAGGTCTGGGGTATATTTTGTGTTTTCGCGGTCTTAGGAAGTTGTTGGTACAAAACTACAAATATTTATACCTTTTTAAGCGCACGTATGGAGAATACCATTGCTGTACTGTGTCATCAACTCAATAAGTGAATATAGTTTTGTAAATCTGGCTTTGCTGCGTAAACGCGGGCTTTGGGCTATTTTAACTCACTTGTTTGTAGATTGATTGGCAGCTGATCTGACAGTATTAATAAGAACCTTTACTATACATTGTCGTTTCTTCTATTTTTATAACAGAATACGGAATCATTTGCACTTTGTGAATCAATAGGTAGCTTGGTTGTTTCATTAGCCAGCTGGTGTTTAGCTTTATGCAACAGATTTGTACATTAATCAAACCGTTCTTGTAAATATACGCATACTGAGCTGTAACTACTACCAAGTAAGATGGATACGGCACAGTCAGCTGTATAAAGAAAATCACTATTGTCGATTACTCGTCCATCTGGCGGGAATTTCCTGGCCAGTCCTTTCTTTCTTAGTTAGTTGGTATACCGACTGTCTTGTTAAATGTCTAAGCCGGGCTCATCAATACCATTTTATCCATTAGATCTAGTGCACAAGAACCGATTTATTTTTGTTTTATTGTTAATCACAACCAATATGGTATTTGCATACCCTTGTCTTCATTCTACGATGTCTGTTCATGTTTCGAATTGTAAATGTTTATATAAAAACGTAAATGTATGCCTATTCACTCCCATACCTCATTATTAAATAGATACATTTATGAACAAGCACATTTTCCCGTCTTTATAGCTTAGGACTATGGCTGGGAAACCGAAGACAGAATTTATGAAGCCGGCGTATCATGACAATACTGTCCAGTGCTTTTAGTTTGTATTATATATATGCATACATGCCCAATTTTAGTAAATATTTTTTTATTCTAAAACTGCTTTGGGGGGTTTATAAAGCGCGCCTTTTTTACACAATAGAATGCCGGGCTCATATTTGTGAACACGTACACCAAGCTTGCCGCGTTTAAAATTTCCCGCAATCTGTGGATGACGTTTGAGCTCCTGATTGGCTGGCAGCATCATAAAAAGTTAAATAGCCCTGCGGAGCTTTATTCTGATTGGTTGACCTAGTTCGAGCGCCAAGAGTGAAATAAAAGGGGAGCAGCTGGGAGACTCTATTCACTTAGTTTCTTCACTACCTTCAGGTTCTAGCTCCGTTTTTTAATTTATTACTTTTATTTTTTTCTGCTTTTTTTTAACCAGAAGATTTTCGTGCGTTTTGACTCTTTACCTAAACAAACAATGCTGTCCACTCGCTCTCCTCTCAAAGCCAAGAATGAAAACGCAGTTTCTACAAAACTGGGCACCATGGCCTTGGTTGACAAAGAAAACACGGTAAGGAAAATGCTGTTTGTGGCGTATTTATCGTTTTTTAATTTGCTAGAGCACACAGGGGTATTGTTGAGTGAATTAATGTTCACTTAAATTTTAGCTTAAAGTTCTGTTTTATCCGAACAGCCGCCAAGTTTGAACACGACGAGAATCCTGGCTTCCAAAACGGCGCGTAAAATCTTTGACGACTCTGAGGTAAGTCCCGCTAACCCGAGAGGCTGTGTGCAGTTGACGGCTGACGGCAGTTTAAAAAAAGTGCAGTAAACATAAAGCTGCTAACTGTGAGCATGTTTTGTAAGCGAGAGTAAACTGCTGTTTAGCTTTGTGACTCAGGTTAACAGGAAGCTAACCGGAATAGCTGATTTACTTTAGCGGTGCAGTGCTAACTAACTAGCCTATTGTATGGCGATAAAACACAAGTTCAAATTTTATTTCAGTCATACACAGTATGATGTGTAGTGAAATGCTTTGGCGACCACCCGTGACCTAAAGATACCAAGCACAAATTAAAAACCATTTTAAGAGCAATTTAAAGACAGTAAAAACTTAATAGAGCACAAATCTTTAAAACGTCTAAAGAAATATATAAAACGGTATCTAATATAAACAGGTGAATGTTTAGGGGTCAACACTCGTAGACCTAGGTGGAGTGTTATCATTTTAATCGTGACCCTTAGTTATTTAAACAAAGTCCTGAACTAACATTAAATTCCTGTCATTTCAACAAAAATCCTTGTTTTAAATGTAAAGGAGTTCCTGGCTACTGTGAATTCTTGCTGTGTAAGATGAGAAAACAAATGACTTAAGATTATTTCTGACTTAAAGCTAGGTTAAGTACTTGCAATTTCGATTCCTGTTCCTCTCTTTAATGTTAATAATTTATTCAAAATCTTTTTCCTTTTTTCTTCTAAAGGAACGCTCAAAACCCAAGCTTGATGCTGTAGAGGAAGAGCCCCTGCTGAAGGAAAACCCACGTCGTTTTGTCATCTTTCCCATTCAGTACCATGATATCTGGCAGATGTACAAGAAGGCAGAAGCTTCTTTCTGGACAGCTGAAGAGGTGTGGTGCTCATTCCTCATGTTTGTTTGCTGTTCCTTAAAGCTGGGGTGTTATTTTCAAACGTTTGTGTTTTTTGTCTGCAGGTTGATCTGTCAAAAGATCTTCAACACTGGGAGTCCCTGAAAGATGAGGAGAGATATTTTATCTCCCATGTGTTGGCCTTTTTTGCTGCAAGTGATGGCATAGTGAATGAAAATTTGGTGAGAGGCTTATTTGCTCTTAATTTGTCTTAATTCTGAAGGGCAGGTTTTCATTACAACCGAGTAGGAGCAGAACTGATTATACTTGTTTAAAGGGTCTTGTTAGATGGAAAAACTGCAACCCCACACTCTGCAATTAAGACCGGACATTGTTACTGTTGCATTTACATGCCAGTGATTCTCATTGCATGTTTTCAACACCAGGTGGAGCGCTTCATGCAGGAGGTACAAGTGACTGAGGCACGTTGTTTCTATGGCTTTCAAATTGCCATGGAGAACATTCACTCCGAGATGTACAGCCTGCTTATTGACACCTACATCAAAGATACCAAAGAAAGGTGAGTTGGACCTTTTAATTTGTTTCTGGTTGGGCAATGATGAGAAGCGCAGGGGTACGGACCTCAGCTGATGATGGGAGCTGAGTGTTGGTGTCATCCTGGATTGGTTGGCGTGTGGTTGACTGTCTAGAGGGCACCAGCATGAAATGTACGCTTTACTGAGCCCTGTGGTGAGATCTTAAACTGAGATTTTCAAATGTTTCTATGCATTTACATCTTTTTCTGTTGTAGGGAGTATCTTTTTAATGCCATTGAGACTCTGCCATGTGTGAAGAAGAAGGCTGACTGGGCCCTGAACTGGATTGGTAACAAAGACGCTAACTATGGTATGTTTATCTTCTACAGAATTTTGTATGTTATAATGACAATGGAATGCTAAAATTACTAAACTGGGCTGTCTTCAGGTGAGAGAGTGGTGGCCTTTGCTGCTGTGGAGGGAATATTTTTCTCTGGCTCCTTTGCTGCCATCTTCTGGTTAAAGAAGAGGGGTCTTATGCCTGGCCTTACTTTTTCCAATGAGCTCATCAGCAGAGATGAGGTAATTATTTTGCACATTTCTTGCATGTATTTTACACAGCTGTCATTCTTACTGCATTTTGTGGTTTTTATTATATACATGCAATTGTTTTGTTTCAGGGTCTCCACTGTGATTTTGCCTGTTTAATGTTTAAGCACCTGTTGAACAAACCTTCTGAAACAATGGTCAAGCAAATTATTATGAATGCAGTTCAGATTGAACAGGTATTGTGCAGCTATATACTTGTCATACAAGTTGTTGAACCTTGTTTCTTCAGCAGAAAAGCTGACTTGCGTATCTTTATTCCCTTTTCCAGGAGTTCCTGACTCAGGCTTTGCCTGTTAAGCTGATTGGCATGAACTGTGACTTAATGAAGCAATACATTGAGTTTGTCGCTGACAGGCTGATGCTGGAGTTGGGCTTCAATAAGGTGAGAAGTTAACTTGGTGCTTTCCACGGACCTTAAGCTTTTGTACTTTAGTATAATTAACAATTTGGTTCAGATTAGTGAGTTGAGATCTGAGCAGTCTTTGCTGGTATTTATTTATTTCATTTCTGTAGATTTACAGAGTAGAAAACCCTTTTGACTTCATGGAGAACATTTCCTTGGAGGGGAAGACCAACTTTTTTGAGAAGCGAGTGGGAGAGTACCAGAGGATGGGCGTCATGTCTGGGCCTACAGACAACACGTTCAGGCTTGATGCTGACTTCTAAACTTGACTCGGACACTTAAACCTACATCTAACACTTGAGGTGATTGTCCACAGGCTGCCACCATATTTCCTTCCTAACGTTCACTCGTCAGGACTGCTGGATGGGTGCTGATGAACACTGTAAATGCAGATCCACTTTTCAGTGTTCCTTCTGTTAAGCATGTATGGGTGCTTGTTTTTAAACCTTTGCTACTCCCAAATGCAGTACAGATTTTATTTTTGTTGTATAATTTTCTGCAGTTGGTAAGTTTATTTATAGCCTGTATACAGTTTCCTGCTTGAAGGTAAATGATGCTCTCTAATACCAGACCTCTTTGATTTTACTGATTTTGTAAATAAATTCTTGATTTAAAATGGAATCTTTTTGACTAACTTACACATTTGCTTAGGCTCAAGGTGTGTACTTTAAGTTTAGTCTTTTATAGAACTTATTCAGCTGAATTTGGTGAAAGGCAGTTGCTGGATACGACTGTTTTGCCCGGTAAAGGGGACGCCCTCATTGGCTGCTCAATTTGCAGGATTAAGAAATGGGTCATTTTGGTTTAATGGTTTTAACTCCAACTTGATTGGAAAGTTGAAGCCTGTGTTCTAGTCAGGCAAACGCCTCCTGTAGAACTTTACAAATGACTGGTAGGTAACATTACAAATACACATGTAATTATTGCAAACATGGAAACTTTGAAAGCATTCCATGTATTTATAACTTCTGTTATCTGGTGCACTCCTGACATGGGCTAAAGCAGCCAACCATCCTCAATCTACACCTGAGCTCTACACAAACTGACTGCACCCCTCCTCCCAAAATGTGCTTTAGGTATTGCATCATAAATTGGCTGTTTAACAGGTATGACATTTTATTGAACTAGTCTTACTGTGTATATACCAGCCGTAACATTAAAACCACCCAGCTTTTATTCACTCGAACATCATCTTGTTAAAGACTCCATTTCTGAAGGTGAACTATGTGGCAACAAGATGCACAGCATTTAACCCTCCCATGTTGCAGTTCCAGTTAAGTTTCATTAAATATTCATCACCTTCACTACTTCTTGCTTGATGTTGTATTTTCTCATATGAAATATGACCTGCCCACAATAAGACAGTTCTATTTAGTCTATATTCTGTATTTAAATGTGCAGGTCAATTTAACTCAACACGGATGTTTCCCCCCCCCCCCCATGTAATGAGACGGTTAAATCCTGTAACTTGAGGCCATGATCACATCACACAGGTCCTCAATCAGACTGAGATCTGGGGAAATTGAGCAGCCATGTCCATATTTTTTAATTCTGTTTTATATATTCCTGAACAATTTCTGCAAAATGACCAGGCACACTATGCTGCTGGTTTATATGGAGGACGAAACATGACATAATTATAAATGTGTGAATAAATAAGTATCTAGAAATGTCCTGGAAAACGGCTAAATGTATTCCTACTTTTGTTTAGCATTTCCACATGTATTCATTTATTTTTGTGTTGTCACTTTTTAGATTTTCCACATATTTATTTCTGCATTTCCACATCTCTGTATGCTGATATTGTAGGCGGTCCCAGCCTTAGTCGAAACGGAATACATTTAGCCATTTTCCAGGACATTGTATTAATTTCTAGATTTACTTATACACACATTGTCATGTTTCGTCCTCCATAGGTTTATGCCACTTAGGGATTGTTTTTTAGTTTCCCTTATAGTTGGCTCCCGTCAACAGATGCACCTGGGGAGCAGGGAAGGGAGACGGTACCCAGCTCAAGGGCGCCACAGTTGTGCCCAGACTGGGACTTGAACTGGCAACCTTTTGATCCCAGGGGCAATGTCCTAACCACTAGGCCACCACTGCACCCAAAGTAACATCTACACGAATGCCAGGACCCTACATCTTCCTGATCTCTCAATAGGCGATGCAGAAACAACTGGACATTTACCTATCAGTAGTTTCCATGTTCTGTCTGATCATTGTACAGTGGAGTATATAACTGTCCAGTTTGATTTGAAGACCTGAATCTTTGACAGATGTTCACTGCCACTGCAACAACACAACACAGCGCTAAAGACAATATGTGAAGATCTCTCCCTTAAGGGAGATCCTGCATGTGTAGTCACTGACTGTGACGTGTACTTTATTAAGTGGTAATGTGTGTGTGAGTATTGCTGATTAACATGCCTGTCAACATCATGCCATCCTGAAGGGTATGCTGCTCACAACAGCTGCTACCACATTGACACTCACATAAAGATCCAGTTAATGTTCAACATGTCATGAGATGGCAACCCACAAAGAATATCTGGAAATATTCCAATGTCCTTGCATGTCAACAATGTTCAGATAATAGCTCACATCATTGTGCAACTGTACTGATATGTATATCATTTTTTTAATTAGTATTATTATAGTATTATTATTCACAGTATCATTATAGTATATTGTATTATTTCCACAACTGTATGGTTTATTAATGAGAAATAATTAGAAAAAAACACCCAGTTTTTTGTGTGAAAAATGTCTTTTAGTGTGAAAAAAAGTGTGAAAAGGGCCTTTTAATGTTCTCTGTCTGGTGTGAATGTGTGAATAATCCACTCACCACGAACAGGTTGGTCAACAAACCATTGCCTCAGATGTGTTTAAAAAAAACAAAAAAAAACATTTGTGATGAACAGCTGCCACATTGCAGATTAGGGTCTGTTCGAGCACGAAGAGCAGCTGTGAGGCCTTCATGCCCTTTTAAGGACGTAAGTCCCCCAAAAGCACTAGTGTTGACTATCTGACCTGGGCTACTGACCCCTCTACAAAACAACAGCTCACTAATGATATGAATAGCTCTCAATCGGGAAAAAAAGGGAACATTCTTCACAGTTTTACTATTTTAGAATTTAGGCTTAAATATTCACTGCTGCACATACATTTTAAACATTTGATTTTTGTAAATGTTTAAAATTTTCTCTGTAAACCTTGATTTAAAAAAAAAATTTAAACGGCTATTTGTGTAAATCTTTCTGTATAATTTGCAAATCTCAGCTTCATTTTCATCAAATTATTTACTTTGAATTAATTGTTCTTAAAATTACAATCTGACAGTATATAGTTTCACATGGGAAGGGCTGCAATTTTGTATTATCCAAATACTTTTAATAATAATACGAAACTATCATACATCTTGAGCATCTGGAATCTGGTACATTATCACTCAAGCTGCTATTGCCCCCAGAGTGGAGATTTATTGTCAATACAACAGTAAAACAGTAAAATGTATAATAATGTAAAATATATAAAACATGGAAATTGCATTTGAATACAAATAAGTAGATTAAACTAAATAAACATTACAAATAAATCTAAAAAAATACCTAGAAATATATGAAAAGTGTCTTTACACAGAACCAAGGGACAGTGAAAGAGTGGATGGATGGATGGAAAAATAGTCAAATTTAAATAGAAATGTTCTATTGAAACATTTATAAAAAATTGCAATTAGATATTTGTTAACATCCTTACCCTTAACTACTGCAAAAACTCTTCACCCAGAGTGTTTTAAATACCTGAAAGAACATCAAAGCGAGAGTAAAGTGCATGTGTTATGGCATCATTCCCGATATAAATGTTTAATGAAGTTTTTCTTCAGTTTGGTGATGTTTGGAAGAAGAATATGCTCCAAAATGCCTGTAACTATGGAAACGATGCACGGGAGCTGCTGATGTGAACCCTTGTTGTGGTTTATCAAACATTCATCACAGAGAGACGTGTTTTGTGTGACGTGTTTACAGGGCAGCCATGTTTGAAATGACCCCATTGCCTGTGGCATCGCTGTACATACCATCGGACACACAGGCCTGATGGGAGCTATTCTGAGCTGCCATTATCAGTCCGACTACATGAGAGTTCAAGGGAATCCTCCAGGATTGTTCTCTCTGACTAACTATGTGTTTGGTGTGAAAATGTCCTAAATATAGCTGCTCTACCCCCGAGGACTGGCCTTCGTGGAGCTCAAAAATGTTCGCACATAATCCGAGTACGACACGACCCATTGGAACACAGGTCTGTTGAATAACTTGGATCATTTTAAATAGCTCTGCGTAAGAGAACAGCTTCCCGAATTAACTGATGAGAGAAAAGAAAGTAATGTGTATTGAGTCAGTAATGTAGAATGATATCTTTCTAAGCAGGAAACAATTCATTAAATAAATATGTACAGGTTTTCCTCTCTATTTCAGGCATGAACAATGAAGTTAATTACTGGAAGCTTAAACCTTCAGTGCACCTCAAGTACACAGACTATAAAATTGCAAATGCAAGATTGAAATGTATTTCCTTTTTGTTTGTTTTTATGCAAATATGCAAATTTTGAAAGAAATAGACAGTGGGTGAGGGTTAGGGCCTTGTACTGCACTGTTACCACCTATGAATTAAATAGCATTTATTACACATTTTTGGAATATGTGTTGAAATAAGGTGTAATTGTTTTATTATAATTTCTTTACACCTATTGTTCCTTCATAAAAGCCAACGTACAAACAGAGCCTCAGAGAAAATACTTAAGTTTGCTCTTATGGCTCAACAACTTTGAGCGAGGCTGACGAATAAGGAGCCAAGCGGCCTGTGTGGAGGAACTACGCTAATCGGTGCCTAGGGACACCTGTTATTCACTATAACCCTAAAAGGAGACGCCTGAACCAATCAGAATGCAGCAGCTAAAGAACATCCAGAAAGCTGTTGCGCAGGAAGGACAGAGAACCTCATGCATAATGCCTCTCACCCTCCCCCTCCACCTCCCCTCACCCACCTAAACCCCACTTCAGCTGTCTGGCATGTTTTGGGCCCCATCATGCATACCACCGCTCTGGCCAACTGACACAGGAGGGATTGCGCAGCAAGATGCCCCTTGACTCGTTCCTTCACTTGACCATCTTAGACCATCTAACGTTACACTGCAGTGCCACCCCCCACCCCCGGCCTCCTCCGTCTGTGTGTCGGCACCATTTTCCGAGATGGAATGGAATCGTGACCGCATTACTTCCTAGATCTCTTGATTATGTATGATTGTTACACGCAATATGCAAAGTGAGACCTTCCTACCTGAACACAATCCAAACTGTATTTTTTCTAATAGTTTTTTAACTGTTAAAACTGCAACTAAACTAAAACTAAAAACTAAACATTATCTTACAGCTTTTAAAACCTCAACATTAATTGTGAAAATTGTTCATTGCCTTACACTTTTTCAATGTATTCTCCAACAAATCATTTCTAGTGGAAAGTCATTTATAATTGTTTAAAATTAGTCATTAAGCTCTGGATAATGTTTTCTCATCCATGGAGAATCTCCATTTAAAATGCTGTTTAGTTTAAAACTAGGTTTAATACTGGTCTGTTAAACCAACACTTGATAAATACTTTTAAATACACACAACAACTGCTTTCATCAACAAGAGAATAGTTACCAATAGGTTTCTGGATTTCTGCTTGATTAAAAAAAAAAAAACTTTTTAAAATAGTTGTTTCCAATTGAAATACAATAACACACATTGAAGGTAACTCCCCCCTCCTAATGAAGTGATAAAACAATGAAGACCCATTAGGTAAAAGAAACAGCTGCACTGTTTTCTCAGAAGAAAAGAATGGAAATCTCCACTGCTTATTTTTTGGCCGCAGGGTGGTCCATCTGTCACCTAAGAAACCTCACTCCATTTTTGTGACATCCTGTCACAGAAGATCTGCCATGGATTCACTAACTTGCTGCTCTTATTTGGTCTTGTGTGAACTCCTGATCCCGCCCCCAGCCCCCAGCCCCCTGACTATCATCATATTTAAGGAGCATCTTTAACCCTCACCCTTTGTCCCAGTGGAACCTCCAGTCTTGCGGTACAACTCGGTGAGTGTCTTCTACTGACTTTGTTTCCATGGACTACAACGGGCACGAGGGAGATGAACAGAGCTTTGTACAGTGTTAGGATGTGAAACTGGAGAACTAACAAGAGAAGAACACTGATTGTACAAGTTAGGCCTTCGGTCTGTTTCTCTGTGCACTCTTAAAAACAAAGATGGAGTGACGCTTTTTTGGAAGGATGCTATAGAAGAACCCGCTATGGCTCCCAAGACACTTTCAGTGGATGGTTCTTGGGAAAAGGGTTTTTGTAGATGGAGAGGGTTGTTAAAACTTAAAGAACAATGACGTGATGTAATGGTTCTTTATTAAAGCGTTTTTAAGGAAGTGTACTGCCAAGACAAGAACAATTTAGGAACCTTTCTTGTTGTGTAAGAGTGTAAATAGATGAGGATCTTCTATAAGAAGCTTGCAGTGGAAAGAACTTCAGACCTTTTCAGAGGAAAAGTTGAATTTAGCAAGTGATGGTTCTCATTGAAATCTGGTTCTAGCATAACCAGAAACTAAATTCCTGTCTAGGTCTGCCAGAGACTGGTGCTTACTGGTGAGGGTCTGAGGGGAGGAATTTATCAATGGCGGCAGTAGTAGAGCACAAGAGATACTATGTGTGGACAGCTGAGCCAAGGGCCTGCTGTCACCTGTCAAGCGACAAACTCCTTCAGCTGTGAAATAACTTCAGATAAGGGGGCTCAGTGGGGGAATTACAGAAGCCAATGCCATAAATAGCATCCTGCTCTGGGGGACTGTGCTATGCCCCTTTTTGGCCTTATTGTGCCGAACTGGAGCCATAGCTCCCTGCATACAGTACATTTTACAGCAGGTTGCTATTGTAGTGAGAACCTGGTCTGCTGTAGGAAGTTAATGTACTGTTTTTCTGGCAGCAGGGGATGCTGAAGGTTTTTTGTTGTTGTTGTTACGCATCATCTACAGTTTATTTCAATTCAAACAAATTCTAACTGTGACATTTTTTTCGCCTAAAGACCATCCCAGAAAAGACCAATCATGTGTGACGACGACGAGACCACCGCCCTTGTGTGCGACAACGGTTCTGGCTTGGTCAAGGCTGGATTCGCCGGTGATGACGCTCCCCGTGCTGTCTTCCCTTCCATTGTTGGAAGGCCCCGTCACCAGGTAGGCACTATTCACTTAGGATAAGTCCATGGCTCAGTGATGGACCTTCAATTTCAAAATGAAGAGGAGAAAATTTGATGCAAACTAAGCTTTGAGATTCATCATGGATGACTTTTTCCCATACAGGGTGTGATGGTGGGTATGGGTCAGAAGGACAGCTATGTTGGAGATGAGGCCCAGAGCAAGAGGGGTATCCTCACTCTGAAGTATCCAATTGAGCATGGCATCATCACCAACTGGGATGACATGGAGAAGGTGGGTACCACCACCAATTTTAAAGCAAATTATTATGTTAATTCCACTAATACAGTGACTCCTGATATGTAACTGCTTTTAAATTATTTTGAACAGTTCACATAGCAACCCAAACAAACCTGCCAATAAAATGACAAGAGTTTTTACTTTGTTTCCTCCTTATTTGTTGACTTTTTTCAGATCTGGCACCACACCTTCTACAATGAGCTGCGTGTAGCACCTGAGGAGCACCCCACCCTGCTCACAGAGGCCCCCCTCAACCCCAAGGCCAACAGGGAGAAGATGACCCAGGTTAGCATTTGCCTGTAGGAGATGCTAAACTAAGAGAGGGAGATATTTCAAATCATATTTGCACATTATTTCACACCTCATACTAACTTTACAACCTGTTGTTTTGGGCAGATCATGTTTGAGACCTTCAACGTCCCTGCCATGTATGTGGCCATCCAGGCTGTGCTGTCCCTGTACGCTTCTGGCCGTACCACTGGTCAGTATTTCTCGAACCCTTCTGTCCAGTCAATCTGTTTGAATTTACCATTGTGTTTGTCTATACTGGGTATATGAGCATCTTTACATTCTCCTGTGCTAATTCTTCACAGGCATTGTGCTGGACTCTGGTGATGGTGTGACCCACAATGTCCCCATCTATGAGGGTTATGCTCTCCCCCATGCCATCATGCGTTTGGATCTTGCTGGTCGTGATCTGACTGACTATCTGATGAAGATCCTGACAGAGCGTGGCTACTCTTTTGTGACAACTGGTGAGTACAGATAAGAATAACACGCATCCTTCAGATCAGGAGACATGTATTGATTAGGTACTTCACAATACAACAGTTAAAGTCATATTTTTCTGGTAGAATACGTTCAGGTTTATTCGTTTACTAGACAGAAAGCATTGTATGTAGAACTTGTATGGTAACTCATAGAAACTTGCCTTCCACAGCTGAACGTGAGATTGTGCGTGACATTAAGGAGAAGCTGTGCTACGTGGCTCTGGACTTTGAGAATGAGATGGCCACAGCTGCCTCTTCCTCCTCCCTGGAGAAGTCCTATGAGTTGCCCGACGGCCAGGTCATCACCATTGGCAATGAGCGTTTCCGCTGCCCTGAGACCCTTTTCCAGCCTTCTTTCATTGGTGCGTCTTGAGTGACACCTGAACCCTGCTGTTTGAGAGTTCACAATATGATAGGCAGCTGGTAGCACTGATTGCTCACTCGTGTGCTTTTGCCTCTTGCAGGTATGGAGTCTGCTGGTATCCATGAGACGGCATACAACAGCATCATGAAGTGCGACATTGACATCCGCAAGGACCTGTACGCCAACAACGTCCTGTCTGGTGGTACCACCATGTATCCTGGTATTGCTGACCGTATGCAGAAGGAAATCACTGCTCTGGCCCCCAGCACCATGAAGATCAAGGTAAGAGGCCTGCGCATATAAATGAGGCCACATTTCAGAAAAGCACCATGACTCTTATGCCTGTTCTGGGCACTTTCTGACCATGTATGTTCCTTTGTCTAGATCATTGCTCCCCCTGAGCGTAAGTACTCCGTCTGGATCGGTGGCTCCATCCTGGCTTCCCTGTCCACCTTCCAGCAGATGTGGATCAGTAAGCAGGAATACGATGAGGCAGGTCCCTCCATTGTCCACAGGAAGTGCTTCTAAACGCCCTGTTCCACCAATCCAACTACCGTTCTGTCTGCATTTATACCGTTCCATTTACTGTATATACATGTAATGTTGTAATAAAAAATAGTTTCCTGTAACAGTATTCAAGTCTCTCCTTTTTTTTGGTTTTGTGGAGGGAATTTGAATGTACAGATAAATACAAAATATCTAAAAATGAATTTCCTCCCAACAACACACCAATGATATTTTAAAAATGCGTCATTTTTGGCAGAATTATGAGCAGCAAACTATAGAAAAACCATGTGTGGATCAGGGTGACAATATATAGGAACATCTAAAAAAATTAATATTGTGAAAAAGTTCCTTTTCTTTCAGAAAGTGGAATACATATATTACTGTGTATTGATTCATTACACATAGAGTGAAATATGTCAAGCCTTTATTTCTTGGAATTTTTATGATTATGGCTTTGGTCAACATACAAACATTTTTAAAGTAATATTTCTAACAGTTAAAAGGTAATACATATGAATACATTTTAAATCTTTGGACACTATATGGCCTTGCATGTACTGTTCTTGATTCTTTGAGTACATGACAATGACATAAAACCAAAAACAAATAAGACACCATAAAATCTAAAATTAAAATTACATTTACCCAAGCAGTTACCCCTAAGTCTGATTTAATAAGAGATGTCTCAATGCCTTTTTATAAAAGATGATATATTCAATCTTTCTCACAAATTAAAAGACTGCTAGAGGCCAATTATAGAACAGTTCTTAACATGCAATTTGTGCATGGAGATGGGGTACCTAAGAGACAATTGAACACTTGATGAGTTGTATGACAATATCCTGCCCATAGCAACCTCTCACAGACAAGATGAGGTCCTTTTCCAAATCACATTATAGAATAGAGTAGAATGCCTTTTATTGTTACTGGCTCCTCCAGTCCAAACATGTATGTAGAACACAAAAATAAATAAATGAAATAAATAAATGGTGTGAAAAGTATATATACATATGGAACGAATTAAGCATAAATCTCAAAAAATGACATTCACACATTGCTTCCACAGTAAGTCTTGAAAACCTTTTATGCATCTCCAATGCATTTGTATGGAAGGAGCAGTTTAGAGATAATCTAGCAGCTCTGTTCTGAGCTAGCTGAAGTTTCTTAGCAACACTGGACCAGATTGGGTAGGACTCCAAATGTGACAACACAATAGATCCGACAACATCAGCCATTATATTTGTTGAAACAGAAGCAATACATTTTCTAGCAATGGCGATACCTTTTAATGTTTTTTGACAATATCATCAATTTGATCTGACCAAGAAAGCAGGTTACCCAATTCAACAGCAATTTTACTTCACCTACACTACAGATAAATAGATAAATCATCATTTGACAGATTCAGTGCTGGGGCATTCTGATTTCCAAAGACAATACATTTAGTCATAGCTACTTAGCTAAGTCCCAGCCTGGGCACCACTAAGGAACCCTTGAGCAAGGCACTGTCCCACTACACTGCATTGTGATGGGTTAAATGCAGAGGTCACATTTTATTGTGGTGCACGTTGTGTGTGTAAATATTCACTTTCAATTAATTAATTGATTCTCACTAGTTAATTAATTTTGTAGCTCAGTGTTACAAACTATAAATGGAAATGTTTATCCACTATAAAGGTAAATACAAATACATTTCAGACATAAAACGTATCTCAAATCTATCATAAAACAATGTCTTCGGCAGCATTTTTGTAACTCTTTTAATCTATGGCTTTCTTTGAGGTCATTAAATGATTCATATGTTTTAATTCACCATAGCTGTCAACCAAGATCAATTTGTTGACATGTTTTAATTTTGCTGAAATTGTTGTAAAATGGGTGGAATTCTTGCGACTCTCTCAATGTTTGCATGATTATTATTTTGGACTGATTTAATTGCTTGCATTCTAGCTTCCTTACCTTTCTATTTATTTACATTTTTTCTAATTAATTTGATCTTACTGCTAACTTAATTTGGTTTTAGTATTTTTTTTTTTTAAACCTAGCTAAAATGATTTTTTTAATCTCTATCTTGCACAGTCATGTCAACATATCAGGATATATTTCACTGTGTGTTGTATTTGTATATCTAGGCACGTGGCATAAACATCGTGTATCTTGAATAATAGTGAACTGCACATGCCAGTATTTTTCTACGTAGGACGCAGTGAGGGAGGAAATGACTGACACATTGAGAATGTAGCATTACATGTATAAAATGAGAAGCAGCCAATGTAAGGTGTGAAACTCCATAGTAGATGGAAACACATGACCTCCATAGTAAGATAATTAAATTGTCACCATAACCTACCTGTCCTCACAGTTATTGAAATAAATTCAGTATCACAAACTTACAAGTATTGCCAAAAATGTGTTTTTTTTGGGTCAATATTACCCAAGAAGTGGGTCAGTAGGTACCACTGTACAAGTATAAATTACAAATCACTTGAAGAGAACAATATATACATATTATGTCTCAGCTATATCCATAGTAATAATGAGAACACAATTTAGCTCTGTTTGAGGTGTCAAGTTATGGCTGTGCAATATTGTATCATCCTTAGTATAATACTCCTCCCCATGATAGGAAGTTACCATATTGTAATAATGATTATATTGCTAATGATGTGATCCCATTCTTTCCATCTCACACATTTAAACAATTTAATAATTATTTGCACATTTTTAGAATAAAATTGTTTCCCTTTTTTTGTTTCATGACTATAAACTATAAATCGGCATGAGTGTTTGCATTTTCACTGGTTTTTTTTATTGTCCTTAACTGATCAAATATGTATTGTAAATCCAATCACCTGTTCATTACAGGCAGAGTTCAGTTACCTGCTGTTTGCACCTCTGGTTCTTCTGGACCATTTCCCCCTAAATTGCTTGTGTTATAGCTTGTTTAATCTCTTATTTATCTGCTTTTCTACTTGTGTGTGATAGTTTATTTACTTTAAGTTTTTAGCCTGATTGTCTTTAATTGTGGTTTATAGCTTATTTGATTTTTAAGTCGTTGTCTATATTTTTAGTGCAAAAATATCATGATATATTGTAATATACGTTGATATTGCCCATCCACAGTCAAAGTATGTTGATTTAGGTTCATTACTTTATTAATCAATGCTTAATATCTTATCATAAAAGTGTTTATTTCAGGTTGAACATATACACGATGCAAAACAAAAACTAACGTTCTCGTCTGACGTCATTTTCTTTCAGGTCACGTGTTTCCGGCTAATGTGGCACGCCTTACTTTGGCTGTATCCAGGTATAGGTGGGACAAACGTAAGAGAAGCCACTCTAATAAGCCACGTGTGTTTTAAGACAGAAGGAATAACCAAGTGGAACATCTTAAATGCCTCGTGTAGGTGTTTTTTTTATACTTCGTATTTGATTTGTTTTTCTGTTTATTAACACACCCCACAATAAGCCTTGATGCGAAATGAAAACTGCTGGGAAAGACGGGAAAGTAGCTGTGTTGAGGCATCTTCGTTCAGAATATGGCATTCGCCTCAAAAAGAGGATTTCTGAGAAGGTTGACAGAATCACAACAGCAGCAGCATGTCCTCAAGTGAGTACAACTCACTCACAGCGTGGACATGGATGCAGTCAGGCTATGGAAGATGCTCAACGCGTTCCAAACTGTTTTCTTCCCAGGTGAAGGTGTTTGGTGTGCCCCTTCAGCTGCTGCAGATGAGAGACCTAGCTGATTATGGGTTGGTACCATGGTAGGTGAGCTTGAGCTCTGATAGTGTCTGTGTTTTATAATTTTTTTAAGGTGTAGTCTTGTAATTGAGGTTTCTTGCTCTATAACTGTCATATTGATCACATTTTCTGTTTTGCCCTAGTTTTCTAGTAGATTCCTGTAAGCACTTGTTGAATCATGCTGGATCTGAGGGCTTGTTCAGAAAAACAGGCTCTGTTGTGCGTCTAAAAGCCCTACGAGTGAGTTACAGGGCATTTTGGACATTATAGCAATATTTTAAGAAGCCACATTATTAATCACCCTGACCCCCTTCTAGGCAAGGCTGGACAAAGGTGAAGACTGTTTGTCCACAGCTCTGCCGAGTGACGTGGCTAGCCTGGTGAAGCAGTTCTTCTATGAGCTTCCATGTCCAGTTCTTCCTGCAGTTTTCCTCCAGGCCTTTATAGGTGCTCAGAGACTGCCAACTGAGGAAGAACGGCGCACAGCCACTCAGCTTGTGTCCTGCCTTCTGCCTGAGATTAGCTCATCCACCTTGTGCTTCTTCTTCATTTTTCTAAAGAAAATCTCTCTCAGGTGGGTGACCTCATATCCTGCAGGTTGAAAAAGCTGTACGCTGTAGCAACTTGCCATTAAGCTTAACGTTTTTGCTTATTTTTGTCTGTTAATTGTGTAAAATTGTTAGAATTTATTTAAATCCATCCACTTTTTTTATCTCTTAGGGCTTGTGAGAATAAAATGGATAGCTACAACCTCTCCGTGGTCCTTACTCCAAACCTCTTTCGCTTGCACCATACTCCAGAATGGAAAGATGGTTCCTACAGACTTCATATCACTGTGATTTGTACTCTTATAGAAAATGCGTACACTTTCGGTATGTTATGTGGTTTCTCAAAGCAGTCAACGTGTGTGTGTGTGTGTGTGTGTGTGTAGGAGTTTCTCTTCCTTCCATCACTTATGTTTTACCATTGCATCTGTGTAGCCACCTGCATTGCATTGTGGCTATACCCCTCACACAAGCTGTTCTCCCATCTTCCATCTGGAAGAAGGTACTGAAGCATTTGGGTCTCCACTACTAGAACATTTAACAGCTTCATTCCTCAAGCAACAAAACTCAAACACTCAGGGACTAACTGTTCTCAAACACAAACCACTTGGCTTAACTAGTCCATATATATTCAACATTATGCCGCTATCTTCTCCTACTCCCAGTGTCATGCAAACATCTGCACTTTTTCTGTAATGTTGCAATACTTCCACAAACTGCTACTTTGCACCAGGTAGATACTGTAACTGTACTGATTGGTGCTGCATTGTCTTTGGTTTGTTCAAACTTCACTGTCCTGCAATGTTTGCACATGTTTGTGTGTACTGATTTAATGTAGCACCATGGTCTTGGAGGAACAATTTTTCACTTTGTACTGTCGCGACTTGATATATGTAGGGGGTCCTGGACTTATGTCGGACTCGACTTATGGAAATTCATTGGCCTTGTCTTTTTTGTGTGTTTACTCTCATACAGTAGTAGAATGCAATTGAACGCTTACTAAATGTTCTACAGTAATCGGTGAGCATCACAAGATGAGTGTGTGTAGTGTTGTGGATTGGAATGTGGGTGAGATGGGGGGTTAATAGTGCACTGTGCTAAGGCACTGTCAGTGTGGTTTTGCCACAAGTCTTCTCTCCAATGCATTTACTGCTGTGGTGTATGTTGAAGCATTAAAAAGAGCATTTCTATCTGGAGCAATGTTTCCTAAATGCTTTAGTGTAATATGAGATTGTTCATGCATATTGCTGTTAATAAAGCACAGTGCTGTTCAATAAATTCTCTACAGCATCATTACATTCATGAGTTCATACTTGCGTCAAAACTTGAGTTATGTCAGACTCTGAGAAACCAAACCCCGATTTAACTCTAGGACCCCCTGAAATTACATTTTGTCATAAATAATACTTGAAAATGGCTGTGTCCAAAGGTGTGATTCCTGACACCATTATGGCAGAAAACCCTGCTGTACTAAACGCTCATCTGCCTTCTGCCTTCGAGTGGAAGAACAAAGGAAGGAGAAGTTCAGAAGGTAGATCAAAATAACAGATCTAATTTGTAATTTCCCTCCGCAGTTCTAGTTAGAAGCCCTGTCCTGATGCATTGCTTATTTGTCAGCAGTCTTGTCCGAGGTGAAAATTCTTTCTGATGGTGCTGGTGGTAAACTGCCTCGCCGGAAGCGGAAGTCTTTCAGCAGAAGAATAAGAATGGTGCCAAGTGTTTTGTTTGGCTGTTGCAATGATTCCTCAAGTAAATACTTCATGCTGTGTGCATTATTCTTAGCCTAATACAGTTCTTTCTTATGGATGCGACTCACTGACAATGTTTTCTGTGTAGTGCGACAAGATTCAAGTCCTTCAGCTGTCCTGAACAGGCGGCTGAGCAGATCGGTCAAACGTGATGGCTGTGCAAGGGTGTGCAAAAATATCAAAAGGTAAGTGTGTTCTTGTGCTACTGATAATTGAAATGTATTTCTACCTGATTAGACTAGCCATCCATATTTTGTATTTGTAAATTCAGCTATTTTAAAGAAATGGTTTGTGAAAAATCAGTCTGTATGAATCTGAACATCTCTTGGCCGCCTTCTACAATAAATAAGAAATTATTTTTGCAGAACTATTGTTTTTTTGCGTGCATTCTTTGCTGACATGGGCGCTCAGATGCTCATGCACACAGCTTGTTGAACTGCAATCAAAAAGTATTGACCAATAGAACGGGATGCTCTGGTAGCCACATGCTTAACCTATGGTCACAGTGCCCAAAGTCTTGCGTTGGGCTAGAGGGATGTAAACCCAATGGGCTGTAGAATATTGGACCTGGTTTGTTTCAGAACTAATGACCTGAAATCAGCACCTCATGCTCCTACTGCTTGTTTGGAATCTTCATCGTCCAGTGTAAAGCTTTCCCAGAGCTTATTACTGTTTAAAGAGGGTGGGGTGAGGCAAAGTCTGTTAATAGCCTTGATCTCAACAAATGATGGAGCAGCTTTCTGCTAACTTTCTTTTATCCATTTGTCTTTGATTGTCACTGTAGGTGTTTAGTTTTGGAAATCCAAATGAAAACTGTGAATTCTCCATTTTGTTTTAGAGTTGTAGGTGACTCTCTTGGTCGTGTTGCCTCAAGTCCTGGTGAAAAGACGCCTCCTGAGTCCCATGTGGCTTCATGCTGGCTTCAGCCCTACCAGGATACGCCTGTGGGCCTTTGTATGAAGAAGCAATATCCTGGACGGGAATCTGTCCATAAGAAACAGCCAGCCATTACAAACACTTTTAGGGCCCTTTTCTGCACCTCGGCCACAGACAGTCCAGACAACCAACCTTTTCTTGCTTGGGATGATACTCCTTCTTTAAGCCATTCCAATAGCCCCCCCATGTGTTTGGAAAATGGGGTGTCTCCTTTGATGAAGGAAAGTAGAGCTACCTTAAATCTGGAAGAGCCAATCACAGAAGTGAAAGCTGATCAAAGGTCACTGAACAGAGACACACAGCTTTCCCTAAATGTGAAAAGCTCATATTCTACATTGTCGGGCAAATTGGATTTACTTTCCTCACCAACCTCACTGGTATTTCTCCAGAATGATGCAGATAATGGTTTTCAGGATCCTACTGGAGCTCATCAGTTGCATGTATCTAAACCTTCTACTCCCAGAAATTCCAAAGTGATGGATTGTGTTCAAAAGTATAACAAGCTTCAGGTAAAGTCAGCGGTGCCTAAAGTGATTCGGTCTCCCCTAAAATTTCAGCGCACCCCTGTTTACCAGTGTGTGAAGCGGATGAACTCTCGTATAAAGTGATCGTCATCAACTGTTTAATCACTTCATTTCCTCAGACTGAATTCTTGTCTTCATGACAGAAGCTAAATTAAAGCCACACTTAATACACGTCCATTATAAACGCGTTTGAAGTGTGGAGAGTTTGTAGAGAGTGCAGACTGCACGGTGGCAATGTAATGTCTATTGATGTTTCTGATGAAAGTTTTGCAAGTTTTTTTAACAAGATTTGAGTTATTATTTGAGACTGTCAATTATGCTTTGATTATTTTTTTATTACTGTTCAATCATATGATTAGTGTAATATTTTTGATGCACTTCTTGTTTAAAACATTTTTTGAAAAGAATAAAACTGGACCAATCTCATCACTGTGTAATCTACACTTCTGTTCTCCAGCTGAATTTGCTGAGACGTGCAAAACATACGGTGACCCTCAAGTGCAAACCACAACAACAAATTAAGAATTACAAACACAAAAGCAGAATCACAACAACAAATTGAGAAACACAAAAGCTTCCGGAAGAGTAACGGTTCCAAAGATGAACAGCGCGGTCGTCCAATGAGAAATGTCTCCTGTTGCTGACTGGTACCTCCCCTT
>JBBIGC010000152.1:4378627-4395742 GCA_037576955.1 Lepidarchus adonis | reverse complement strand
TGTGTGTGTGTGTGTGTGTGTGTGTGTGTGTGTGTGTGTGTGTGTGTGAAATAAAATGTCTAAATATATCCTCACATCTCTTCTAATTACATTATTTCAACTGCTTTAGCCATTGTTATAGAGACCTCAGCTGTAGTGATGGTGTAATCTCCATTGAGAAGCTTTGCACCATTATATCAGAATCCTATTGATATTGATATATAAAAAATAATTATTGTGGTACAGATGTTTTGCTTTGACAAATATTTTAAACCTTAATTTGATGAATTTCTTCCACTCTGGAATAGCAGAATGTTTAGGTGATATCCTACCATTCAAATGCTTTTTTAAATTGACCTCATTTAAAGCTTAATATAGACATATGCACATTATGTTTCTTTTTAATCCAGGAAAATTTGGCATTGATTTCATTTTTTTTGTCTCAGCACATGCAGATGTGTTACATGAAATATTGGATATCAGCATCAAACTATAAATCCCACATACATTTGTACAATTTCACTTCAGTTTTCTTACCATCAACACTGTGAAAGGCACTGAGCTGCTCTCTGAATAGTGTTGATTGATGTCACACAGCACATGTTATGCCTGCATGTTTGGTTATACCGGTTTATGCCCACTAGGTGGTGCACACGAGGGGCTTCAGCATCTTGGACCATATGGGAACATCCCCAACATAGTGGCAGAACTGACTGGGGACAATGTCCCAAAAGACTTCAGCGAAGACCATGGCTATCCTGACCCACCGAACCCCTGCCCCCTGGGGAAAACTGGTACAGACTGGTCCAGAATTATTGTATTAATTGACCATAAGAAAGAAAATTATATTCTTATTACATTCTGTTTATTTCAGAACATGTCAGAATCAAATGAAAAAATAAAGTATGAATTGTAAACATGCAATGTACAATGCCTGGTTACCAACTGCCCATCAATTTTGGGTGATGTCCCTGTTTCCGACACACGCGTCGCTATTAATCAGTGAATTAATACTTCCTTCATTAGATATTTATAGGTTATGTTAAGGTTTTATATTTCTTATATTCGTATTTCTCTATTGTGCACTATTTATTGTTGTTTGCTCTTAAATTGCTTTTAAATTGTTTTTAATTTGTGTTATTTATCTGGGGGTCACGGGTGGTTGCAAAAAGCATTTCACTACACAACACACTGTGTATGACTGTGTATGTGACAAATAAAATTTGAATTTGAATAAAAATTTGAATTTGATAATACAGTATATTCACTGTGCCTGCAGCTGCTGATGGCTGTTTGGAGAACTCGCCGGACACAGCCGAGTTCAGTCGTGAGTTTCAGAAACACCAGCACCTCTTTGACCCAGAGCACGACTACCCTACACTGGCCAAGTGGGTGAGTTCTGATATATGAGCAGAATCGCTTTCTAGGGTGTAATTACTGTCCTGTGCATCACTGTACACAGGAAACGCTATCTGGAGATAGTGGAGAATGTTCAGCTAAATCAGCCATGTTTTCATTATTTTTACAGATTTGTCCTCTCTTGTGAACTCTTTCCAGATTTATTTTATTGGCCTGGGAATGGGAGTACTTATTTCTTTTCATACTTTTTGTATTTCATGTTTTTTTATTACATAACTGGTGATTTCAAATAGAAAATACATGTCATTCTTACATTTCCTTTCCTTCAGAATAAAGAAATGCTGTATCAAAAACTGAAGGGAGGACCGAAAAGAAGAAAAAGGGTGTGTTGAGGTTTGAAATTTTAATGTTTGCGTGCCAGTGGTGTGTGAAGTCAGCAAAGCCATTTATTGTACGTCCTCTCTGCCTTTTTGTTTCAGAGCACCAACCCTTATCTAAAGGGACAGAGACTGGACAATGTTGTGGCCAAGAAGTCTGTGCCTCATTTCCCCGAGGAGGAAGAAATGGAAACCGCTACGAGCAATATCATGCCCTGAGTTTTGTATTGTATTGCCAACTGTATTGAACTGCGGTACTTCTCTGTATCACTCACAATCACAACCACTAAACCTGGATCATCAGGCGTGGTGGGAATCATGAGGGTGGTGATTATTTAAAACTTTTCCTCTGCACAGTTTCTGATTTAAGAAAGTTAAATAAAATCCATATGTTCATGTGCACATTTTTGAGAAGTGCTGCTTTCTCAATTCTGCATAACATGGTGTTGAGCAAGGGTTTCTCCTAGAATATGTCAACTTTCCAAATGCCGTGCAGACCCTCCTGCCCTGCTGTGAGGCTGGATTACACAGAGACAACTCGTATAACGTTTTTCTTTCTCTAGAAATGGTGTGTTCTGGGCATGTTTTAGTTTATTTTACCAATGGACTTGACTTTGCATTCAGAGAAGAGCGACGTGCTTCTAGCCACTTCCTTCAGTTTCAGCGTTTTGGGAAATTTACCCACAAAATGATCACTCTGAACCTCAGAAATCCCCTATGGTGTGTTGTCTTGTTGAGTTGGAGGCGTGGTAGACTGCCCCATCCTACTCCATCCTGCCCCATCCACTTAAAATGCTGTGATCTTCCACACACACTCTGCTGAGCTCTGGATTTTGATGAAGACTAGATCGCGAGGCATGAAATTACATTAAACCCAATTTAACTCACACTTAACTCCAAAAAAAGCAACTTTGGCAATTTGCAAGGTAAGGAAACCGGATTTTGTTGCGCGCACGTGCAGGGGATGTCAGTTTTATGTATTTACTACTGAAAGAAGTTTGCTGTTTAAATATACTTTAATACATTACTGATGGGTCTACACGGTACTGTCACAGGACAGAAAAAGAGTCAGTTTTCTTCGTCCCTCGTTGTTGACCCGCTAAAATCCTGTGTGAACGTGTAATTGGTGCTTTGTGGGGACCAAATGTTCATTAGCGTTTGGCTGGTTTAAACAAGAATGGCAGTTAAAACAGTACTTTTATATTAAAAGGTCAAAAACAGCAAAATAATAATTTTCGCTCCTCAAGTTAAGACTAAGTTAAGGTTAGAAGAAGGCAGAAGAAAATGGGAACACTCCAAAAAAGACAGGAATACAAACACACGTGTGAATGTGATGCTAGCAGCTAATATGAAGTTTTCTATGAAATTATTATTTTAAAAAAAATCGTATAACTTATTTAGATAGGTATATAATTTATTAGTAATGAATTTATTAGACGTGTAATAAAATAACTACTTTATTTTTAATGAAATGACCTTCTTTTCCCATAAGGCATGGCGGGCGGTGCGCCAGTTTTCCTCGCGGCTCTGTATCTGCTCTGTAGTCCGCTGAGATGTGTCGCTTCTTCGGGTTTCCACGGCGTTTTTCCGCACCCCAACAAGCCCCCCGTGTCCGGTTGCGGGCAGCAGGGTGCGAGCAGCAGCGGACAGACTGCGGAGGAGCTGCTGGAGTCGAGCCAGGACGCGCTGCACGTGACCGAACGTCACTACCTGAAGCGCGACTGGTGCAAGACGCAGCCGCTGAAGCAGACGCTGCGCGAGGAGGGCTGTCTGCCGCGCACCATCATCAACAGCTTCTGCTACGGCCAGTGCAACTCCTTCTACATCCCGCGCCACGTGTACCAGGAGGACGACGCCTTCCAGTCCTGCTCCTTCTGCAAGCCTAAAACTTTTACCTTCGTCACCTACACGATACTATGTCCGGGGAAGACGCCACACAGCAAGAGGAAGCGCGTGCGCCGCGTAAAGCAGTGCCGCTGCACCACCATTGATATGGACTGAAGAGCCATTTACGCGGGTGCGTTACACTTAAAATGATGCGTTAATATCACAGGACACATTATTTCCAGGGGTCAGTGATTCCCAGCTAATCAACAACCCCACTGTCCTGTAGTGTGTGCAGGCCAGGGGGGCTTCCAGGACCAGGTCAGTGATGGTATACTGTATACCATTACAGGAGCACTCCACAAATCGCCAACAATTTAAATGCTATTTGTTCAGACCTGCTCGTTTGGCCACTATTACAGATTAATTAGGCTATTCACAGTCTCCTTTGCCATAGGCTCTTCAAAGAGAAATTGCTCTTAAAAATGGTGGAATAATAAATAATGTCATTCACAGTGGTTTGATGTGATACTGTGTCTGAATGGTTCGCAGTAGTGGTGATTCTTTAGCCCAATTAGGTGATTTCCCTGCTCCAGCACACCTGTTAATTGCCAGGTTTAGCGAGTGTGTCTGAGGAAGGCAACCACCAGTCTGGACTGGACACCGGTCCACCAGTACCATGTGACATCACCACTGTGAAGAATTTCACTGTAAAGAAAGTTACAGTTTACCCTTTCACATCAAACCACTGTGAATGATGGCTTATATTTCCACTGGCAAAATGACACCTTCCTTTAAAGGCCTTTTCCTCTTAGGAGCCCTGAGTAGCCAGTCCCACTATACCTCCAGCTAGTATAGCCTGTGAGAACCCCTGATTAATTGTGTATGTACACTAACAAGGCAAAGTGGCACGTAATGGACTTACATCCTCAAGTTATATCAGGGTTTAGTCAATCTGACTGTGACGTAACTCGAATTTTGATGCAAGTATGAACTCATGTATGTAATGATGCTGCAGAGGTTTTATTGAACAGCACTGTGCTTTATTAACAGCAGGAACAGGTATGAACAGTCTTATTACAGTAAAGCATTTAGGAAACGCTGCTCCAGATAGAAATGCTCTTTTTAATGCTTCAACATACACCAAAGCAGTAAACACATTGGAGAGGTAACTTGTGGGAAGACCACAATGACTGCCTTAGCACAGTGCACTATTAACCCCCCATCTCACCCACCAATACACATGAACTCTTATTCAACAGTGAACTAAACATTAAACATCTCAGCAATTACAGCAAAAAACAGCACAATCCCCCTCCCTGCAAGCATGCAGGCTCACACACACTACACACGCTCATCTCCTGGTGCTTGTGTATTACCTTAAAGCATTTAGTAGGTGTTCTACTACATTCTAGTACCGTATATGACAGTAAATACACGCATTAAAAAGCCAGTGACATAACCATGAATTTCCATAAGTCGAGGACCCCCTGTTGTCTGATTAGTTCTAGGCTATCATCATGTAAAATTATTTTTGGCTCAAGAAAGCACAGAATGAATACAGAAACACAATACGCAAAACTCAATGGATGGCAAGCTAAGGAAATACACCACATTTTTACCGACCTGGCTAATGAATTGAAGACGAACTTTATGATATTCTAAAAAAAAAAGAGTTACATGGCAAGTACTGCTGGGAACATTTGTGCCTTAATAAAATGGCCTAGGTCGCCCATAACCACCACTTTAGACTGGACTACTAATGACCGTCACAAACCTGAACCCACACCCTGTAATAAACAGGGTAACATATTGGCAAGTATGTTGTGTTTAACAGGATACACAAACATGTTATAATAATACATATGCTTTGAGAATACTAGAAAACTTTGATCCCAAATGAAATGCAATGCATGCAGCGCCTGCACTTTCAGCTTTTAAATAGCCTCTGCTGCTTTAGCTTTGGGTCCCACACACCCTTCCCGAGGTCGGCCTGCACAGCCGATGTTTATTACATGTAAAAGTCATGTGAGCCGTTCGGCGAAAATCGTTCTCCACTGTGTGGACAGTTTCTGAATTTGTTTAACAGCTTAATTTTTATGAAACATACTTCTGTACATAGTGTATTTTAATAAATAAGAAAAAATGTTTTTAATCATTGTTATAGAGATATTTATTGCTTTCTTGTATTCTACAGTAAAATAGAAAGAAAAACATATGAACTGAACCGAACATCATTCCTTCCCAACTTCTCTGAAATGAAATGGACACATCATAAGCTTAAAGCTGGAAAATAATCCTATATTCGTTACTGTATGTACCATATCCAGGGAATATGAACTTTATGCTGTGGCATGTATTTCAGTGTTTTAAATACTGTATATTCCTTATACAAAATAAATATATCGATTGTTCTGAAGCTGTCTGTGTACATTAGTAAATTGTGGGTCCTGGAGATATGATCAACTGTTTCTGGTGTAGGGTCCAAACTAGAGAACAATGATGCCTGTACAACTCAGATTTCCTTATATATATAAAGATAGATAATGTTTACATAATTTAAAAAATCCAGTCACTCTAGGGTGCAGACCAGACCTGTCAAACTCCAGACTTTAGTTCCATTGAAACTGACATAGTTTTATCTGTAGACTCCAGTAAAATCTTCAATATCAAGTCTTTTTTAATTGGCTGAACCCTTAACACCCTTACCAGTAACAGTCCTGTGTCAATCCACATGTGGTTACAAAAATGCCTGCATCAAAACTGGCATAAGTCCCATTTGTAAAAAATGTACAGTCTCGTATTGATGTGGAGAGTCAGTTATCGGTTAGGTGCTGGCTATGCTCGCTTCCTTCAGGCGTAGTCTTTCTTTCTGTTAGGAGAAAAAAGCTTGTTAATTTGAAGGCATACAGTATTATTGTTCAACATCATTCCTAATTACACAACTTCATACTTATTTCTCTGTTCATACTAGTATTTTCCTTTTGACTTAGAATCACCAGAGATTGAGCTAGCACATTACATATCACATATATGTTATTGTAAAATAAATTCAATTAAGAAAGTGTTCCGTCTAGCATAAAGTTGCAGTTTCAGAGGTTTCACTACGACAGGAACATTACACCATGTGCTGGAAGCTGATTTATCTTTTCAAACTGAAGAGCATTTTGAGGCAGTTGATTCTGCCAGGTGACAGTGAACATTAGCCAAACTGACCCAAGTGTTGTTGCTACTAAATGTAGGAGATGGGATCTTGTGAATCTGGACAATGAATATGAATTTCAAAAGTAGCCTCACACTGCAAAATCAGTGTATCTGATAGAAGTGTTGTTTGGAAAAAATAGCTAAAAAAAAAAAAAAGCACTAGCTAGCTAGGACTGCACCAGTTACACAACACTGCCAGCGCTGGGAGGGTGACTACTGACATGTTTTCTGGAGTGCACCTTTTAAACTGCTGTTAATGAAACATCATTGCACCACTTGCGAAACCTTTATTCTTTACACAACCCCATGGCTAGAAAATTTGGGGTATTTTTTTAAATCACCAAAAAAGCAAAAACAAAACAAACCAAAACACAGTGAGATATATATTCCTGTGAACTTTTATTTAATGTAAAAATAAGGTAGTAAATTAGTAAATTAGTAGTTTAACTGACCAATTTTATTGTATTTTGAAATTTGCACAAATAAAAAACTCAAAAATTTAGGGCAGAGGCATGTTTATTATTGTGTTAAATTACCTTTTCTTTTAATAACACTAATCATTTTGGAACTGAGATTTTTGATTGCAGCAGTGATGCAATCAGAAATTGCTTGATATTAGACTATAGCTGCTCCTCTTCATAAAGCTCCATACATTTTCAATACGAGACAGATCTGGACTGGCAGCGTAATGGTCAAGCACAAGCATTCTGCATGTCGTAGCTTGTGCAGAATGTGGTCTGGCCTTGTCCTGCTCAAATAAGCATGGGCGTCCCGGGAAGAGACATCGCCTTGATGACAACATGTATCTCTCTAAAATCCCAATATACGCATAAGAGTCAATGGCCCCTTCACATACATGCAACTCAGCCATGCTGTGAGTAATGATGGCCCTCCACACAATCGCAGATGGCTTCACTGCTAACTGCTATCTGGATCTTTTTCATTTTGTTTTCCTTTTTGGCACAGGGAACTTGACATCCATTTTCTGAAAACAAGCTGAAATGTGCATTCATTTGACCACAGTCTTGTGGGTTCATCTGAGACGGGCTTGAGCCCAGAGAACATACAGTTGATATATGGTTTCCTCCTTGTGTAATACAGTTTTAAATTGCATTTCTTGATGTTGTGACAGATTTTCCAAAGTACTTGTGAGTCCAGGTGGATTTATTTTTCACAGTAGTGGTTTCTTAGGCAGTGCTACATGAGGGCTTGAAGATCATGCATAGTTAACTGTGTTTTTCTGACCTTAACCTTCACGCACAGAGATGTTTCTGATTGCTGTTATGTACTGTAGATGTCGAAAGACCTAATTTGCCAGCAGTCTTGTGTTAGGAAAGATTCTCTCATAGATTTTACCACATGGGTAAGCCATGAATCATCCTTGCTTACAAAGACTGAGCCATTGATAAAGGCTACTTTTATACCTAGTCATGATTCCTCACCTTCTACCAATTAGTCTGCTTAATATGGAGCCTTCCAACCTGTGTTACCTGAATATTTTGGGCAATTTATCTTATTTTTGTTGAGTGGGTTGCAGCCATAAATTAAAAATCTGTGTATATTTTGTACAATTTTGGTCAAAATACAAAGTCAGTCAGATAAACTATGGAAAATAATTAATTTGTACTGTTAAATAAAGGTTAAATAAAAGAAATTAACACGTTTTTATCAACGTTTTTGTGTTAAGAGTGACTCTTACCAGGCCGTGTGCATGGACCTTCCTGGTCTCCACTTTCTTCTCTGCTGTGATGTTACGCACTGACTGCTGGGCTTCTTTCAGTCTGAAATTAGATAAGAATAAATAATCAATGCATTGCTGTTGGCCATGGTTTACAACATTAATGATGAAGGCAAAGACAAAAATAAAGATGAGAGGATGAATAAAAATATGAGTCTGAATTAAATTGAATGTGTTGAACTAAGAAACATGTTACTTTTTCACCTCTCCTTGGAGACTGCCTTGTTCTCCCTCTTCCATCTGGTCTTGAAGTCATTGCAGAACTCAAACCAGAGCATAAAAACATTGCCAGGCAGGACATCCTGCTCTCCAGAACGTGGCCTCATCCCAAAGTATTCCACCAGGTCACGGAAGCTGAGAAGAGGAGTCAGAAAGCAGGGATGGAGAAAGTTGGAAGAACAACAGCTGCAGGGTTGATTTGATATTTTATCAGAGGTTTATTTTACAAGTGTTTATAAAATTATTTCACCACACAGGGCTGCACTGGTGCTATAATAATAAAAACGAATGACGTACCTTTTCTGAGCTGATATTAGACGGTGTTCAGTTGCTGTTTTTTCGTTTTGAGCTGCAATAACAAAAAGCACTTTCATGCAATGAAGCCATATATTCTCTTTAGAAGACAATTCATATATTACTGCCATCAAAATCTTTTTTTTTTGCAGTATAGGAAGATTTGAGTTGCTCTTCACGTTTTTGATGAATGGATCAATAGAAATGTTCAGGTGGGTTTCCTCCCCCTCCATGGTCTGAAGGCCTGAGGTTTAGATTGACTGGCTACTCTAAATTGTGTGAATGGTCGTTTGGCTCTGTGTTGGCCTTCTGTGCAAGGTGAACCCTGCCTTGTGCCTATAGTCAGTTGGGATTGGCTCCAGCTTCCCTGTGACCCAAAATAGAGATGCAGTTTGGAAAATGATTAAATGAAACCCTGTTTACATTCGAAATAAAAACATCTTTCCATGTCAGAAGTGACGCTTGGTTATGCAATTTATTGTCTGTAATGTGTGATTTCTATTATTAAATTAAATTAATAAGAAATTATTATTTTATAGAAAAAACACTCAACTTTAATATGAAAATTAATTGTGAAATGAATATCATTTTTTCCACAATGAATTATGTGCCGAAATTCTACTTGCTGAAAGTTTGTCACTGTAAAGCTGGAATTTTCAAATTAGCAACAAATGACCAACAGTGACAATACAGCTCTCTGTTTTAAGCCCTGTTCTGGACTATAGCTTTTATCTTTTCTCATCATATCACTCCAAACATCCTGTTTTTGGCAACTTGCACCTTTGGCATCCTATTCTGATGAGAACATAGATGCAGTCAGACTTTGGCTCCTTCATCTCTACTTGTGTCTGACATTTCAACAGATAATACAATTTATTTTTTCTCCATCACACTACCTAGTGCTCCATTCCCAAAGTTTTTCCCCCAACTTCTGTAAGACCAAAGTACAGTTTGACTGACTTTCTCAGAAGCTGCCTTCACTGCCAAAGCTTTCCTGATCCCTATCTGTCTGTCTGCCTTCTCAACCTGACGGCCAGCTATCTCCCTCAGGTAAGGAAGACCACAGACACTTATCAGGTCCCCAAAAGGGCCAGTCACAGATATTCTCCATGGAAACACAATGAGCTCATATTATGCTACAGTGGAAACATTGCAGAAATTATGTCAGGAAGAACATGAAAGACAGATTTTTAGAGAGAAATGAATTAAGCTGCTTTAATGTATATACACCATAATATAGTATATTATACT
Source organism: Lepidarchus adonis (assembly GCA_037576955.1). Taxonomy (NCBI): domain Eukaryota; kingdom Metazoa; phylum Chordata; class Actinopteri; order Characiformes; family Lepidarchidae; genus Lepidarchus; species Lepidarchus adonis. The sequence goes on along the minus strand of JBBIGC010000152.1, from coordinate 4,385,497 downwards.
ATGCTATGCTATGCTATGCTACAATATACTATGATATTCTAAGACAGACGGCCAGTGTTGGTCCTACAGGGCTGATGTCCAGCACAGTTTGGTAGTTCCTTTCCTTAAACACGCTCACTACTGTTTTAGACAATCAGAACATATTAATTGAAATCAGTTCTAGCAAGAATCCTCAAGAGCTTCAATGAGCTAGTGTGCACGTCCGTCCATTCATCTCGCTTGACAAGCAGCAAAACAAAACAACTCTCATATCATATCTAGAAACACATCTGTATTTCTTCCATTCTACCTCCCCTGTAGAACCTGACAGCTACAACAGACCTCAAACAGGACAACAAAGACAAATTGAAGAAATAAAGGAAGAGACACTGCAGAGGTTAGCTCACCAGAAGCGATGAAAGTTTCCATTTTCTCTTTGAAGGGATGAATGTAGTTTGGAGATGTTCTGGAGGACACAGTCAGGACATCCTTCTCGCAAACTGTAAGAGAAAGAACACCTCAGTTATTCCTTATCTGAGGTACAACTTTGACAGAAGAACACATTCTTATAGTCCCTTTATATTTTAAGTATCCAAGAAAAAAAAAAATCACAGATTTCTAATAGAAATGGAATGATAATTTTTAGCTAAGCTAATTTTTTTTCCCATTTTCAAAGAGGAATTTCACTGATGTCTACTTCTGTATAATTAAATTGTAAACAAAGTTATTCTGTTTGATGTGCCATTCTTAAGCAACTTCCTGAGTTGTTCACAAAAGCAGTAAAAGAAACAAGACGTACAAAATGATAATGCTTTTAATATCTACCTCGCAGAAAGTTATTCTTTTAAATGGTTACAAACGAGCTGTTTGCAACCCAATATGCTGTTTTAAAAAGCTTTGGGTCTATAAAGATTTTTTTCAGCTCATTAATTACAGATGGTTTTAATGAATTCTATTTTTTTTTTCAGATTTACCAATATTTTACCAATATTACATATATAAAGTCAGAAGATACATGTACATATTTTGTGTTGTAAAGATCATGAAGTTAGAAAGGATACAGGACAAACCTTAATTTTATATAGAATGTATTTGGAGAGTGACAAAATATCGATTTGGCAATATATTATTGCCGTTGCTCACACAGTGCTATAATTAATACGCTAAAGGCAAAATTTATATTTTAACTAATAAACATTCCATGCTAATTTGCCTCACTGGCGTCACTACTTCATGTCTCCTCTGGATGGCGTAGCTCAAAAAAACTTGAAAAAAAGTTGAAGAGGAAGTTACCAACAGGAAGCTGGATAAATAAAGTTAATATATCTTTTTAAAACAGCCTCTGTGTTGGCCATTAGTTACATTTAACATTACAGAATCCATTCGTTACCATATTATTGTATTCAGAAAACATTTTGTAAAAAATAGCGTTGTTATTGTTTAAATAAATTAATGACGCCCCCCAGATAAACCTTGCCTTCCTCACCCCCGAACCGCGGAAATTTGGTCAGAAGCAAAATGGTCCATGGTGTCAAAAGGTGAGTTACAGTGTTTTTAAAAGACCTTCTGCTTATTTTGTCTCTGTTTCAAATGATGTGAATCTGGCACAAAGAAAGAAATGTTTTCATGGGTATTTTGTTTCTGTAATGCATCATTATATAATTTTCTTGAAATATATTGATTATCGCAGAATCACTGTATTGTGATTACCATCATCGTTGGTCATGTTTCGCAAATTGTATTGTGTCGTGAGATACACTGTGATTCTCACCCGACAATGTTAATATTATGTAAAGGTTTTCTTTGAGACAGATTCTTCACATTTCTGTACTTCGTTTAAATGTTGAAAGGTTGAAATGGTTATTGGGGGCAATGACACAGAATCATGTTTGGTTTCCTAATTTTAATCTACGGGTGGTTTTGCAATGGCAGTGCTCCATGAATCCTTCTGGCATCTTTATTTTTATGTGTGTTGTGTTCTCAGTGCGTGCAGGAGGTGAGGGAGGCAAAGTGCAGTGAAGCAGAAGTTATAGCTCCACCTGTGGTGGAGTCAGAGGTTATCGCCTGTCTTTTCCCGTGGATAAAGGCTGTTTAGAGGCACCTCTGATGGCGGACATAGATAGCCCCCACTCCTTCTGTGGCACCAGGCTGCACCATTTGTTCACTCTCAGCCCTCCAGCCAAACCCTGGATCAGAGGGGCCAGTCTCCTGCCCCAGTCATAATAGACCCTGATGGCAGCCTAGGCCTGCTGGATACACTCCATCTGCATCTCCCTCTGATAAGATTACACATGCCACTGTTTTCATTCAGCATTTGTGTAAACTGTGGAGGCAACCGGCTACGCAGGAATACCCCTGACTTTTATAGAGAAAAGAAAGCTCTTTGTTTCTTAAAGGGCCTGTATTCTACATTTTCATGTACTATTGTTTTCTATTTTGTCCACTTAAATCAGTCAGTATTTATACAGGGCGTCCTCGAGTTACATCAGTGTTCGGTTTCTCTGAGTGTGGCGAAACTGGAATTTTGCCGTAAGTTGGAACTCGAGCATGTAATGATGCTGCAGAGGCTTTATTGAACAGCACTGTGCTTTATTAACAGCAGGAACATGCATGAACAATCTCATATTACAGTAAAGCATTTAGGAAACGTTGCTTCAGATAGAAATGTTATTAATGCTTCAACATACACCACAGCAGTAAATGCATTGGATAGTAGTGGTGCGCCACAATATCGATATTGCAATATAATGTCGTCCTTGCTTACACGATACGATAATCGATATGCTGGCGGGAATATTGATATTTAAATGAGTAAACATTCACTCCCAAGTTGACTCACCGGCGTCACTACCGCTTCTCTCCTCTGGGTGGTGCTGCTCGACTGTATGCAGGAGATTTCTGTGAGCGCTGAAGAAGACAGTTCAACGGCGTGTGTAATACTCTAAACCTTAATACTGCAACAGTTAAATGCAAAAAAATCCTTTGGTCTGAGTTTTGCTTTTAGAACATTAGAACAGAGCGTGGATTATTTTGTGATGGCTGTATCTCTGTGTGTCTCTTTCCTGCACTTGTTTCGTAGTGATTGAATGAAGCTATAGCGACCGGTCATCATGAGTAAACCCCACCCACCCAAACCCTGGGTTTCACGGGCATGTGTGTCACTGAGCTTTCACTTTGTACCTTCGTGTTTTAACAGAATTTATTCCCTAAAAGTTATGCAATGGCTTAAAACAAACTTCTGATTTCTGAAGTTCTGAAGTTATATGAGTGTAACGCATGCAATTACTAATTTCTGTCACAATATCTGAGGGCTCTTGAGGGATATATCTTATATGTGCAGTATAATGTATGAGTTGTACATTACTTTGTATGTAGCAGGGTACAGACACGGTTAAAACTAGCTCGCTGTAGCAGGAGGCATGTTTCATGGGGAGAAATGCACTGTGTAGTGTTTGTTCGACTATGTTGTTAGCACGATGCTAACACAGGTTACCAAGTGACAAAGGGAAACAGAGATAAAGCTCTGAAGCTGAAGTAGCCGTTTGCTCGACCTCAAAGCAAATATGGAAAAGGTAACAACAGCATTGCTGTTACTTATGTAAGTAACACACACACACACACACACACACACACACACTGCACTACTAACCACCAATCCACATGAACTCTTATTCAACAATAACAGTGAATAAAACATAAACAATACAGCAAAACCAGCAAAAATAACAGTCTCCTCCTCTTTCTCCCTTTCCCTGCAAGCAATAGGCTCATACATACTGCACATGCTGGCACTTGCGTATTACTGTAAAGCATTTAGTAGCCGTTTAACTGCGTTCTACTATCATATATGATAGTAAATATGCGCATAAAAAAGGCCAGTGACGTAACTATGAATTTTCATAAGTTGAGTATGATGTAAGTCGAGGACCCCCTGTGTACCCAAAATAAATATACTTTTTACATAACCATCTTCTATTCTCTCAAACATGTTTTGCTACTAAGACTGTCCTCTGTACTGAATGATTAACCTTTAATATGATACCTGGATGTTTTAAATGGCCAGAATGGCTAAATGTGATTGTTCTTCCCACATATTCTGCTCCACAATAACCACTCTGTCTGCAGGAACAACATTTTTTATCACTTCAAGATGATAAACTGCTGAAGGCTGAATGTGTGGCCAAATGTAAAGTAGGGCATGGATTTGACATCAAAACCATGAAACCATAATGCACCTGATTGCTGGTTAGTGTATGGACTGGGTAGAACATGGCATGTACATTTTACATTTAACAAATGTAAAAAGGTATCAAATGAAAATTACTTTAAGTAACGTATAAAGTAAAAAAGTAAAAAGATAAAGTAAACTATTACTCTAACTACTACTAAGTTACTACTCTATACTTTTCAGGTTTGCAGTATATAGACATTCTTTAAGTAAGAACAGGGTCACCTTCCAGCCTGTAAACAGTCTGTACATAATGTTTGTGTGACAGTTGAACTATGAGAAAGCTCCTCTAGATCTGGCATACGATATCGGTGCTACTTTCTGGCGACTCTTCTCATTCGGAGTGAATAATCAATCCTGCCATTTAATTAAATACAGAGATTTTTTGCAGCGCTGTCATTGCTCTCTTTTGACAATTTGCTGCACAGAGAATAACATCACCCAGACATTCCCAGAGTGACTCGTGAATAGCTCAGCAGTTCCCTGTGCCACAGAATAATGGAGAAGGCAAATGTGGTCACCTTGAGCAAAGCTAAGCGGAGAGCATAAACTATGTGCTCGGGGCAAACAAACTAACCATGGCGTAAAAAGTAAAACAAAAACAGAACGAAACGGTACACAAAAGAAAGAAAGAGATGGTTCATCCCAGGCATGAGGGAGGTTCAAACAGTGGGACAAAGGGGAGAGTGCGATGGTCCAGATTTGGCAGTCTCTCAGTCGCCCGATAAGGATGGCTTGTTGAGAGGTAAAGAAAAGAATCTCTGACACACATCTGCGGGGCCACACTGAACCGGGGCTGATACAGTGTAACAGGAGAACAGCGGTGCATCTGCACGGAGATAGAGCTTGGCCCGCGGACGATAAGCCGCTCTTCCCTCAGATTACATAAGAACAGCGGCATTGCAAGCAGCCGCAGAAGCAACAAAGCCTCAGAATCATACAATACCAGAAGCATCTGATGGGCAGGATTAAAAACATATCTAAAAGGCGCCATGGCAAAATCACGGAGACTCCGCTTCGTCTAACATATGCACGTGATCTCTCTCACACACAGACACACACACACACAGGTTTTGATGGATGATGTCATATGGCTACACTTTTCAGAGGGGTGACACAACATGTATATGAAATAAAGATTAATTAACACCTTAAGATCCCGAGCTTTCTGCATCCTGATGTTTATTACGCATGAACTACAATGCAAACTGACATTGCATTGCACTGTATTCACTTGTACTGTTTGGATTCAGGGTTTAAAGCACAAAATATAACGCCTGGCATTTGAAAAAACACCATCAAAGCTCATCCTGCAGTTTTGCAATGACTGTGGGCAATGGCAGAAAACCAGACTTGTTGCAACGCGATGCTTCTCCATCCGTCCCGATTAAAGTAAACCAGACAGTGGTAACTCTTGACTTTTCCAGTCTAGTGTATGTGGACCACTGTGAGACACTGACACAGTTACAGTCTGTCATCAGAAGGTTCAAACCTCGGAACAGAACTGAAAACCCACACAATAACAGGATGGAAGCTGATTGATTACAGACAAACAAACAGTCAAGGCTGAATACCTCTGCTACACTGACTGATAGATCTTACAGTGATCTTACAGAACTGAGAGCCACAGTAAAGCAGCAGTGCAGGCCTATTTTTATTAATTTATTTTTTACTCTCACCCGACAGGTCATTTCCCAATTTTCGGAGCTCCTTGGAGAGGTCCTCGAACTTCACCTGGGCAGCAAGGAACACATCCTGAGGTTCAGGCAATGGAAAGACACAGTTTTCTGTCCCAGCATTCTAAAAAAGAGTTATAAAGTTAGATCAGAACAGGGACATTTTTACACAATTCCATGTTAAACATTGCTTTACAAGAACAAATGCATATATTTACCTCATCAAGGTTGTGTACATAGTAGGACACCATGTAATCCAGCAAACTTATGCGATTATCCTGTGGAGTTTTGGGAAAATCAGAACCACAATTGCGGTTTAGTTCTATATTGTACCAAGAATGATTCTTTGTCTTGTGAAAATAAAAGAACTGATTTTGGTTTTATAAACAACGACAACAAACAATTAAACAAACAAACAAATCAATCAATCAATCATATAATGGTAATACTTTACAATACAGGTGCACAACTAAGCATATATTTAACAGTTACACAATGCTTAAATTAATATAAAAATGAATAGTACAAAAATAAAGCAATATATATAAATATATATATTATATTTAAATTTTAAACATTTAATGTGAACATTTTAACTAATTATGTTAATAATAATAAAATAATAGCATATTGTGATGATTTTTAGCTTGTAAAAAAAAAAAAAAGCCCTCACATTATTAAGCTCTGAAAAGAACTCTAAAGCGCACATGTGCTCACAACTGGCGTAGCACACACAGCACTCTGGATCTGGTGAATGGCCGGATCCACTACCATGCCACCACGCTGCCTATCTGGCCTTTCCTATAGTCGCAATGTCATGAGCTGGTCTTGTCAGAGTTCTTGTCTGTACTCAGAACATTATGCACATTGTTATTAACCACTAGCAGCATTGCTGTCTCTCTCTCTCTCTCTCTCTCTCTCTCTCTCTCTCTCTCTCTCTCTCCCCAAAAACCCACCTCGCTGGTGTCGTATCTCTCTCTCTATCTC
>JBBIGC010000152.1:4352074-4372720 GCA_037576955.1 Lepidarchus adonis | reverse complement strand
TCTCTCTCTCTCTCTCTCTCTCTCTCTCTCTCTCTCTCTCTCTCTCTCTCTCTCTCTCTCTCTCTCTCTCGTCCCATCCAGCCGTCTGGAACATCCTGATGCCTTGCTTCTGGTTGACATTTTACTGTTGGACCTTTATTATTTCTGCTGAGGAAAGCCCCATATACACAGTCGTAAGCTCGTAAGTATTCAGTGTTCCACTTTTTCCACAATATCCTATGTTACAGCTTTATTCCCAAACTGATTAAATTCATATTTCACCTCAAAATACTACATACAATAGGGTTTGTTTGAAACAAAACATTTACATACTCCGTCCACACTCTTTCACCCGTCACTACAAACTACTGCCCCCCGCTTGTCTCCCATGACCAGATCATCCACTCGACTAGTTTCAACCACCACAGATAATCTCCATGTTCTTGCTCCAACCATTGGAAACTGAGATTGTTTCTTCTCTCAGACCCTTTTGTAAAGCTGCTTTGTGACAACATTTCTTGTAAAAAGCGCTGTATAAATAAAATGGACTTGACTTGATTTGTCATATCTCAATGGCTAATGTATAACTGTAATTGTCTGTAATGTATATTTGTCATTGTTTCCTTCCTGTTAGTTTTTATACAGTAATTAAGCATTATAATATATAATTAAGTATTAATATCTGCCTAATTGTGCACTTTTATTGTAAAGTGTGACCAAAAAAGTATTTAAATGGTGCTTATAGTTCTATTTAGAACAATTGCCTTTACTTAAGCACCATTTTTGTGCTCACAGAGTGACAGAAAATGTAATATAAAGTGAACTAAAAATTAATGACAGCTGTTTGACATACAAAATGAAAATATGCTGTCAGTAATTGAAAATATATACAATGTTGAGGTGACAGAGGCTGTTTACGCTGATGTTAAGCTGTTTCATTGCAAGACAATGTGCATCATATTTACCACAGTTTATTTTTCACAGTGTGGAATAACATGAAATGATGTATACACAATATATACAAAAAGTTATGCCATACTATAGAGGTTCAACAAAGGGGCCAGCAGATTTCTTTAAACCTCAGACTTTCAGAAACTGCATTCCTGACTCTACTCTTGTGGTTTTATAATGACGAGCTTGAATTTGGGGCTCAGAACAGGGTTTGAATTGAAATCAGCAGTGTATATTAGAATGTACCAATTGGAAAGTACTGTTCAGTGCATACTGTTAGGTTAAATCCTATGAAAAGCTTACCTTACTCTTTACGTCTTTGAGCTTGGGAAGAATGTCTAGGCCGAAGCCATCTGCCTGTCCTCTGGTTCTGCTGCCTCCATTCATGTAGTTTCCAAGAGCAAGCACCAGTCCCAGCACCTCCTTCACTCTGGCCCACTCCAGCAGGTCCTGCCACAGATTAACACACCAATGGTAACTCCTATATTCAGTGGCAAGAGATAATTCACTGGACAAACCTTGCTCAACTAAAGCACATTATTTTCAGTGTGTAGGACACAATACAGTCATATGCAGATTTTAACAACTACATGTTTGCTGATGGTGACATATTATTACCAAGGACATTTCAGAATGTTGTTTTTGTTACACTGTTCTAACAGGTATTTTTATAATTGTGAGAATGTGTGTTTAAAGCAACATAGTAGGTGCTTTCTGACTGAAAAATCTTTTTTTTGTGATGTTTGCAGGTCGTTTGCAAGTGTGCACACTGCAGAAACTGGGTGGTTATAATTTTTAGAATGTCATTGTCATGGACTTTTTAGCTCCTACTCCAGGGTCTGTACTTTCTCACACTAGAGGAGACATAAGTGGCATAAACGTACAGTGATTCGTTCAGGCAAAAGTATATGGGGACAGTGATGTTGAGTCATTATGTCACAGGAAATACAATGCAACTTTGATGCATCTAGATGCCCCAATAACAGCATCCTCTAGCTATTTTTTCTATCTGGTAACTACACTGAATGTCCGCCATCTTATGTCACTGCAGTGTTTCTGCTGCCATTGAAGGTATGTTGTCATTAGAGGATCTTCCCAGCGAATGGTTCCACTCTAGTGTCTAAAAAGTGTGTATTGTGTCATAATAAACAGAAAATATCTCATAATAATGAGTATTTTATGAGATCTGTTACAAGATTACTATTTTAAAGGCACAAAAGGACATGGCATCTTGTAATAAGTTATTTTCTCATTATTATGAGCTGTTCTGTTTTTAGCACTATATATTCTTTTTATGACATTTTCATAATAGAACTAGGAAATAATAACATGGTATTTTTTCATAATGATGAGAGATGTGTGTCTTCTTGTGCAGATGTGTGTCTTCTGTAGAGGCGTTTGGTACTTTACTTTCAATTGACAAAACATTTATAAAATAAGATTATTCTGAAGAAATGGCTTTGTACCTTGCACACCTGGATGACTATCTCTGTTTTATGTTTGATAGAAGCAATGGCGTCAGTGAATGTTGACTGGAGAATGATACTGCGAGCTCTTAAAGAGAATTCGGGAATCTGAGACAACTCATACAGGAATCTGAAACAATAAGGCATTAAACATAACATTGTCAACTTTTTAATAAAGCCAACCTTGTAAATTTGATTACTGACCTAAAACAATCACCTGCTCCTCTGTTCTCAGAATCTTAAAAGGACAAATTTAATGCACATTGTGAAATGGTCAACCAGCAGCTTTCTTTGCTGTTTCATAATCATTGACATGGTGTTCCTGTATTATGAGAAGAGTGATCTGGATATTATCTCACTGTTCAGGCTTGTCCAACAGCTTGACTTGCTCTTCATCTGAGGTTTCATAGTGTTTTCTTATTCTTTCCAGTTCTTCAGGCTGAGATCTCTGAGGACCATAAAAAAAGCACAGACACTCAGTTCACAACGTGAACACAAAACTCCAAAATATGTTCCAAACAAAGCCACTCACACAATTATGAAGCTACAATTATTAAGTAAAATGTGTTTTTAGGACCACAGTTTCGTCCTGTGAATACTGGAGTACAAAAGAATACACCCGGCTACTACTTAGTTAAGGTTCAGTTACAAAAACACATGATTGTGAGTGGCACTCTGAGAAAAATTTATAGATGTCAACTGAATATTATGTACATCTAACCTTAAATCTAACCCCAACCCATATGCTCCTAAAATTCACATCAGCCATCAGACATACCAATCAGCCATAACATTAGCATCAGTTGCTTAATATTGAGTAGATCCCAGTCATACTGCTGGGTAGATGTTCACTCATCTGCAAAAACATCTGTGTCTATAAACTATAAAAGAAGTTCCTCTGCATAGAATTACGTAACTTCTTTAGCTTAAAAAGTCTTTAAGTATCTCGTCATCTACAGTACATTTAGAGCAAAATATGTTTCCATCCAGGTGATGTGTTTTTCAGGGATAGCAGCATGGTCTATGTGCTGAACTAAATATATATACAACAAAGAATATCCAGGCCTGTTGAGCAGCTAGAATCAGACATTCCTCTGCCAAAGTCCACAGTTGGTCTCTTCAGTTCCCAAATGTTAAAGGATTGATGTTAACTTGAGGATGCTACACAGTGATAAACATGGCCCTGTCTCAATTTTTTTAGACATTTTGTTGCAACTGTATTAAAAATTATGGCATTTATTTTCTTAAATTGGTACATTTACTCAGTTTAAAAAAAATTATGTTCAACTGTAATATGGTTATGTAATATGTAATATGAGATCTGCAAATCATTGAACAGCATTCCTGGTTTTTTTTTGGAATTGGGGTTGTATATCCCACCTTCCATGACCAGAGAGTCACTTTTCATGTCAGTGGTATAAATATTATGGTTAATCAGTGTTTAATCAGTGTTTAATCAGTGTTAATCAAGTTTAAAGGTTCCACTCAAAATAAAGTGCAACCTACAGTATGTCAGTAGGTTACTGCAATTTTGGAGGGTGTGAATGAGGCGTAGTTATCTATTTTGCCAAACAATTCATTATATCCCTTTACTAATACATATCAACATATTTATAGAAAAATATAAACTTTTTATATGTTTAGAAGAAGTAAAGAGTAGAAAGTATGCTCACATTTTCATAGAGGGCTTCAATGGCATCCAGGTCAACCACAGAATTGTCCAGCATCAAAACAGCTGTGTGAATAAAATATATATGTATTACTCTCGATAGCTGAAAATTGGTTTATACCTTACATGTGTGAAGGCTGCAGACTGATTTGTGATGTGTGCTTAAACTGTAAATCCATAGGAAGGTTCCGTGCCTTTGAATGAGATTTCATTGGTTGCAGACTGTTTGTTTTACAGCATTGCACCCCCTCTGAAATGAAAGCTGGAATATATGTTGGAACAAAAGGGGCCAATATATTATTGTTATGCTTCCTAACTTAGTTTTAAGCTTTCTAGTGTCTGGCACACATAAATTGTCACAGGCACAGCAGGTTCCATGTGCAAGTCTTAAACTCTGCACCTTTTATTCTTCTGAAATACCTGAGTTTTTGGTCATTGTTTTATAAAGCATTTTGCTTTATCTGTAATGTGAAATTGTGTAGAAATGGAAGAAAATAAAGATTAAGTAAGAAAAAGAGATAAAAAAAAAAATCGGTAAAAAGAGTCTGTACTGTAAAATCTTCTTTATTCTGAATTATTAAAACTGAATGCAGATTTTTGCTAATGAGCTTTTAATTTTAGGAAAATGTTACATTTGGCCATTGAATCTAACATCTGAGGCCAAATTGGGAGCAAGTATGTGGTTATTTAATACAAGCAAAAATCCAGGCAAGGCCGTGCCACCCAGCCAAGGCAGTTCATTTAAGTAGAATGAAAGGCAATCAAAAACACAATCACATTTCTTATTAGAAGATGCATAGCTGTATGTAATGAACCACTAGTTCTGCCTTTCGAACCATCAGCGAGATCAAAGATGAAACTCTGGCTTGGATAGGTCTGTTTACGATTAGCAATAATATATTTGTTGTTTCCAGCTGTGCCATTCATTAGCATGAAAGACAGAGTAGTGTTTTACTGTAGTAACATATAGTTGTGCATCAGTACAATGAACTTGGATGGTTTGGAAACTCTTACCCTGCTGTATGTCCTTCATATCCAGATGAAGACTTGAGATTAGTATGCCCACTGCTTGAGAACGCTTGCTGTCCAATAACTTTATGATCTGAAAGGGCAAAATAGTCAAATTAAAACAAAAATATAAAAAAGAATAGTTAAAACTAAGTAAACATGCTTTGTTTTTACATATAGGTCAAAATTCTAATACAGTAGAAAGACTCAGGGTTGAAAAAAAGCTGAAATACAAAGTGCCGTCTCTTGTGCAAGGGGTGGAGGGCAACAATGAATAACAACACAAGTCTATGGAAAATTCTTCTGGCCAAGAGAAACAGTAAGATGATTATGTTTCATAAACTCTCTTAAATGTTTTGGAGAGAAACACAGTTTTCATCCAGTTGCCTTTATTCTCATACCCAACATAATTACTGGTATGTCAATTTCAGAAACAACAGTAGAAGCACTTGTGGCATCCTGTTATTAGTCATAAAATATCCCTCACTCAAATGATTTGTTCAGTCTGAACTAAAGCAGAGTTCTAATTTAGCTATTAAAGTCAGACATTCAGCAAGACAGTAGTCAATGAAAGTGCATAGTATTTATTTTCAGAGAGGCTTCTCTTTGTGCTAAAAAAAACAAGCAGTGATGACAGAAATGATAATAACTCAGAAACTGATTTTCATACAGAAAAAACATCATGTAATATACTAACTCTAGATGTGAGAGAGTTCATTTCACATCTGGTAATGGTAATTATTCTTAAAATACTTACTCTTAATCTTTAGAGTAATAAAGTGACAAGAATTTATGATATTGCGAAATGAGTCCATTATTGAAACGACCATACAGATACTTTACACTTACACTGCATCAATTCACATTTAATGTGTTATTCACACTTTTGCAAGGCCAGTACACACAAATCAATTTTTACTTGTGTAAATATTCTTAACTAGAATGTTTATTTTTAATTAAGTATTTTGAATACATATTTTAAATTACAGATCATTTAAGTTGTTCCAGTTTAACGTATTGGCCCTTTATAAAATGTACAGAGCTGCTGGAATAAAAAAGTTTTTTTTGACAACTAACCACAGCTGAATTTCAAATGGCTCCTATTTCCTATGTTATGTACAATGTTGTCTGAATTAAAGTCCTGGCTCCTACATTGGCCTTTGCACTACGAATCACCCTTTGAGGTTCAGTCTTCCACCTTAGATAAACAGGGCACTATTAGGGTGTAGAAACCAAAATTTCACAACGTTTCACTATTTAGGGAGAAGGGAGCCATTTACGTAAATGTGAGGTTAAAAATTGCAACACTTCTATACAGCTGCCATTCACACAATGCTGGCTTGCGCATGATAGTGATGTACATGTTATGCAAGCTTGACATTCAGCTCAGTTTCATTTTCCTATCATCGTCATTACAACCACCACAATGGCTTTTTGTATTTACATTAATGGCAGATACTCTTATCCAAGGCAACCTACACTTTAATCATGATCCACAGATAGAGTTAGGAGTCTTGCCCAAGGAATAGTGTAGTGTGCTCGCTGGGTAGAGCATCAAACCCAGTATGCCACGAAGAAAGAAGTGGTGTTATCCACTGACCTACACATTTTTGTGCTTCCTCTTCAGCTCAATGAGGGGTTCTTAATGAGATTCATTAATTGGATAAAGTGTGAGAGCAAGGAAAACCCTATATTGTGCTGAGCAGTGGGCCATTAAGAACAGGCCTGGAAAGCATTGCATCAATGATCAAGGTTTGATACCTTCTTCGATTTAACTGTCTTCTCATAGGCCTCAGACAGGGGTTTCCTTTTGGCGGGTGAGGACATTTTCGCGAACAACTCTGCAAACTCGTTGGTGTTTATTATGTCTGGCTCCTTCAGTGTGGTCCACAGTGTATCGTTTCTAGGAGAAGAGACGGAGGAAAGATAGACAGACATCCCGACACCACTCAGTCTTCTTTTCTGGTTTTAACATAATAGTGAATAATGGATTGTGTTTATTCTTATTGCACAGAGCTTACCAGATTCAGTTTTCACACATCAAAGACAGGCAGCCTACCAAAGCTTAACTAATACAAGCAAATGTTCAAACTAAAGGAAACACACAGTGTTAGTGTTGCCTGGAAACCAGGCTTTAAAGCACATAAAATCAATAGGGGGTCAATATGAGCACTGTGGATCACTAAACGTTCTCTACCATGAAAACAATTAGAGAGCCAGCAAGACGCTACAGGGCTAAGCTTGACTGGGCTCAGCTTTGGCTTGCTGGATGCTCAGTGAGGGTAGAAAGCTTTCATGAGGAATCGAATAACAGTGTGGCAGCAGAGCGATGGCTGGGGAACAGGATCCAACAGCAATCCACACCATCACTAGAGGTCCAGGAAGGGCTGCTTTAGCCTATGGTTGGCTCTACACTCAGACCTCAGACTGTAACAGCTACCCCTAATCCTCCCCTGAGGTCTAAGTGGGAAGACTTGAAAAATGTCAGCATCCTGTTTTCACTTGCAAATCGATGTGAGCGATGAGTCAATTTTATAACAGACTATAAAATATATGCAAATATCTGTAATTTGAGGGTAGGGGCATCAACATATATCAGTACTGAAGATATATGATAATACTGTGAATATTCCTGGGCCTGTAACTATGTAACTAACTGTAGGTAGCGGACAGAGTGTTGAATGGTGTTGGAAAAAATCTTTGAGTGTACAGATAATTGCATTTCAGCTGTAATAGTGAATCTTCATTACATCAGTTACCATTACCCTCAAAATATCGTGTATTTTTTCCATGTCCTAGAGAGATCGTGTTAACATCATTTCAATTACAAAATCAGACTTTTGCATAAGACTATATGAATATCATGGTGATCACACAAAATATTGACACTTAGGATACAATCTGGACATTAACTGAGGGGTGTACCTACTTATGTTGTCAACGGTTTAGACATTAATGGCTGTGTGTTGAGTTATTTTGAGGGGAAAGCAAATTATACTGTTACTGTACACTGACTATATTGTACCAAAGTGTCATATCTTCTTTGCTGTCCCATGAAAAGATATAATAAAATATTTACAAAAATGTGAGGGGTGTATATACTTTTGTGAGATTGTATATGTATATATATATATAAATATAAATATATTGTATTATCTATTACTTTCTTACTATGTCTTTTCCATTCCAAATTCTTCATAGCCAAACTAATGACTGTAACAAAATTGGTTTGTAGCATTGCTGTTGGGTTATAATGTAGAGTGTTTTTAAACTTTCTTATATTTGTTTGCTTACTGGTGTGCAAATGAACTTCTCAGACAGTGTTGTGTATTACCTGTTGTTTTGAATTTGGATACGTGTCCAGTAGAGTGGTTTCATTGGGCAGACTGGCTCCACTCTGGGCTTTCGCTGTGGCCACTCCTCAGCTCTAGAAAATAACAAATGAGCTCCTGTTGGAGGAGGAGGAGCAGAGCCTGGTATAGGTGGAGGAGGAGGAGGAGGAGGAGGAAGACCACATCCGGCCATGAGTGGGGGTGCTGGTGGAGGGGGTGGAGCATTGCTTTTTTCGAGTTGCAAACGTCCTCCCAATGACTGAGTAGGATTTGACATAACATCATTGACACAGAGATCAGGTAATAGTGGCAGGGTTCTGCTACTGTCAATATCTGACTGAACAGGCAAAGGTGGGGGTGGTGGGGGTGGAGGTGTTGGCAGAAGAGGAGGTGGGTCTTGCTTGGCCACAGGAGGTTTGCCAGAAAGGCTAAGATTAATTGACGTGAGATTGAGTTTTTTTGGCACATTTGGTTGAAGGCGGAGGCTACTACTTAATTCTCCACCCTCCACAGGCTTGATGAAGGTTTCTCGGTCCGTTTGGATGCACACGGTACGAAAGGCACGAGGTGTGACGTTGTCTTCTGTGGACACAGACGCGTCTTGAAGGTCACGGTGAGAACGCTTGGCCTTCTCTCTCAGTTCTGCAATGGCCGACTGCAGTCTGGACACAGATTCTGCATTCTCCTCTCGCAGACGAAACAACTGGAGCTTAAAGTCGGCCTGTGCAAGATGGCAGCAGTCAAGGAGCCAGGAAAACTTCTAGAAAATCCTAATGATAAATATGGCTATGCAGTTAACTTGATAAGTGAATGAGAAGCACTGGTTAAACTTTGGATGTGTCTACAGCGCAAAGCTCTGGATGATTACAAAATATATAAAGAAGAAGAAATAAATGATAAAGAAAGCTGCATATCTCTCCAATATTTTCTGCCAATATTAGTCCAAAGAACTGCTGAACTCCATGTAACTCTCACGTTAGTGTTGTCATGTCTGCTTGATTGTTCCTGTACCTGGAAGTCGCTTTGGACTAAAATGTCAGCCAAATGGAAAAAAAAGATGATCTATTTTATTGTGTTATTTTAATGTTATATTGTTATTATATCATTAACAACATATAGATTGAGCCCTATTTACACTATAGCCTTTAACCCCTGCTTCCTATCACTAAAATTGAGATTTCTTTGCCACTCAGACTGGCATCATCTCAGTGTCTCCAAATGTGCAGACTTTCTCCTTCAATAAATAAACTAAATGCATAGATATGAATAAAAATATGCACAATGTCTGAGCAAATCGTACTGCTGTTAACTTTATAAGAATGCCTATTAATAATTTGTAGAACCTTTGTAGTATTTTTTTTTATCAAATACCTTTATAGCTAATGTTTTTTTCCCTTTTCTTTCAAAAAGTTAAAATATTTATTAAAATATCTGAAAATAACAGCAGTTGCTAATATGAAATGCAATTCTATACTTTTTAGCAGCAGTATGTATAATGGAAAAAGTCAACAACTTGCCTCTAAAGATTCCACCTCTTCTTTGCACTCCCGTTTCAGTTGTAGAAGAGCTGCCTGATGCTCTGCATGGGCAAAATACAGTGGAGTTATCAATGAATAAACAATAAACAACTACAATGTCATGCAAAAAGTAAAATTTCCATGTTGTTCAATCAACAAGCTGCACATTTCCACAAGGGGGCACTACAGACACTCTCTCAAACTCAAATGCTACTTTTCATTTGTGCAGGATTTCTCTATGTGCACTGGGTAACAGGATATCTGAGATATGGCTCATTAGTGTGTACTAAGGTGTGTCTGTAGTTTCCACACCCTGTTGGTTGACAGAATATAAGATTATATATGGTATATTAACAGCAGCAGCATATAATAAGAGGAGGAACACAGAGTGTAACTACTGGAAGTATAGTTCACTGCATTTCGTCCATTCTGTTCTAAACTGACAGAAGAAGAGTTTGATTGCAGAACTACAAAATGGCCTATTCTTTTTAAAATGATTAATACAATGACATTTTTACTGAGGGTGGAGGCATCATTTGTTTGGAGAGCAGTGTACCATCACATGCAGGGCAAATACATGACTCAAGGCAAACATTTGTTTCTGCCTTCCTTCAATGCTCATTAAGCTCATACCAGCCTCTGTATATTTCAGTCCTATTTTCTCCTCCTTGTCTTTGGGCTTCGGTGGAGGCCAGATGGCCTGGAGCCGCCCAGGGGTCCTCTCTTCACTTTCAGAAAACTTTGGAGAAACACAAAACATGACATCATATGCATTCTTACAACACCATCACACTTTTCAAAAGGGTTTTAATGCTGAATAAACCTGAAAACTGGCCTTTACAGCAACAATTTTAGAACTAAGAAGAGTAAAAAAAAGTCCATGCATGGGAATTTATCTGCAAAACAGCCCATTTTAAATTAATTGCTTTTTTCTTTGCCATTTTCAGGTTATATGGAGGGTTTCAGTTCAGCCTATTTGTCTGAAGTATAGTCCAGTCAATTCAGAATCAACCTTAAAGGAAAACCAGCTTGTTAAATTCTAATAAACACGACTGGGTGGTAAACAATAATGCAATATTTTTTTTACTATATTTTGAATTCTCCTCTAAAGTACATTAGTATAGTATATACATATACAGTCTTATACAAAAGTTTGGGCACCCCTTGAAAAATAACTGATTTTGTAATTGAAAAGATGTTAACACAGTCTCTCTTGGACATGGAAAAAAATACACAATATTTTCAAACAGTTCTAAAGTTTCAGACTTTAATCAGCTCTTTAGATCTGATAAATGGCAACAGCTGTCATTCGTAAATGTCAGTTGGTGCCAATTTCAAAGCTTTACAAATACTCTGACTCTTCAAATCTTGTGCACACACTTGTGGACACTCAACAACCATGGGTTCCTCTAAGCAGCTGAGAAAGACTCTAAAAATGAAAGTTATTGATGCCCACAATGTAGGAGAAGTCTGCAGAAGATAGCAAAGTGTGGTCAGCTTGAAGTTTGCACAGTGAGAAATGTAATTAAGAGATGTCAGTTCAGGGGAACTGTGGAAGTCAAGATGAGATCTGGAAGACCAAGAGAACTCTTGGAGAGAACTGCTCGTATGCTGGTAAGAAAGACAAATCAAAATCCCCATTTGACTGCAAAAAACCCGCAGGAAGATTTAGCAGACTTAGGTATCGCTACTGTGCACATGTGATGGGTAATTGCAGAGGTCACACTTTGTTGTGGTGCACTTTGTGTGTTCACAATGAAAAAGACTTATCACATTCACTATAGAGTGTATACATACACATATATAATTACCACATGTGCATCTGTAATGCACATGCACACAAGACTCTCATTATGTGTTTTTTTACGTCACACCCAACTAGTTCCTTTAAAAAAATTATAATTCCAGCATTTTCTCCAAGTTGTTGTGGGTATTATGGGCAGAAAAGTGAGTTGCTTTCTGGGAGAGCATGGGTTGGCAGCAAATATGGTAGTAGAATGAAGTTGAATGTCTTCTAAATGCTTTACGGTAATACAGCAAGAGAGATTGGTGTTAGCTACGTATGTGTGAGTGTTACCTTTCCCATGTTCGCTTGACGACCGTGGTCGGAAGCCCAGGAAAACTGCAAATTTGGCTTCAGGTCTGAATGGCAGCTCACTCAGGGTAACTTCCAAATTCAAGTGGATGAACTCCTTCAAAACCAGCCAGCTCAAAGAACTCACATGGAACATGATGCCGCATGGGACCCGTGGCATTATTATTTCCACTCAGTACAGACTGTGCTCTCCCTGCTAACAGACTACAACTCCCAGCAGGCAATGTTCTCTCCACTCCTTTTCTGCTTGCATTACCCACCCGTTCTCTGCTGCACACTACACAGTCCATAATGCATTGCTCTCCATGAAACATGCCACATCCCACAACAACTCGTTCATGCATGTTGCCGACTATTAATAATGCACAGTGCTGTTCAATAAAGCCTCTGCAGCATCATTACATACATTATTATTCATCATTATTGCACAAGTTCTGACTCACATCACATTCAGAGGAACGAACACTGACGTAACCCGAGGACCCCCTGTATTTGTACATTTCCCGTGTTGAGTAAGTGCTAGCTAAAAATATTTTTAGAAGACTGTACAGTTTTTGAGAAGAAACTCTCAAAACATCTCAGTTCATCAAAATATATTACCAAAAACACCAAGTGCAAACTAACAGATGTTGAGTGCATACTTTTGAATCAGAGACGTTCCTGTTGTCTGGAGACTTGCTAGAGCTCTTATCAAAAAAAGCTCGGATTGCCTCTTTGTTTAGGGTCCTCTTCACAGCTTCCAGATCCCTCTTGGGTGGTTTGGGGGTAAAGAACGCCTTGAAGGCATCAAGGGCCGTCTCTGCATTTGGAGATTTGTTGTCACCCTCCGATGAAGCAACATTAGATTCCTCTGCAGTTTCCTCTATGGCAAGATTCTCTGTGGCTGGGTCCTGGCTAATGGGAGACAGTGGAGGACTTGCTGCAGTTTTGGGTTCTCTCTTGACTTCAAACTTGCTGGCATCAAAGCTCAGGAGCTGAGAGAGTTGCTCAAGGAAGCTCCCTTTTACCTCCTTTTTGGAACTCTGGTCAGAAAAAAGTCCTCGTTTTACAGACCTTCGTTTCATCAGATCAGGGCCTTTATTTTGTTCTGGAGCTGCTGCTACCATCTGCTGTTCATCTGAATCATTCTTCTTTCTTTCTTCAAACTCTTTCAGTCTAGTAAAGAAGAAGGGCAGTTGCCGTGGTTTCTTCAACACTGGTCCTGGAGAGGAGATCGCTTGACCGGATATGGGTTGATCTTGAGAGCTGCTAGGAGAAGAGGATATATCTAAATGGGTAGCTCCTTGCTCTTCCTTTACCATTCCATTGGTAGCACTCTCTTTGTGATCTTCCATCTCCTTTCTTTGTCTGTTTGCTATCTCTAACTTTCCTGCCTCATCACCATCTTTTTTCAGTTCTCTTTCCTCTTGGGTTTTATTCTCACTGTTTGGAGCTGCTGGGTCTAATTTTAATAAGATCTGATCAGGCTTGCATTTGGGTAATGTATCCAGTTCAGAAGAATGATACCCTTCTTCTTTGATATGATGATTTAATGAGTTAGCAGCTTCACTCACTTCTGCTAGGTTAGAAGAAGTATCCATTGGGGTGAACATGGACTCTATGCTACCCACATTACTTGTCTCTGGACCAACAGAATTGTAGGATTCTTCACTGCTTAGCTTCACAATTATTTGGACACTGGTTGCACCAGCATTGGTTGGGCATACGAGTGTTGGTGAGACATCTGAATGTTCAGTGATATCATCAACAAGAGTGTTTGCCACAGTCCTGGAGTACGCTGGAAAAGTGGTTTTGGGGACAGTAATGATGACTTGACCAGACATTCCAGTGAATGAAGGATTAGTAAGCTCTGTGGACATTTCTGTGGTTGGAAATCTAATGTCTGCTTCAAGATTTCTGTTTGATAAAACCAGATAGTTGCCACCAGTCGACACCTCCTGATCATCAGTTTCTGTGTAAAACTCATTTTTGTTGTTTGTGGAAGAAATGCTAGTGCCCTCTTCAGCAGAGGCTAGATTGTCAATGTTTGCAAAGCTCACATGACGTTCCATGTTTTGGCTGAGAGTCATATCTGGGGTTTCGCTGTGTGTATATTTAAGCTTATTTGTTTTCTCTTGATGTTTGCTCTCATCTTGTGCATGTTCCTCATTGCCATATGTTATGTTCTCAGCATTTTCTATACCCTTTACAAGAGGAATCTGTTTGGTCATATGTACATGACTGGTGTCTGATAAACCCCCAGCACTATGGCTTTTTACAGTCACTGGGTTCCTCAGACTGCCACTGACTGACTCTAAGCTAAGTGCTCTGGATAGCATGTCAGCTTGACCATCTGCTGCCTCCTGGTCAGACTGGCAAGCTGATGATAAGCCTTTGCTGGAATTTCCCTGATGCACATTGACTTGCTGGTCCATATCCAACAGCTCTCTTTCTTTATGGCATCTTGGTTCTCTTGTTTCCTTTTGGTCCATACTAATACTAAGCTCAGTTTTAACATTATTATCCCTCCTCTGTTCCAAACTTGGATGAGTGTTGCATTGCTCCCTCAGCTTACCTGTGATTTTTAACCCATCCTCTGCCTCCAATGAAACCTCTTTCTCAGATGGCATTTCTGTGGAGCTGGTATTAACACTCTGGCTTGGAATTTCCATAGCTTTATCATCTTTGGTATCACTTTCAACAGCTGATTCACTATAACATCCATCAGTTTGAGGCTTTTGGAAACTACTGTTCCCAAATGCAACACTCTTCTCAGACAGTGAACGAAAAAATGAAAGAACCGGTGTGTCCTCAGCTAGAATCAGAGGTTCGTTTTTTTCTTTAATCGTGAAAAAGTTGGTGAATTTGTTAAAAAATGAAGCAGCTGAATCGTTTTCCATTTTTAAAGCTGTGTTCAGATGAAAACACAGGGAAAAGGAAACACTTCACCCGTCAACCTTGACACATGTTTCTAATTTTGCAGCGCCAAAGTTAAATAAATTTATTTGGCATGTCCACTCGAGCTAGCGAAGCTTGACTTTTGCATCCTCTTGTTAATCAAACGTCTTTAACAGCAAGAGATTGACTGTGTTTGCTTGTCAAACGTTGTTTTTGCATCAGAACCGCTCTCCCAATCCTCCTTTCCTAGTATGCTTGAAGTTGCTATAATGTCTTGACATCACTGAAGTTTCCAGAAAATAAAAGCCAGGAACAACATGTTATTAGAACCACACAGAAGCTGAATTCTGTTCCTCTTGAGTCAGCGACAGTCCAAAGCAGATGCAGAGGTGTAAAAGAATCCACAATGCAACAGGAGCTAAAAGACCAACTGAGGTGGTGTTTCTTTCTTTCCTTACTCGTCAGTTCAACTTCCCGTATCCTCCAGGACTGGATTCTAAAAGTATCAGTAGAATCAGCAGGTGCCCTGGTTTTAATCCAAAAGTCTTTACAAGGAGGACCATCCACACCATTTCATTCTTTTCTTGTCTCCCTGCAGTAAGTGCTCCACCTTCTGCACTCTGCTAGGTGCCACAATGTTTGGCAACACCTTCACACTTCCCTGAACCACAGACGGCTAAATACACACACCCTCTCATTGCTCTGCTGGAGGTCTTTGCTCATCAACACACAGTAAACTTTATAAGATTACCCTGCCCCACCCCACATACCCATACACACTACACTATCAGTCTGCTCTGTGCTCTTATACGAGCTCCCAGTAATAACAGGAGAGGAGGAACTGAACATCATTGAGACATCAAAGCAATGCAAAAATATTCAGTAAGAGTTCACTAACATGTTAAATATTATTTTAACAACAGTAATATAACACATTATTATTAACATTGCAGTTAACTGTCATAATTGGCCATTCATGTCTAAAGTGCTGGCAACAAAAATGAGTATACCCCTAAGTGAAAATGTTTTTTTTTTTAGATCCTCAGAGAGTTCTTTGCCATGAGGTGCCATTTCAAAGTGACTAGTATGAGAGTGTGTAAGAGAAAGAACACCAAATTTAACACACCTGCTCCCCATTCACACTTAGGATCTTATGAGTCACATGACACTGAGGAGGGAAAATGGCAATTTGGAGTTTTTCACTTACTTGTGTACTTACTTTTGTTGCCAGCGGTTTAGACAATAATAGTTGTGTGTTGAGTTATTTTAAGTGGACAGCAAATTTAAACGGTTATACAAGCTGTACACGGACTACTTTACATTGTATCAAAGTGTTGTGTCCTCAGTGTTATCCCATGAAAAATTTTAATCAAATATTTACAAAAATGTGAAGGAGTTACCAAGCTGCTTTTTACGGTGGCCCTGAAGTGCAAACCAAGAAAACAAATTGAGAATTACAAATACAAAAGCAGAAACACAACAACAAATTGAGAAACACAAACACAAAAGCACTGTGGGAAAACGCTGGTTGAGGCGACAGCTACGTTTTGGTCGCTGCTACTGTTCATGTTTGAAAAACGCGCTACAGACAGAGAAACTTCCGGTTCCAAAGACGTCCAATGAGAAATGTCTCCTGTTGCTGACTGGTACCTCCCCTTTCAGTTTCTTTAATGTAATTGTGTTTCTGCTTTTGTGTTTGTGTTTCTCAATTTGTTGTTGTGATTCTGCTTTTGTGTTAGTGTTTCTCAATTTGTTGTTGTGGTTTGCACTTCAGGGCCATCGTAGGGAAATTGATTATTTTACTCCCATTTTTACTTTTTTACCTAGCCTACTAAAGGCTTTTTGTTCCTGCAAATCACAGCAATCCATTAGTTTCTCTTTTTTAGCTTTCAACAGTCTGCAAAAAAATAAGTTCTTGTTGAATCTTTATGTACAGTCAATTGCCCAAAGTCTCTTTCCATTGTTTTATTTTTACTGCAGTGATGTCACCTTCAGAGCCTCTATTAGCAACAACGTTAACATGACACTGTTAAATTACTGGCATAAAATGTTCAGTTTTACAACACATGACAGCATAAAATATCTTCCATGACATGTGTGCACATGCAACGTTCCCATGAAAATGAATATTAAACTGCAAAGCCTTTATATCCTATAGTGAAAATAAACCTTTAAACACAGATACTGGGAAGCATTAGGTCATTATAGGGTTAATTGCAGGGAGGAGATTTGAAGTTTAGTGTACAGAGTGAGTCAAATGTGACCATAAACAGAAGTAAAAACCCTGGGCCAAACCCTAGACAATCCAAGCTTTGTTTATAAGACCATAACTTATCTTCGAGCTGGTTACATTTACTCTGAAAGCAGACCAGTGCTCTCAGATGTCATTTGCAAGATAAATACAGACTAAACACTGACTACGATATCTTGAGAATCTGATGCGGTTGACGTTCAACAGGAATTCGGAAACTAAGCAAGCAGGCAAACACTTTTCTTTTCTTCAACATATGCATATTTGAAGAAACAGATTTTGTTAAATCACAAATTTGTATTGCTTCTTTTTTTGTTGTAGTGATGCAGTTTTTGCGTGCAATAAGTGCAGTGTAAAAGTTCTTACAGTTAATTCCGGTTCAAGGGAGGCAAGTGGGTCGCTGATGATGTCATGCACAGCAGGGGAGATCCTGAGGAACTGGCTGTGGTTACATTTAGAGGAATGGGCCACATGCTTGTACTGGGACACACATTCATCCAGGTCCAACAATGAAGTGTCATCTCCTGTAGAGAAAAACTGAAGTATAGTAACAGGCTCACTGTAATTACATGATTAGATGAACTGGTTTTGAACCCAATCCTCTGTTGTATCTGTACAACAATGTCAATTGTCATAGACTATACTTAGTAAAAGAACAGAAGAATTTAACAGAAAACATTTACATCTTCAGTACCTGCCCTTTAGTTTCTCTTTCAAGGGTTTTTTATTCAAAGGGTTTACTGCACCTACAATTCTTTAAAATTATTTCATGATCTCACACTTTCTGCATAGTTATGGGACAATTGTTTGCATTATTTGTACTTACAGCGGGTAAATTAAGTACTGAACACATCATCAACACATAAATACATTTAATTACTGCTATTGACATGTTATAATTCCCACCAGATGTTGGTAGCAACCCATCCAGTCCACACATGCAAAGAAACCAAACTATAGATGTCAATACTTTAAGTTATGTGTAATAAAATGCAACAAGTATTAAACACATGAAGAAAGAAAGTGCAAAAAGGCTGAAAATCAGTAATCAATAATTAGAAAATTAATATCAACTGGTTCAGTCTCAACTGAAGGCTATAAAAAGGTGTCTCATTACCAAAGTGTCTCACAAGAAACAATATATTATGGTAAAACCAAAGATGCTCTTGCTCACACAATACGATAATCGATAGGCCGACGACAATATCGATATTTTAATTAACAAACATTCACCGCTAATTTGACTCAGCAGCGTCACTACTTCAAGTCTCCTCTGGTTGGCGCTGCAGGACATGGGAAACTCATTAACGGCGGGACACATTGAACGCTGGGCTGAAGGAATAATTAAAGCCAAGGGTCACAAACAGTATCACGCTTTCGAGTGAGTCTTCGCGCTGGATTCTGAAGAGTGCATTCATGTCAAAGTTAGCAAGTCACTGCAGTCATTCTGAAGCCGAATAAATGGTTCCCCGCGCTTCCAACCACCAAAGAAAATACAGGAAAGGTAAGGATAGCATTGCTATTACTTATGTAAATTATTAAGGCCCCCGTGTTTCTGTGATGTATCGCGATATCATTGTTGTGTGATATATCGGTTATCGCAAGACCGCTGTATCACAATATTATTACTATGGGCCACATATCGCATATCGTATCGTTAGATATCCTGCGATTCCCACCCCTAATGCAGAGAGTGGACGGACGCCAAAGAAACCAATGCAGAAACGAGACAAACTGCAGACATTAAGGATTTCAATGTATATCAGTTACACTGAGGAATGACAATAAGGACCATTTGTCTTGATTTGGCTTGACCTTGACCAACAGAGAAAAGTCTACAAAGGATGGCAGAGATTTGGTTGAAAAATTCACTCATTTAATAATACAAATAGTCACTCCAGGTATGAAATGAATATTGATAGTACGGATTTTCAACAGCAGAGCATACCGTATTTCCCCAACGCCCCATTCTATAAGCTGCAGAAAATGCTCATTTATGTTTTAAGACTCTAAGCCTCCCCATGTTATTGGCTGCAGCATTTCTGACTTTACAGATCTGAAGTAGAAGCATCTAACTTGGCCCCTGGAGCCTTTGTAGCTCTATACCAGTCGTGACATTATAGTTGAGCATAAACAATTAACCTGATCAAATTTGGAACATATCGGTATCAAGCCGCAATGCAAGAACTATGCTGCAGAATTTAAGCTCAGGTGTGTTGCTTTTGCGAAGCTACATCTGCAATACCCGAGACAAACGCTTGTGAGACATCAGTGACAGCAAAGTAGCACAGGTTGCAATTGAGTACAATTACAGATCTGATTTTGAAGGATTTGATGAAAGGTAAGCCTAATAATTTTAGCAGATCAGTGTTGCTAATTTTATACTAAAGAATTTACATGTAGGTGGATGATTGACATTGCTCTACTACAGTACCCCCACCCTCCAGGTGTAGAAACCAAAATTAAAAACTCAAAAACAAATACTGACAATGTACACCAAGATACTGAGCTACTTATGGGACAACATAACATCAAACACCTGAACATGGGCACAGGAAACAGGAAACAGATGAACAATGATCATGTGACAGACAAGACGGGAAAAACAAAAACACATGACAGACATCATGACAATCTTTGCTTTGCGTTGCTTTTCAAACTGTTCATCACTGTGGTAAACAGTACGTTTAAATTCAACTAATCATTTGGGGACGTCGTCATTTTGTGTGCTGGATTATACTTTTAGCGAATTTGTTTTTATGTTTTTAGATAAGCCGCCCCATTTAAGCAAACCGCACCCAATACCAGGTTTGCAAAATTGATGTATAAGCCGAGGCCTATCGTTGCTGAAATACAGTACTAGAGCTTTGAAGAGAAGTAACTCATATCTTCTAAACACATACACATACATGCAATTTTAGATCACTATTTTCAATATAAACTATAATCTGCAGAGCAATCTGGATACTAATTCATAATTAACTATTTTATTTTTAATAGACATACATTTATAGAGGAATTCTGGGCCATTTTATCAATGTTTTCCATGTATTGACCTGTCAACATTGTGCCAATGCCCCTACCAGTTTATGGTGCATAGTTTTCAGTCATAGTCACATTCAGTTGCACACGTGAGGTACAGCTCTGCTAATCATTCTGCACACGTCTATATTATTTTTCTTCTAGGTTAATTCATAATTCATTCATTCGTCAATCGAAACCGCTTTAGGCATTGTAGAAGCATTTTAAATATTTATCCACTACAAAACTGGTTTTCTTGAGAACATTATATGAACAATAGTGCGCTATACTGTAAAATAATCCAGTTTAATGTTAAGGCATGTACAGAACTCTGAGCACATGCTTGCCAAAAAGGGTGTTTTGTTCTGAATCCCATAAACAGTGTAGTGTACTTTTGAAAGACTGAAAGTGATTTTTCTGTCATTGTGAACACACAGTGCACCACAACGAAATTTGTGCTCTGCATTTAACCCATCACAC
>JBBIGC010000152.1:4330765-4349274 GCA_037576955.1 Lepidarchus adonis | reverse complement strand
ATTTGTTGTTGTGATTCTGCTTTTGTGTTTGTAATTCTCAATTTGTTGTTGTGGTTTGCACTTCAGGGCCACCGTACAACCCTACCAAAGAAGCCACAATTGCAGAGCACAATGTGCTCTATTTGCCATAAAATCCTTTAACTCCATAACTTGTCCATTAGCCTCTTCGTAGCCTCTCTTACCGGTTTCCTCTATACTCTACTATTCATTTTGGAGGGAAGGCCAGATCCAGGGAGGGTTCTAGTAGTACTAAACACTTGCCACCTCTTTACTATGCTCCTTGTGATTGAAAAAGCCTTTGAGATTTTTTAATATCCATCTACTGTCTTGTGTCTGTCCACAACTCTATCCATGTAATAATCAATTAATGTTATTCACCATTATGACCAATGTTTATGCATTTATCAAGTCCTGCCTCACTAACTGTAATTCCCTGGTCTTCCTCTCAGATCCCTTCAAAAAACCTCAGTATATCCAGAACTCTGCTGCCATAGTTCTAACTTCCAACATCACTCCTGTCTTTTGGAACTCTCTTCCTTATTGTCTTTGAGACTGAGCATCATTGTTATTAAGTTATGACTGATATGTAGTACTTGAACATGGACATAAAATATCACTTTAATGAAATGATTGATTTATTAGTTAAATTAATCTATCTTGACTTTGCATTTTGTAGAATGGGGTACTTCAGATGGGCAGATTTTTTTGATGTGCTACTTTTTTCTTACATACTATACATTTTACTTACTTTGTTTTAAGAAATTCCACAACAAAATATAAACCAAATATTGATTTGGCATTAAGGATGCATTTTCCATAGAGGTTATGTACAGAAGGACGGCAGTATACTTCACACACTATTTGTGTATGAGAACAGGCAAATTTTGGTACTGACTCCAAGGAGTCCAAAACTTTGAAGCCAATAGAGGAATCTACTAATCTGGGGGTCAAATCCAAGCCCTAACATCTAAATTACATGTAGATAGCGTGAGAAAAAGGAGGCATATGCCCACCTGCTTGAAGGAAGATGTGCATAGTTGGTAAAGTAAGAAAAGTCCAGCTTGAATTCGGCTCACCTAGGGCACAAACAGATCCAGGGATGCTGTTGTTGTCCACTACTGGATTCTCTCCTTGTATCAGCTGCATCCTGTTTCCTTCATCATTTTCTTCTCCTGAAAAGGGAAGGGTGTGTTGCCGTAAAATAGGAAAGGAGAGATTTAAGGAGCAAGGAGAACCCAAGGGAGGCATACTTCCCAGGCAGCTGCTGGAGCTGAGAAAGAATGATGAGAAGAGTGTTGTCTTCTTTTCTGCTTGGGTTTGAACGCTGTTCAACGAGTTCTGCTGGCAGACAAGCGTATATTCTGCAGGTTCTTGCATCCACACTGTGTTCAAGTTCATCTCCCCTTCACTGTAATTTGCAACAAGTTGATCTGCCTTGAGAACGTTTTGGTTCAGGTCCTCTCCAAAGGCATGGTGCTTCTCCTTGGGGAGAACCTCCTCTATGTTCTGGACCTGAGACATTGGTAATTTTCTGTCTGTGTCTTTCAGCCCTCCTGATGCTGAGGTATGCTTTGAAGAAACCAGGCTGACGATGAGGTGGTCTGAACTGATACTCCCCAGTTGCTCTACCTTTGTTCCAACCTTTGGTTTGGCTGATTGAAAATCCCAAGAGATTTTTTTTGCCTTCACGTTTTTTGTTGGAAGGCAAAGTTCTGTATGTCTAAGCAGGAAGTTACTTTGGGGAGCAACCTCAGAAATCTCAGAAACATCTTCTCCAGTCCAGTTACTAGTGTAGAGTTCATTGTCATATTCTGACAACTCACTGGACAAGTCTTCATCCATCTCAGAATTTCTATCTTCTGCATTAGATATCGGACCCTCTGTGGAATGCGATTTGTTGGAAAGGACCAAAGACGTGCATGGTGTCCTCAATCCGCTTGTTAAATCCAAAATGTGAGAACAATGATCCTCTTTTCCTTTCTCAATGGTCTCTGATGCACATCGTGAGAGTAGTCCAGAAGCTGTACCAAACTTTTGTTCAGCAATAGTCTGCAACCTCTTCTCCACATTAAGAGTGTTCATCGTCCACTTTCTCTTCAAGTTTTGTCCTTTAGAGATGTGGAGTCTATGCCGCAGGCTGAAGCAGCTCAGCTCCTTTTCTCTTTGACGAGCACTCTCAAATTCCCATTTGTTAGAGTGACTGGAATTTTTGTTACCATGATGATTCCCCATAGCAACATTGGCTGTGCAACCTGCACACATAGCCAACAGGTCCTCCAGCCAGCTTATTTCTGTAAGCACCCCCTTTTTGACCCAGTCTGTCTCACCAAATTCTTACACTTTGCCTTTTGTGGCCCCTCCTTGTTAATCCCATGACTGATCACACTCTTCACCTCATAAGCCATCATGCCATTCTGGGAGTGGTCTTGGATGTTACAGGCAGAGAAAAATGGGCTTAATTCACTGGTTTGTGCAGGTGCAGCAGGATTTGGAGGCCCTACATACATCACTGGAGCAACTCAGCTTAACAAATGAAGTTACACTAATTATGCACAACTGTAAAACTTAAATTTACAGTTGCACAATGCTCTAGAAGTACTGAGGTTATCCATATCATTCACCAAAAATGGACTGTCATAATTTCTTCAATTTTAGTATTGCCCAGTTCTAACAACAGTACTAATTGCAAATTTCAGAGACTATGAAATTTTCTCTCGTCAATCAATTTAAAATGGCAATTAAGTTCTTGCACATTTGAAGAGCTATATTCCAAACGCAATTTGCTTTTGCTGTTGTACAAACACACAAGTTATATCAAAGACATATTATAATACCAATTATATTGGAGGACCAAAAGGTGTTTTGCACTATATTTCAGCTGTTATTCCTTTCAAACCTGTTTTTATTATAAATTGTTTTAAACGGTTATACAGCATTCTGAAATGAAACTCTTAGTTTTCACAAAAATATCAAATTTACAGGGGTGAGGGGTGCAAAGACAAGTGTGTCTTGCTTACAGTCAAGCATGGTGGTGGGAGTGTCATGGTTTGGAGCTGCGTGAGCGCTGCCAGCACTGGGATTCTATAGTTCATTGAGGGAACCATGAATGCAAGCATGTACTGTGACATCCTGAAAGTCCTAAACCCTACTGAGCATCTGTGGGAGTTTTTACATCCATCAGCTCAATAATGTCATTATGGAGGAGTGGAAGGGGATTCCGGTGGCAACCTGTGACGCTCTAGTGAACTCCATGCCCTACAGAATTAAGGCAATGCTGGAAAATAATGGTGGCCACACAACATATTGACACTGGGCACAATTTTGACATTTTTACTTACATTTACATTTACTTTTATTCATTTGGCTG
This sequence comes from Lepidarchus adonis, assembly GCA_037576955.1. NCBI lineage: Eukaryota > Metazoa > Chordata > Actinopteri > Characiformes > Lepidarchidae > Lepidarchus > Lepidarchus adonis. The sequence goes on along the minus strand of JBBIGC010000152.1, from coordinate 4,345,907 downwards.
ACGCTTTTGTCCAAAGCGACTTCCAGGTACAGGAACAATCAAGCATAAATTCAGACATGACAATACTGATGTGATAGTTATCTCTGAAAAGAGATACACATGCCTATGAGTAAGTCTAAACTGACGGTAGGCGCTACAGCATAACCAACTTGGCCCATTCACATATACAAGTGCTTTACAAGTCCAGGACATTATTTATTGTCATTAAACGTTTCAGCATCAGCTGATGCAAAGTTCCTTAAATGCAGTCTTCACAACAATGGGGAAGACTGCTGACTTGACAGATGTCCAGAAGACAGTCATTGACACCCTCCACAAGGAGGGTAAGCCACAAGGGACAAATGCAGCCTTGAGAGGATTGCCAAGCAAAATGCATTCAAGAATTTGGGGGAGCTTCACAAGGAGTGCACTGGTGCTGGAATAAGCACATCAAGAGCCAGAGACAACGTCAGAAGCGTCTTACCTGGGCTAAGGAGAAAAATAACTGGACATGTTGCTTGAAGTCCAGTGTAGTTTCCGCAGTCAGTCATGATTTGGGGCCATGTCATCTGCTGGTGTTGGTCCACTGTGTCTTCTGAAGTGCACAGTCAATGCAGCATCTACCAAAGAATCTTAGAGCACTTCATGCTTTCTTCTGCTGAAAAGCTTTATTGAGATGCTGATTTCATTTTCCAGCTGGACTTGACACCTGCCCACACTGCCAAAGGAACCAAAACCTGGTTCAATGACCAGGGTGTTACTGTGCCTGATTGGCACAGCCAACAAACTCACCTGACCTGAATCCCATAGAGAATCTATGGTGAATGGTCAAGAGGAAGATGAGAGACTCCAGATCCAACAATGCAGACGACCTGAAGGCTGAGATCAAAGGAACCTGGGCTTCCATTACACCTCAGCAGTGCCACAGACTGATCACCTCCATGCGATGCTGCATTGATGCAGTAATTCATGCAAAAAGAGGCTCAACCAAGTACTCAGTGCATAGGAATGAATATACTTTTCAGAAGCCTGACATTTCTGTTAAAAATATCCTTTTGTATTTATCTTGTGATATTCTAATTATTTGAGATTATTTGAATTTTGGGTTTTATTATCTGTAAGACATAATCATCAAAATTCCAAGAAATGTACATATTTCACGATATTTATAATGAATATATTTAATATATGGGTTTCACTTTCTGAAAGGAATGTCAAGAGATATTTAACTTTTTCATGATATTAAATTTTTTAGATGTACCTGTATAAGCAGAAGCTGTTTAAAATGAGTTTTTCTGCAAATAACATCGAGTAGTCAGTTGCACGATCTATGGCTCAGAAAAGTCTCCCCAGCAATGCAAACACCAAAGCCTGAACTGTGGCTGAAATTCCCCACCAGATGGCATTGTTGTTTTTTTTAATGTAGGAAAAGTACAGCAGTTCATTGCAATGCTGTGTGCTGTAATAGTCACACGTCTGTAAAATTGCTGAATTGTAATTAATTATATCCGCAAGCTAGCAAAAAATGAAATGAGAATATACTTAATTAAATATAGTTTAACATCAATATCACACATTTAACGTGCTATGTAAAGGGGAGGAAAGTTTCGCTAACCGGATGTAGGTGCTTCATGGTTCCGCATTGCACTCAAAATTTAACATTGTAGTTCAAATTAAGACATTCCCACATGTTTGTTGTTCGACGCTTGTTTAATTGAGTTATTGCTGGAGAATGCAATAGAAGTCTTAAGATTTTTGACATTTGTGAGCTTAAGATTTTTAGGAAAAAACACTTCCGTTAGCAACATTAGCCTAAAAAACTACAAACTACCAAACATGTTTGGCAGATAACTGAATTGGGCAGGCATTTGAACCAGCTTTCAACACAAAACATGTTTTTTTTCTGATTAGCTGCATTTGGAATAGGCGGATATGTGAACAATTCCTTTAAAATGACATTAGAAAGTACATCAAAACTAGTCTATCCTTCAGCTAGCTTTCGATTGTTTTCAGTCTGCTGAACAAGTTTTCGAATGTTCCGCCAGTTTTTTTTCAACTTGTTTGATAACGAGTTCATTTGTAGAAGTTATTGAAATTACATGTGGCTTTCGATTAATGTTTCTCAGGTGATATGATCAACTGACTGAGGGAATTGAGGAGCCGCTGTGGCCGTGTTGCAGGAGTGTGACCCCTGAGGAGGGCAGTGTAGTGGCTCTGCCCGCCCGCTCGCTCTCCCCTATATGGTTGTGGATTAGCTCTATGCTAATGTGGTTGTGAGGAGGAGAGGAGAAGCGCCGCGTCGCTGCCAGCGGTGGCTTTCCGGAGTCCAGGGAGGCTCTTCTGCAGCCATGGCTGAAGGGGGTGAGGGAGAAGACGAAATCCAGTTCTTGCGAACTGTAAGTAAAAACCGTGTTTGTTTTTCGGGTCCAGTGTTTTTTTAATGCTGCGTCTCCGCATGTGGTCGTCAAAAAACACCCATTCACTGCTGAGGCATCATATTTAGAGACGCCGAAGGGAATGTTGTTGAATTTTCGCCAGATTACTTATGTTACACCATCCTTATCCTAAACATAAGCGGATAATTAGCATGCCGTCGATTATTCCCGTTTTACTTTCATCTGAAAGTTGATGCGAGTGGACAGTAGAGGCTGGTAACACACCTGTCGTTCACGCTACTGGATGTGAATCTGAATGAATCCTCGTCCTCCTTCATCAGGAGGTGGAGGGCATACTTTTACACTGTCTTCTCGCTGTGGGGTGTTTAAAAAGTTTTGAGGGGTTTTGGGAGGGATTTTAAAAATGGATTTGCTTCATCAGACTACCTGCTGCTTCCGGATTGGCTTTTGTTTCAGTGATAAAAAACAAACAAACCACTGAATGTGTTTGTTGAAGTGTTCATTGTTATAAATATTGTGGCCAATATCGATATTTCTGTTACAGAAACGTTGATTATATATAATTCATCACACATTTATATATATATAGTGTGTATGTATGTGTGTGTGTGTGTGTGTGTATATATATATGTGTCTGACTATTTACCAGGTGTATCCAGCTCTATGCCTGGTGGGCTGGTGTTCAGCACAGTTTGGTGATTCCCTGATTGAACACCTCTGGTTCACCTGCTAATTGCCAGGTTTAGTAATTGTATCTGAACCGTGCTCGACACTGGCCCTCAAGGACCAATTTTGGGCACCCCTGGTTTACACTGTCAGCTGTCAGCTGTCAGCTGTGACTTGAAATACCTCCACATTGGTCCAGTGTTGGTGTTCTAATGGTGTTACCGGTTCAACTCATTCAGATTCACATATTTAGCCTGTAAGACTGTGATGAAGCTAAACTGAAGCTATTTCATCGTAGTTATTTCAGGGGTACAACTGTAAAGGCTTTACTGTATCATTGGGGGATTTTGGGCTCGAAACCAATTGATGCCACAAACAAAAGTTATGCTATTTCATGACTGTTTGAGGCCACATCAATTATTTTAGCAAACAAGCAGATCTTTTTCGATAGCCTTACATTTGCACTGATGTGATTCACTTTGATACTGGGTTCTACAATCTTTATGAAATATGAAATTTTGCCCAGTCTGCTATAGTTCCATTAATTCAGACATGCAAACCAATTATTAAGTGAACATTTTAATATTAAAACAACTTATGTGTATAAAACACTGCACGCAGTTAATAAAATTAAGTAAAATGAATTGTAATGAACACACATTGATTTTTAGATGTCACAGCGCAGCATGCACTATTTTGGTTGATGCATTGATTCAGATATAAAGACATTATGGTGATATTTTAGCAGATAGCTATGAAAACCACAGGTTAATATCAGTCATTATTGCCAGATATTTGCCATGGTGAACAGACCAATAGAAATGGTTCAGATCAAGTCTTTTGTTAATTTTTTGGAGATACATGGTTTTGTTCCTGCAGCGTTTCATTGTGCTGTAATATTTCTACTCCGAAAAAAAGCCTTAAATCAGTTTTTCTTGCTTGAGTTAGCATGATGTATGATTTCATTTAGGCAGATGTGGCAAAAAATGTCTTCTCGATCACTTTGGTGCCTTTCTATTTCTGTAGTTAGACAAAGATAAATTGCAGTAGCTACATAAGTCCTGCTATCCCAGTTGTCTTTGTAATAGATATGAGATGTTTGAGTGCTCCTCTGGTTAAATTACCCTCACTGTTGGTTATCCGTGAACATTTTGAAACCCATAGGCCTCGCAAAGACTGTTAACATGGGTTGCATAAACTTAAGTCATCCCCAAAACAACAGTATGAAGTGAATACTTCTATATATTGCAATGCTGCTACAGTCAGTCATGTTTTGGTGCAGCAGCTTTGTTTCCTTTTCCTGTAATGAATGTCGTTAGCAGGGAAATAGGTGATCTGTGTTTTTATTCCTACAAAAGTAACTGTTTAAGCTGGCAGATTCCCCCAGAGTTGATCTTTATCAGCTTAAAGTGCTTGGCATGCCAGCTGGTTAATAAACCACAATACTCGAATTCCACATGTCAATGGCATGCTAATAATCTGATGACACTGAAAGTTGTGAGAGGGTTCTTGAGTGAGTTATGACCATGGGATTTGCTGAACACCCCCTCTTCAGTGTGGACACAGAAAAAAAACTGTGTACCAAGGATCAACTAGGCTACAAATGTAGATTTTAGTTTTTAAAAGTAAGCTGTAGTAAACTTGTGTCTACAGATTGCACAACCTGATTGAAAGCCCCTGTGATTATTTCCCTTCAGGCTGAATACATCACCGCCCTTGTGATTCATGACTCATGATGATTTTGTTAATCTAAGACTTGCTGTGATAATGTCTGGTGTGAATTAGAGTATGTTCTGTTTAGTAAGTATTTAATTTCTGTTAAAATTGTATCTGCTGCATAATAATCTATTACAATTAAAATTGCACTTGAAAGTTGTGCCAATCAGCTGAAGGTCTTTTCAGGAGGCAGGTGTGTACAGTCTCACCTTGCTGTTAAGGTGTTAAAGTGATAAATCTGGCAGTGAAGGGCGTACACAGTGAATGGAAATACTTGAGGGATGTGAGTACGGCCTGTTCTACCAGTAACCTCTAGACTGGTGTAAAATATAGCCCATTTCTGTCATAGCTGCTGAGCTATTGGGTATAATATGTTAAATTTTCAACTAGTTGTGCAGAATTACATTATTTACTTAGCATTGCAGTAGGAACTATACATATATATACTGTATATATAGTTTTTAAAGACCTGAGGTCTCATTTATAAAACTTTGTGTAGAACTCATATTAAAAGTGCATGTGCGCTCAAAAGATGAAAATAGCATATGAAAAGAAAATGTCAGATTAATAAAAATGTACGCACGCACAACTGCAAGCAAAGTAAGCTTTATAAATCTCACACCACCTGGGATTTGCACAATGGATTTGCTGAATACTTTGCCCTGGGGTGGGAATCACAGGATCTCTTACAATATGATACAATGCGTGTTACGTGTCCCACGATATTGTTTATATTGCGATACAGTGATTCTGCGATAATCGATATATCACACAAGTGATATTGTGATACATCACAGAAACACGGGGTGTTATTAATTTACCTAAGTAACAGCAATGCTATCCTTACCTTTCCTGTAATTTCTATGCTATCGTGGTCGGAAGCGCAGGGAAAGCACAGAGTGCAGAGTGAATGCAGTGATTTGCTAACTTCGATGTGAATGCACCTCTTCAAAAACCAGGGCAAAGGCTCACTAAAGCGTGATGCAGTTTGTGACCTGTGCCTTTTAATTATTCTTTTACTCCGTACAGAACTACTCAGAACTCTCTTTCCAACTTTTTTACACTGTTTTGCTACCGGCTTTGCCATACCAGACACTACATAGTCCACAATGCATTGCTCCCTTGAAATGAGTCAAGAGTCATTGTGTCTCCACTGATCACATCGATGATGTGTGTTTGGAAGGCGGGTCCTCCAGTACAGTTTATAGTTTAATTCTATGCTGAAACAAATTACTGAGTGCTATGTTTTTGTTTGATCAAAATTATTATTAAGGACAGTTCAGCAAGTGCTAGCTATTGATGGGGATGATCATTTGGCACACTTGCATTATTGGATCTTTTCCCACTTTTTTAAAGAAGCTCTCCAGCAATGTGTGTTTTACTGATGTACATATTTTTTTTACATTGACGGGGTTGTAGGCTTCATGCAGGAAAGAGGAAGAGGCATACGCATATTTTAGGTCCCGTTTTGTGTGTTCACAATGGTTATAAATGAAACCCATGGTCTCGTCGATATCTTTGCATGAATTCCAACAGAATTGTTTTAGAATGAGGATTTAATAATTTCCTTGACCTTAACATCTGTATGTTCAGCCATTGTCTTTGTAGAGTGATTGTACCAACACCTTTGCGCTCAGGTGTTTCCAGGAGTGCCAGTACAGTAGCAGTGGACTTATTAGGAGTTTATGTTGTTATTGAAGCCCTCTACATTCCAAGAGAAGACTCTAGGGTTTAATTTTAGACTCCTAAAAGCTGATGCTTCCACCACACATATACACACAGTTCTCTGGCACCAACGTATAGGGTATTGCATCAGCTAGGTCAGCTAACTCAACTAACCACTAACATTTTAACACCATTTTTATTGGGTTTATATGATATTTAACAATCAACAGCTTGCTACTGCAAACTAGAAGCAAGGAAAACAGTGCAGTGTATATAATATTCAAACAAATTAATTCCTGACCAAATTAATGTATTTATTTTTGCTATTAGTTTTTCGATATTGTTTGACCTAGTAAGTTAGAAACTAAAATGTACTGAGCATTAAAACCAGTGACCGATAAAATAATAAGTGACTTTCTTGTTATAATGTCATTTTTCATGGTTGAGATATATTAAGCAGCAAGTGAAGAATCAGTTTCTTGAAATTGATAAACTTCATAAACTGATTTTTAAATAATTTATTTGTGTTGCACTGCTGTACATAAGTATTTGAACACCTGAGAAAATCAGTGTTAGTATTTGGTACAGAAGCCTTTGTTTGCAGTAACAGAGGTCAAGTGGTTCCTGTAGTTCTTGACCAGGTTTGCGCTCATTGCAACAGGGATTTTGGCTCCACTTCTCCACACAGATCTCCTCTAGATCTGAGCAACACAGAGTTTCAGCTCCCTCCAAATATTTTCTATTGGATTTAGGCCTGGAGACTGGCTAGACCTTGATTTGCCTCTTGCAGAACTACTCCTTGGTTCTCCTGGCTGTGTGCTTCAGGTCATTGTCATGTTGGAAGACCAAGTGACGACCCATCTTCAATGCTCTGACTGAGAGACTGACGTTGTTTCTCAAAATCTCAATGGTTCATGACTGTGTGGTGGACGCGTGTCTTTAAAGAGCTCAGACAGGTGCTACTAATTTAGATTAATGAGTGATGTGGAAGTGGACTTTTTAAAGGCAGAGTAACAGATCTTTGAGAGCCAGAATTCTTGATGATTGCCCGGTGTTCAAATACTTATGTGCAGCGGTGCAATGCAAATAAATTATTTACAAATTACACAATGTGATTTCCTGATTTATTCATTTTTTATGCTGTCTCTCACCATGGGAATGCACGTACAATGTGAATTTCAGATCCTCCAATATTTCTAAGTGGGAGAACTTGTAACAGGGTGTTCAAATACTTTTGTTCCTCAATGTATATGTGTGCGACTGACTTTTTTTGACTGTAGCATAATAACATCCCTGTGATAATTTTGAATGGTTAAACTCTGAACCTAACCTGAAATTAACAGAGATTCAAGATTGCTGTGAATAAACGGTCATCTTTACATTTAGAGCTTGTTTATTTATACTGTTTTAAATTTGATACCTTGTCCATAACAGAAACACACACAAATATGGTAGACATGCAGATACACTTGAGAATGTAATAAAGTGCATATGTGCAGTTTCTACTGCAGAACAATATCAATAATAGCAACAATAGCAATGGCAACATATCTACGTACATTTGTAATAATTAATTATTATAATAGTATGATGATTCCATCTATGAAGACTTCCTTAATCGCCTTATGTGAATCCGCCAGTGTGTGACTGTTGGTGTGAACTGTTTTGTCACTGGGAATCACTGGGAGTCGTGGTAGCCGATGTGGTGGTGTAAGATGCAGGGGGGGACAGACGGACAGCACCCCCATCCCTGACATGAGGCAAAGGCAGGCAATCGAGGCCCAGAGTGACCCCTCCCCACTTAAGTTCCCATAGTCGGGCCTCTCCAAGATCACCACCCCTGACCCTAGGGGAAGCCACAAGGGACAGAGGGGACGATAGCCCCCAAACAAGGAAGCCCACAGAAGGGGGGGAGGCAGCAAGACCCAGCCCCACCTACAACCCCCACCAGTGCAGGACAGACCCAGAGTCAAGATCTCTTGTCAGCCAGGGCTGCAACCCCACCCCGGCAGAGCTCCGCCACACACTGACAGGGCCAAAGGACTTCTACCAGTGTACCATTGAGAGTTTGCTCACCTACTGTATCTCAGTGTGGTCTGGAAAGCACTCAGCCAGTGTTGAAATCTGCTCAAGGGACCACTGGTATCCAGTTGCTCACCATTGAGAACATTTACACCAGTCACTGCTTGTGCAGGGCACACACCTCATGGAATCATGGACTTTTTACTCCTAGCATCTTACATGTGGTTCAGGAGTCTCCACTTAGGAAGAGCTTCTTTCATGAGGCTGTGACTCTACTGAACTCAACAACAGCAATAAGCATATAGCACTAATACTAACAATTCCTGTAAACTAATGTAGCTGAAAAATGCATACATGGAAAAATGCTTACCATGCTTAATTCATTTCACCTTCTCCCCTATTGTTCCGTGCTTATGGTGATGGTAATACAAGCGCAGCAACAAAAGCTCACAGCAAGCAGTGCTAAATCATGCAATGAAAAAGGAAAATACTCTTACTTTTTATTCCAGCTAATTTAAATTGTAAACATGCAAATATTATTTAAAGAGCATATCTCAGTGAATTGTCCTCATGTTTGAATTATAAACAGCAGTTGAACATTGTCTTTAAAAGTCTTAGTGTTAGCCTTTTTTCCCAACCCAGTCTTGGACCATAAGATTAGGGGTTTTGCGATCATCTTCATTCAAAGGTGGGTTCATTTGACTCCCAGGCGTCTCTTTAATAGATGTAACTGATAAGCCGGCCACTGTGTTTCCATTTAAGTCTTTCAGTAGCCCAAAGTGATCTTATTCACTTCCCTTCTCCAGGAAAATTACATACCATCTAGCAGAGAGATGGTCTCAAAGATAACTTTTTATTTCACGCTGATGTGTATTTTCATTATTGCATGAAATTGTTTTGATGGTTCTTGCCAAGAAAGTCAGCGATAAGAGATTGTTCTGTAGACAGGCAAATTGACATTCATTTTAGAGCCAGTCATTGGACGGCGTGCGTCATGTAGCTGTGCCTTCAGAGGCAACGTGCTGAGTGCAGACAGATGCTGTGGATATGACTTATAAGAGCTGTCCAGGTAAAGGTAAACTGCTGGGCACAGGGCCAGTATTAAAGCTCTGCAGTACGTGAGAAGACTGTGACCCTTATGTCATCTGAATGAAACTCCTGAAAAATCTGGGTCCTGATGACCTTTACCAACTTCACATGCCCAACTCTGCTCACTGAACCCCTTCACATTGGTTAAAGAGAGTCTGATGCCACTGCCTCTGTGGGATTCCTGGCACTGCTTTAGTCCCAAAAGGCTCACAGCAATCTGCTCTGAAGGACAAAATGTCTTCTCACATCCATCACTTCCAACATTGTGGATTCAAGACTTGATCGCTACATAATTGACTTGACATAGGGCTCTGTGAAAAGGCTTGAAAAGTTTTGGGCAAGACAACTCATCGTGCATGTACAGCACCCTCCACAATGCCCTAGTTAAGGTGTGTTCTTAGGCTTCTAATCAGTTTCTTTTTTTTTTTTCAGAAAAATATAGGCTCACAACACTTGTTTGCCAACAAGCACTTAATCTTCTTCTATAGCATTTCTCAAGTTTGGAGAATACAGAGACAGGGATTTTTGACCACTCCTCTTTGCACAATCTTTCCAAATCATCCTGGGTCCTCTCTTATGCACTCTCCTCTTCAGCTCACTCCAAAGGTTTTTTAATGGGGCTGAGGTCTTGGGTCTGATTTTGTCAGTGGAGACATTTTTGTATAGATTTTGCCATATGTTTAGGGTCATTATCCTGTGGGGTAATTATCCCAATGTTGACCCATCTTCAGCTTTCTGGCAGAGGCCACCAGACTTATTTCAAAGAGTTCATTATGCCATGCATTGGAGGAGAAACAACCCTACAGCATTGCAGATCCTCCCATCATACTCTACAGTGGGCATGAGGTGCTTTTCAGCATACTCATCCCTGGATTTACACCAGATCCACTTTTAGCCACGATTTTAGCCTCGTCTGATCAAATCACATAGTCCTAGTCACAGTACCGCTTTGCAAACCAGATGTTTACATTTGTGATTGTAGGTGAGAAAAGGCTTTTTCCTTGAATGTCTCCCAAACACCTTGTTGGCATGGCGATAGCATCTTATGGTTGTCATGGAGACTTTGTAAACCCAAGACACCACTCTTTGGTACAGTTCTCTAACAATGAGCTTTGGAGAATTTTTTTACTTCTCTTACCATCCGAACTGTGCGTGGTGGCAAGGTAAACTTGGGTCCTCGTCCGGCCTTGTTCATCACTTGTTCACTGTTTTAAAATTATTCTTCTGATTGTCTATTCAAGCCAGATTCAGGCAAGTATTTTCTTGTAGCCAGACTTATGAAGGTCAACACACTTCTATTAAAATGCTTCTATTACATTTGTTTTTTATTAGTTATTAGGGGAGCTAAAGAATTGTGGCACACGTGATTTGATAAAAAAATTCTTAGTGATTTATTATTTTTTTTTTTTTAATTATTACCGGGGGTGCAAATAATTGTGGAGGGCGCTGTATTATGCTTTTTAAACTATTGCTGTAAACAATTAATGCATAGTCACTGCATATTACTAAGCCTATTACTTTAAATACTATAAAAAGACTCATTATTCATTAATTAATATGAATTATTTATAAATGATTACAAAACAAGTGTGTATTTGAGTTAGTTGTAAGAGTGAGGAACTGAAACATGGACACACACATGGGTCCTTAGGGTTGAATGATGCTAATATACAATATATAACAAACATCCAAAAAGACAATAATAAAAAGGATCCAAACAAAGCATCCAAAAACACTTCAAACACTCTCTGATATTATGCAGAATTCTTAGTTGAATCTGTGACTTTATATCAAGTTTGAAATTTTCATTTTTACAACCCTAATTAACACAATATAAAATGTAAATTTAAACAAAATGCATTAATTTTTATATCTCATAAACCCAGATTTTATTCACAATAGAAGATACAAAACATATAAAATATTAAAAGCAAGACATATTACTTTTGCATGAAAGATGTTAACTTATTTTGAATATGATGTAGAAACATAACAAAGAAAAGTTGGAACAGGGCAACAAAGGCTTGAAAATAAGTGGTACTAAAAAGAAACAGCTGGAGGAGCATTTTGCATAATAATTACGTTAATTGGCAACAGGTCAAGGGCATCGAAGAGTGGCAGAGTGTAAGGAGCACCGCACGCTCTCCCTGGCTGTCAAACTGGTGATCCTCTCCCAGGGTGGTGACACCGTGCGGTGGATGGCAGAGCGTGACACTGCTGGACACACAGGCCGCCTTGCAGGCTTCTGGTTTTTCTGGAGGGGTAGAGCTGCGGATTCTCCCGCTTGGCCCTGTCCCCTTTCGGCAGCCCAGCATCCTGCTGGGGCTTCTAGTTGGGAGCCACACTGGTGCCCCCATGAGCCCGGCATGTGGTTGTCCTGGAAGTGGCAGGAGGCGTGTGCTGGTGCTGGGGGGCAGTGTGAGCTCCGTGAGCATCCGTGGGGCAGGTGCTTGTTTACTGGCGGGACTCGCTTGGTTGAGAAAGCCACGATGTGCCTGCTGGTTGTTTCAAGTTGTGTCTGGGCTGCACACAGATTGAGTGCTCGCTGGCGGGAGCTGGTAACCCAGGGACCTTACCATTTTGCTGGCGGCCCTGAACTCACCATTAAAACATCATGCAGTAGCATAACGCACTAGCGAGTGAATGGTTGGCCTCTTTGTGCCCAAGGGACCAGGCTTAAAATCAGTATCGTTCTATACCTGCAATCTTTGAGTCATCCCTGTTTTAATACAATGATGCCTGATGACTCAGTCATGGAAACCACTGCATGGGCTCAGGAACACTTATTTCTGGAATTGTCTCTAAAGACAATCAAATCATGTAAAATTTTACATTTGTTTTGTAATACATGGACGCTGTGTTGTCCAGACTAATGAGGAGATGTACCATCTGGCTTGTTATTAATAATTACTTGAAATGCCTGCATCTCTGATGGTATGGGGCCTATGGAATTGGCAGCTTGCACATCTGGAAAGTAATCATTAGTTATATACAGGTTTTAGAGCAACATTTACAGCTCCCATTCAAATTCAAGACTTTGCATATATCAGTAAGATAATACTAAACTACATACTGCATCTATTACAGCTAGGCTACTTGCAACCCAGACCTTTTAACACTTGAAAACATTTGGCGCATCATGATACATATGACCAGAAAGAACACCTATAACTGTTAAGCAGCTAAAATCCAATATTAGACATGAATGGGACAATGTTCCTATTCTAAAGTCTGGCATCTGGTCTCTTCAGTTCCTTAATGTTTAGGGACTGTTGTTAAAAGAAGAGGGAATGCTACACAGTGGTAGACATGGCCCTGTACCAAATTTCATTTCCACAAGTTTCATTTCAGTTTAAAAGAAATTGGTTCAGGTTATGTTTTTGATGTGTGTTTAATGTTCTGTTGTGAATAAATTATTGGTTTATGATTTTCTGTTTTTCTTATGTTTCCCAACTTTTTGGAATTGAGGTTGTATATCACTCATGAAGGCCCAATAAAAACAGCCTGTATAAGGCTGATGCGTATAGTGAGGTTGAAAAATGATAATGTAAAAATGAATAATGACTGACTGTCTCTAGACAGAGCTATGTTCACTATTGCATCTTTATATTATATATTGTTCCATGCGTGCATATAAAACAGGGCTGATTAATCTGTACTTCAAACACATCCAGAGACGACCTCCTTTTCTAAGCCTGTCTCTGCTTTCATTTTTCAGTGTTGATGGAGGTCGCTCAGCCATGCTTGCAAGCATTTTTTATTTCATGAGAAGGTTTTAAAGCTATATCTATTTAAAGGAAGAAAATTCAGTTTGTAGTATAACTGAACTTAAGATGTAATATATGCTGGTGAATTTCCTGCATTCTAGCTTTACATCTTTTTTCCCCTTCCCCACAGTTTTTGTATAGCAGTATCTCTGTGTAACATCACATTACCCTTACTGCATCATTCCAACTGTGGAGACAAAAGTGTTGGCATCACGGATAGCCCTGGTAAAATGGCTGCTGCATTGTTGATTTCTGTCTTTGTGTCACATGTTCATAAAGAATGGTCTTAGTCTGAGATGCAACCTTATGAATCCTTCAAGCATCTTATTAGCAGTTAAGCAAACAGGTCGATATCAACTTCAGGACAGAGAGGGGTCAGTTACTGTGGTGGAAATGCAGTGTACTCTGGATGTAATCCAGTGCTCAATGAAAATTGATTTATCTCTCTTACCTTCAAAATGCTTAGCTACATTTTTTGTATAATGAAAAATGCTAAAAATAATTATTATTGAATCCTGTATTTTTAATCTTATAGAAATAAACCTAAACCCTTAAAAACCATGTGTGGGTATTTTTTTAAAAATCTTCAAAAACATACAGGCACATAAAAAAAATAGAATGTCGTGGAAAAACTTTAATATTTCTTGACATTCTTTTCAGAAAGTGAAATGCATATATTATATAGATTCATTATACACGGAGTGAAATATGTCACATATTTATTTGTTTTCATTTCGATGATTATGGCTTTCATATAATGAAACCCAACATTCACTGTATCAGAAAATTTGAATATTGTGAAAAAGTTCAATCTTGGAAAATCATGATGTCTCACCCTAATCGGCTAATTAACTCATCTTTCCTGAGCCTTAAAATGGTCTCAGTCTGGGTCAGGAGGCTACACAATCATGGGGAAGACTGCTGACCTGACAGATAGGTGGCAAAAAAGAAACATATTATGATGGGTAAAACCAAAAAGCTCTCTGTCAAGACCTTTGCAAACTTATTGTTGCAAAATGTACTAATGGCATTGGTTACAGAAGATTTCTAGCCTGTTCCACTGAGCACTGTTGGGCTCATAATCCAGAAATGCAAAGGATATAATTTCACCATAAACTGGCCATGACTTGGTGCTGCATGCAAGATTTTAGACAAAGGAGTGAAAAGAATATTGGAAGAGTTGTCCAAGAGCCAAGGACCACTTGTGTCAAGCTTAAGAAAGACCTGGAATTAGCAGCTACAATTTTTTCAAAGGAAATCGCCCTGACCTGTATGCATGCTCACCATGCAAGACTCCATTGCTGAAGAAAAAGCATGTTGAAGCAAATTTAAAGTTTAACATTTAGACAAGCCTGTGAAATACTGGGAGAAAATATTCTGGCCAGATGAGACCACAATTTAACTCTTTGGATGCCATAAAACACCATGTTTGGAGGTCAAAAGACACTGCATATCACCTCAAAAACACCATGCCAACAGTATGTGGAAGTGGGAACTTAAAGGTGTGGGGCTGTTTTTCAGCATATGGCATTGCCACGCTTCATATAATTGAAGGAAAGATGAAAAGTCGTCAATTTTATTTATACAGCACTTTTTACAACTAACGTTGTCACAAAGCAGCTTTACAGAGTTTATAGAATCTGGGTCCAAGCTCCAATGAGCCAAAGGCGACAATGGCAAGGAAAAACTCCCTAATTATAGGAAGAAACCTTTGAGAGGAACCAAGGCTCAGAAGGGGAACCCATCCTCCTCTGGTCGACATCGGAGAAAATTATGAATAAATAAGATCAGGAGTTCAATGTGAAGAGGCATCTGCAGTTCCTTAGGGGAGATCAGGCTTTC
>JBBIGC010000152.1:4289462-4325287 GCA_037576955.1 Lepidarchus adonis | reverse complement strand
AGACTGGCAGCTGTAATTGCAGCAAAAGGTGGTTCTACAAAGTATTGACTCAGGGGGCTGAATAATTACGCACACCCAACTTTTCAGTTATTTATTTGTAAAAAATGTTTGGAATCATGTATGATTTTCGTTCTACTTCTCAAGTGTACACTACTTTGTATTGGTCTTTCACTTAGAATATCAATAAATATCAATAAAATAGATTCATGTTTGTGGCTGTAATGTGACAAAATGTGGAAAAGTTCAAGGGGGCTGAATACTTTTGTAAGCCACTGTATAAGCAGAACATTAAAATCTTTAAAAGGAGACTTTGAAGATAGATACACAGTTATAGACAGTAGTGAATACATGCAGATTGTCTTATTTTATTATTTATTTGTCTTTACACTGTTTTTTATCTTGATATATATCGATAAATACAACCATCTAAAGACGCTCGATTCAGTTGCTGCATGGTTGACTTGGATTCCTTCCAAACACTCAGTAAATCTTCTCCATTTCTTTGAGGGAAGACTAAAAACAAGACTGTCATTCTATACAAGAGTGCTCTAAATCATTACAATTTCATTTTTACAGTGATATTAAGGTATAAACAAATAAAGGTATGCATAATATATGTTCCAGCAATTTACTACTTTCCTTAAAATTATTAAGAAATATCTTTACTTATTGTGACAATTGTGTAGTGATTTATGTATATAATTCTATAGATAGCTCTGAACATCGTGTGAATATAGTATTACTGTTATTATTTTTTATATTTATTATATTCTGCTGTCAGTTCCAGAGTAGATATTGTAACAGGCTATATGATAAACATAGCTCAAAATCAGTCTCTAACAAGTCATTGTTTCCCAGTGTTTTAATAGTGTTTAAAGACATTGTCTAACCTTGATTGTTGACTTGGTAAGTAGAAATGAATGGACAAAGATCTCTGCCTCTGGTGAGAGAAAGGCCTGCCTCAAATTATCTCCAGAACAGGTGAAAGATATTTCAATAGAGAATTTATACTTTGTCTTTGTCTGGATCATTTGTTTTGAAAAGAGTGCATCCAGAAATTATCCACAGTGCTCCACTTTTTCATCATTTATATAATCAAATAGATACAATATTTTTTTTACCTCAAACTTGATAAAATGAAAGTCTGTTTGAACTGTTTGAAGTTCTCTGGTCTGATGGAACAAAGATTGAACTCTTTGGCCTGAAGGCCAAATGTTATGACTGGAGAAACCCAGGCACTGGTCAGCACCTGGCTAACACCACACCTACAGTCAAACATGGTGGTGGCAGTGTTATGCTGTGGGATGTTTTTCAGCAGGAAGTAGAAGACTAGTCAGGGATGAGGGAAAGATTAAAGTGGTGTGAAGTTTAATCTTCCAACAGGACAACGACTCTAAGCACACAGCCAAGATAACAAAGCAGTGGCTGCAGGACAACTCTGAATGTCCTTGAGTGGCCCAGCCAGAGCCCAGATTTGAACGCAATTGAACATCTCTGGAGAGATCTGTGCACCGACACTCCCCCATTCAACCTGATGAAGCTTGAGAGGTTCTGCAAAAAGAGTGGAGGAATCTGCCCAAAAATAGATGTGCCAAGCTATAGCATCATGCTCAAAAAGACTTGAGGCTGTAATTGCTGTCAAAGGTGCTTCAGCAAAGTATTGAGCAAACACAGTATTTGGCAGCCACCATTGTCCCACTTAAAAAGATGGGAGAGTCTGTAATGTTCATCATAGGTTCACTTCAACTGTGAGAAACAGATTGTAAAAAAATCACAATGGATTTTTCTTTTTTGCATTCTGTCTTTCACAGTTGACAAAGCTGCACTGTATATGTTACACTCCTCTAAATGTAATGTTTCTGATTGCTTTGGACAAAGAACTGCCAAGAATTACATATTAGACTCCAGCACTTTTTATTTTTTCTTTTGGAACCAACCAACAAAAGAAAATGAAAGAATATAGTGGAATTTGAGATTTTGGCCAACGCTGGCAAAAAAAAGGTTTAAAAAAGAAGCCAATATGAGAACAAAGAAATACAATTACAAAAGACAGTAGAATCTTAGGCCCTGCTAATCTTCAGTATTATACTTAATTTGTAATTAAACTCTGTTGAAATTATTGTAATCTATATAATGGTTTTGTCTCGTGTTAAAAAGGCTGCTTAAGAATATAAACATATGGTAGAAGTGAATTTAAAGCAAAATTGATATTAAAGTAACTTTTTAATATTTTAAGTTTAAACATTATGTATACAGTCCACATATTTATGCAAAGTATCTCTTGCTTCTCTCCCTTGTCTCACACAGTATGTTCCTCCTGACCTGTGCATCTGTAACTTTGTGTTGGAGCAGTCGCTCTCAGTGCGAGCCCTGCAGGAGATGCTGGCTAACACAGGCCAAAATGGGGAAGGAGTAAGTAGCCATATGTCTCCTCGGTCACTACAACTGTCCAGCAGTCACCTCATATAGGAATTCAGAGTGCTTCATTATAAACTTTAGTAAAAACCACACTTTGAGTCCCGAATCATTCAGGAGCATTTTTGTTTGCAATTTGGTTTGTCTGTGATGAATTGTTAGACTTAATTACCGCTGTCAATTTGAGATTAATTCAGGTTCAACTTACCAGACTGTTGTTCATATAGAGATCATATCTGTCCCTTAAACCTGTTACTACCTGTTGGCAGGTTCTTGAGAGGTAGGGAATTGTTTGTAATTAGAATAGCGTGTTGTCTTCTGGCGGAACTCTGCTCACATGATTTACATCCTTTAGTTGTGTTGAAAAGATTGCAACGATATCCTGTCAGCTGTAGTGCTACTCACTTGTTTAAGGCACTGGGTAAGTAATTATTCTTCATGATATAGTCATTGTGTAGCACCGACCGCCGATAGATCTCCACAAAAACTCCCCATTTCTACTAATGCTCATGCTGACATTATTAGAAGGAATTTAAGAACAATGTTTACTTCTTAGAAGTCTCATTAAACATAACTCTAAGAAAGGCTATACGACTTTAGAAGTTGTTACGTGTTGCACAGTTTGCATAGTTCTTGACACCATACATCTCAACTTGGTCATCAGCACATAAGCACACTAACAATGCAAGCCAGGTACATACTATCATAAATAACAGACTGCTGGTTATGATGGTATAGTACCTCACCCAACTTTTACCCATTAGTTCTTTATCCGAATCAAATCCCATGAACTACCAGAATGGCTTGACGCGCAGTCCTGCTGGCATTAGGGTTACTTTTGCATCAGCATTCATAAAATCATCTTCCCTGTGCATTTACCAACTTTTGACTGAATTGTTGTTTAACATCTGGTCCATTTTATACAGACTTGTACCAATATCAATATATGGGATAGAGTCTTTTAGGCATTTCTCAGTTTTTGTGATCCAGAAAAATGTTGTAGGCTAGAAGACTGGAAATCTGAGGTATCAAACTACTTGCAGTAGTGAATAGCAGCAATCTGATGCTCAGACGTTGGAAAACATTATTTTGTTTTTTTGTAGGAAGTATGTTTTCACATATGTTAATATTGGTATAATATGGTGGACCGGTTTGTGACTGTTCAATTAGTCTTTTGACTACAGCAGGGATGCCCACCTGCATTTGTGGAATGCTGGTGTTCAGTACAGTTTGGTGATTTCCCTAACACACCAGGTTTAGCAGGTGTGTAGTGAGCGTTTTCCAGAAGCTGAAGTGCCAAACTGCTGAACGTCAGCTCTACAGGACAGACAATGGGCAGCCCTAGACTACAGTATCACCTAAACTTATGACCTTTAGCCTTTATTATCAGATTTGGAAGTGAATTTTCACGTTTGTTAACTGTAAATCTGTATTTTTTGTTCAACATTGATAGACTCCTGATCATGAACGATGGGTATGTTGCATTTACAGTTCATTCCCCACTTTAAACATGTGCATGAGTGCAAAACCAAAAAGTGTTTTTATCATAGCAGCCTAATTATTAGCAATACATAACACTGAAAATCATTTTTAATCTGCTCTTCAACCTGCAAAGGCTTATTGCGGCACTAACCACACTAATCAGTGAAAGACAGTTAATCTGTTTAGCTCTTCGAGCCCAAGACCATCATACTCTCTTTTCATAACAATGAAGAACAAGTACTGAAAATTTCTCTAGTGAAAGCTTAACAGTAATAAATCAGCACTGTAAGAGACAGGGCACTCCATTTCCATGTGCCATGCCGGTTCGAGGCTTCAGTGCTCTAAATAAGTGGTTCTGAGATGGCCTGCATTTTTGCTTCACCCCAACTCCCAAAGGTATAGAACAAAAATTAAAAATGATTCCTGAAGACTGGTTTGAGAACCACTGCTCTAGATTTGAAGGTATTATGAATTGAGAGTGATGAGTCTTGTTGTTTTGGGACTTTGCAGTCTCCTTGCTATCTAACATCACAACCTGTAACACCAAAAAACCAAAACATCACATCACTAAGCCTTACAACTTACTGTAAAAACAATAATAACAAGTAATAACCATAGAAGGACAATCATCGGAGCACAGCCTTGTCTACTCTTGAGTTGCCATGTTTTTTTTCTTAGACTGTAAGGTGTTAAAATACTCATTTGTCATAATTGAGTTTGTATTATGTTTGTTTGACGTCATGTGTTCTCACAGCTCAAATTTCAGGGGTACCAAGGAAGAGGAAATGTTCTGGAATGATGATTCCAGGGTGAATTTGTCTTGAAATGCAAATGTCCATATTTCTATATTACTTTTTTCCCCTTAAGCTTATTTCCTTTATTGTCATCTTTTCTTTTGGCTATTGTCATTTTGGTCCACAGAGATTGAAGGACTGTTTAACTGTCATTTGGATTTTTCTCTGCTGTTTTTGGTTCTAATAATCTTTTTCAGCTTGCATTTTTAAAACATGGATCTCATTGTTTTTTGCAGTGTAGTTATTGGGTGAGGTCTAGAACATCCCGTAGGCCTTTTATGGTGTGATATCAGATTGATGAGCAGCCAAAGGTCATTGAGCCACATTTCATGTGACAGCAGCGCTGCAATACTGAGCGCAGCTGCACGATAAAAGCAGAGAGGAAGGGCTATTTATTTACATGGTGTCTTTCTCCATTTGTTTTTGGTCCTCAGTGTTATGCAGTCTCGTGTGGTGAGAAACCATTGACTTAATACTGTGAAAGAACATTCTATGTGACTAGGTTTTACGTTTGCCATGATTACTCATTGACAATTACTCTGTTAAAAAATGTTCATTCCACAAGGAGACACTATTAGCACTCAAATAGCTCTTGTGAGCATAAACGAAAGGGAGGAATCCCAAATGAACTGAATGTGTGTTAATGTTTAGTAAAATTAAATATCTGCAGTTATAAACTGTATACATTTATGATTAATATTTACTAATAGAACTGATAGCCCTAATTTATGTAATACAATGCTTACATTGTAAACATTCTCATTTATTAAAGCAAACATTTGTTTCCTTAATGCTTTCAGAGGGTAATAAGACGGGTAAGTACTTGTCTGTTTTTCCCTTTGCATTGGCAAAGACGTGTGGTGTCTAATTTTTATAACATTTTCCTATTTTTATGAAATTCTTGTTTTGCATTTTCATTGGACATAATTTTTTCTCTGCATTTCCTCATCTACGGTACAACAACGAAATTTTTTCTTGTTCAAGCAACTGAACGGGAAACCTTTCTCTAACATGCGCAACCGAGTAACCCAGCATGTGCTCGGTTATTTTCAAGAAAACCAAAAAACTCCTTCGAAAAGATTCTTTGCTGTGAAACATAGCAATGTTTCGTTCCCTGTCTCAAGAGTCAAACTGCTGCATGCTGACTTTCTCCCTCTCCTTCTCTCCTTTTCTGCAGGCAGGGCAGGGGGGCGGACATCGGACACTGCTGTACGGTCACGCCATCCTACTGAGGCATTCCTTTAGTGGAATGGTGAGAATGCACCACACTGATTAAAGCCACTGAGGAAGAGGATTAGCTAGAGGCTCACTGATACAGCTACTGTGGATTCAATCTCATTATCAGTGAACTGAATATAAATTATGGCATGGCTGTGTTGAAATGCTTAAGCACAGTAAATGAATGGTCAGCTTTATTAGACATCAATAAAAACAGCTTTAAGTAAAATCTATGACTATATTTTATTACAGAAAATCTGTCATTGTAACAGCCAGAACTGCAGTATAAACAGTCTTTTTTTAGACTTGCGAGTAACAGTTCTGAAATATTTGGGCCCCTTAACTGCTGTTTGCAAATGTTCTTACACAACTTTCTTTCTAAACTGTTCTCCTGTCATCCAGTATCTAGCCTGTCTGAAGACTTCAAGGTCTCTGACAGACAAGCTGTCATTTGATGTGGGCTTGCAAGAGGACTCAACAGGTATGCCAGACTGAACTGAAGTTCAATAGTAATATGCTTGTGCTTTGTCCCATTTAAACCAAAAAACAAGGCAATTTCATTAATCAGCTGAATGGGACACTTCCAGACACTTGACATCCACACTGAAAGATGGAGGCCTTGCTATTTTTATGTATTGATGACCCAGAATAGAGGAATATGATAATCAGATTATTTGAGAAGGCTGATACTGGATATGTGATATTTTGATATACGTCTGCGGAAATGTCTTTCGCAATTGTAATGACAAAGATCTGATTTATTCAGAGCATGCCTGATTTATTTGCAGTTGTATGAGGTTGGTGTGACTTTTTTTTCTTCAAAGGGGAGGCTTGTTGGTGGACCATCCACCCAGCCTCAAAGCAGAGATCTGAGGGTGAAAAGGTTCGAATTGGTGACGATCTCATCTTGGTCAGTGTATCTTCAGAGAGGTACCTGGTGAGTGTTGCATTAGACATAGATTATGAGCAAGACTTGGGTGAGAAGAGATCTCTGTTCAATAGTAAGACTTACACTTTGCATAAACCAATGTATTTTTCTTTTTTTCATTATTTGTCCTCTGTTTGAACTCTGCATGGTCATCATGCACAGTGCCAAACAGCTGCTAGCGGGTAACTAAGTTAGCTAAGTTAGCTAGCTGCTAACTTCCCCTAGGACTGGACTATTGAGCTGCAGAGTGAAATCCAGTACATATTTGATGAGTTAAAATGGCAGTTGTGATCAAGGAGTATTCATCCAGCATCAATGCCTGACCTCACTGAGGCTCTAATGGAGGAATGCAGTAATGTCTGCAAAGTAATGTTTCAGTATCTAGTGTAAAGCGTTTCAAGAAGAGTTGAGTTTATTACTACACTGTAGCAATAAGGAGCAGAATCCTGTATTAGTGAACTTAGCTGCAGAAAACACAATGTATGAGCGGGTGTTTATATATTTTATGTATAGGTAGTATAGATTTAATGAGCATCTAATTTCTTGCCTTGCTGGTCTACGTAAATAAAAACACAAAAACAGTTTAGAGTTTCATTAAATTCCTTACACTGTACATATGATGCAATATTGAAGTTGCTCCTTCCTATGTCTTTAGTTTAAATTCTTGATTTTTTTTGTTTTGCAACTTCATGCAAGTGGAATGGTCAAGTAAATAAATAATGTGACAAAGAGCTGGGCAATAAGACAATAATTATTATCATCATGATGCATTTGGCCACAATATGATTTTCTGAGCAGATCATGATGTCATAAGCACTGTCAAACTTCATGTTTTATTTCAGATAGCATCATTTGACTTACTAAGTGAACTTATTGTTCTGTGGCATGAGAAACATTGGATAAAATAATTTGTAATTTTATATGTACTTTGATATTAAATCATACATGCAAACATACATTTTTTGTATTAACATATGGTGGAAAAATACATTTTGTGACATATCGTGTATCTGGAAAAGGTTTTCAAAGCCCTGTGATGCAATATTTTGGCAAAGTGCCCAATGTCTTTGAATGTTTAATGAAATTAGATGCCTGATTGAGAATGCAACATTTTGAATTTGACTAAAACTTATATTAAGCACAAATGATAGTCACAGCTCTTTAGGAAGTGTTTTCTTGGTAATCTATTTAAAAAATGTTTTTGTCCATATGAGGAATGACACAGAAAGTAATTAGGCTTATTTTTTTGCAGCATCTGTCTATGTCCAATGGAAATATACAAGTGGATGCTTCTTTCATGCAAACGCTGTGGAACGTGCAGCCTACCTGCTCAGGCAGCAATGTGGCAGTGGGTCAGTTCACTTCCAATAACATACAAACAGCAAGCAGCAGCATACAGTTTTCCCAGACTCAGACCATGGGTTCAGGCTATTGCCACCCCTGCTTTTAAATGTGTACCAACTGTTTTTACAGTATATTCACTGACTTAAGGCAAGATGATCTTTATATAATCAGAAACATTATTTTGGTGTAAACGGTTTTCTATAAGTTGCTAAAAGAATCAGCTTGAAACTGTCACTTTATGTATCTGTAGGATATTTATTGGGTGGGCATGTGCTACGCTTGTTCCATGGACATGATGAGAGTCTAACCATACCAGGATCTGAACAGTCTGAGGAACAGCAGAGGTAAGTGGCAATGTGTCATTATTTAGACTCTATAATAAAATATTTCCTCTATGTGTGTGTGTATGTATTATAATATATATATTATAAAAACTGGGGTCACTGATGCATTAGAATATGCTTATTTTGTCAAATTATTACTATATATATTACATTACTATATCTGTCTGTCTGTCTGTGTCTGTCTATCTAGTAATAATTTGACAAAATAAACATATTCTAATGCATCAGTGACCCCAGTTTTTTCAGCTTTGTCAGTTTTGTTAAACACTTTGATAATTTACTAAAATAAGTGCTTTCTTCTGCCACAGGCTGGTGAACTATGAGGCTGGGAAAGGAGGCTCCAGAGCTAGGTCTCTGTGGAGGTTGGAGCCACTTCGGATCAGGTGAGTGAACATGCCTTTGGACACACAGACAGAAAAACACTTCTGCAGTGCTGCCTGGACTGGAGACTGGGATTGTTAAATTTTAGATGACATTGCTCTCTTTGAGCTGTCACATTCAATTATGGATGAAACTCCTAAAAGAGTAGGTCAAAGTTAATTCAGTTTTGAAATTTTTTTTTTGAAGTGGGGGGTGTTTCTTAGACACATCTTTTCTGCAGGTCACAGCTGGGTTATACAGTGGGGCAAAAATGTATTTGGCAGCCACTGATTCTGCAAGTTATCCCACTTAAAAAGATGAAAGAGGTCTGTAATGTTCATCATAGGTTCACTTCAACTGTGAGAGACAGAATATAAAAAAATCCAGGAAGTCACATTATGATTTTTAAAGAATTTATTTGTATAATGGTGCAGAAAAGTATTTTGTCAATAACAAAAGTTTACCTCAATACAATACAATACCTTGGTTGGTAATGACAGAGGACATTTCCTGTAGGTATTCACCAGGTTTGCGCACATTGTAGCTGGTATTTTGGTTCTTCTCAAGAACTGTGATGTTTTGGGGCTGTTGCTGGGCAACAGAGACTTTCAACTCCCTCCACAGATTATCTATTTGCTAGGCCACTCCAGAACCTTGAAATGGTTTTTATGTAGGCACTCCTTCGTTGCCCGCGCAGTGTTTTTGTGATCATTGTCATGCTGGAGGATCCAGCCATGTTTTTAATCTTAAATGCTCTCACTGATGGAAGGAGGTTTTTGCACAAAATCTCTTGATACATGGCCCCATTCATCCTTTCCTTATTACGGATCAGTCATCTTGTCCCCTTTGCAGAAAAGCAGCTGCAAAGCATAATGTTTCCACCCCCATGCTTCACAGTGGGTGTGGTAATCTTGGGATGCAGCTACGCATTCTTCCCCCTTCAACACGACGAGTGGCGTTTATACCAAAGAGTTCCATTTTAGTCTCATCTGACTACATGACATGACATTCTCGCAATCCTCCTCTGAATCATCCAGATTGTCTCTGGCAATCTTTAGATGGGCCCGGACATGTGCTGCTTAAGTAGGATTTTAATCCATGACGATGTAGTGTGTTACTAGTGTGTAGTGTGTTAATAGTAACCTTTGTTACTGTGGTCCCAGCTGTCTTCAGGTCATTGACCAATTCTCCCTTTGTAGTTCTGGGTGGTTTCCTCAACGTTCTCAAGATTATTTGTACCCCACAAGGTGAAATCTTACATGGAGCCCAAGGTCGAGGGAGATTGTCAGTGATCTTGTATTTATTCCATTTTCTAATAATTCCAACAGTTGATCTCTTGATGGGCAGTGGGGGCCTAGTGGTTAGGACTTTGCCCCTGATATCCGAAGGTTGCAGGTTCAAGTCCCAGCCCAGGCACCACTGAGGTAACCCTTGAGCAAGGTACCGTCCCCACTTCACGGCGCTGTTGATAGCTGCCCGCTGCTCCACGTGTGCACGTGTGATGGGTTAAATGCGGAGGACAAATTTCGTTGTGGTGCACTGAGTGCAATGGTGTGTTCATAATGACAGAAATTCACTTTCACTTCACTTCACTTCTCACCAAGCTGCTGTCTATTGTAGATCGGCTCATCCCAGTCTTGTGCAGGTGTACAATCTTGTCCCTGGTGTCGTTAGACAGCTCTCTGGTCTTGGCCATGGTGGAGGTTGGAGTCTGACCGTTTGAAGGTGTGGACAGGTGTCTTGTATACAGATAACAAGTTCAAACAGGTTCCATTAATACAGGTAATTGGTGGAGAATAGAATAGCTTCTTAAAGAAGAGGTATCAGGTCTGTGCCAAATACTTTTTTGCCCCACTGCATGTACGGTTGTCACAGCATCTTATTGTTGCGTGCTAAGCCAAATAATAATCTTTGAATAGTCAATTTTGCTTAAATTGTTTTTTCCTTTATCATCTGTTATAGGTATTCACGTTAGCATGGGTATAATGTCATCAACACAATGAAAACTCATGTAAATAAACAACTGAATTATTGAAAAATTAGAGTATTGTTTACAATGTACCGTTTTTTGTTTTTTTTTTTATATTTATAATAATTTTTTTTGCCTCTACACCTCATTTGTACTTCACTCTACAGTGTGAAGGAAACAATGAGGAATATGTGGTGCATTAGGTTGAAACTTATGCTTATTTCTATTTGCTGTTTTGTGCCTCACAGCTGGAGTGGAAGTCATATTCGATGGGGTCAGCCCTTCCGTCTGCGCCATTTATCCACTGGAAACTACCTGGGCCAGACAGAAGACCGTGGACTGGTGCTGGTAGACAGAGAGAAGTCTGACACCACTGCCACCGCTTTCTGCTTCAGGCCAAGCAAGGTTTGATTAATTTGTAGAAAAGGTTGGATTTAGATTGATGGCGTCTTTTAAAACTCCGTACTGTGATAAAACATTTGCAAATTAGACGGTTCAATAACTGACATGCTGCGGTAATCATGTCCAGTACACCTATGATTTACTTCTCAGTCTGACACACTTAAATGACTTATGATTATAATGCGACCTCGTTTGTAACCGTTCCAGGTCTGTAATGGGTACAGTGCCTTCTCAATTCTTAATCCTCAGTCTGTCAGTACACTATTATTGAAGTGATCAATTAGTCATGCCTTGGCTGTAACAAATTGTAGTGAAGGAAGGTCACAGCCTGCCTTTCTCTAGCTTTTGATTTATTTGGTCAGAGCGGCATCTGCTTCCCACTATTGCAAATTACTGTCTGGTCAGTCTCAATAAAGCCAGAAATATTTTTAAAGTCACTAATACTGACTGCTCTGGCTGGAGAGGCGGGCAAGCATTTGCCAGTTCAGATGCCTCTCTAATTGGTGTGTGGAACTCATTTGCCTTGTGTTTTCTCTGGCAGGAGAAAGTCGACTCCGGCCCAAAGCGGGATATTGAAGGCATGGGGGTGGCAGAGATCAAGTATGGAGATTCTGTTTGCTTCATCATGCACGTGGCCACGGGCCTATGGCTGTCCTACCAGGCACCAGATGCAAAATCCGCCCGCTTGGGCCAGCTGAAGAGAAGGGTGAGGAATTTTAGCAATTCTTTACTTTATTCTTTTAAGAAGACATTAAAGAATGATAATTAAGTAACCAACCTGTTTGACTAATGAAGTACTGTTAAATATGGTACCTGTGTACAGTTAATACAGTTAATACTTGTACATCTCGGAGTTCATGGCATGGCAATGTGGCTAGACAACATTTCCTTTTAGACTCAAGGGTTTAAGTGCAAAAACTACACCTGTGTAGACGTCCTAATCAAGTCAAGGGATGATTTCAGTGAAAATGGAGACAATACTGTGCACTACAAACCCGATTTACAGCACAGCCAATTTCTGTCATTGTTAGTAAATTGGTGCTGTGAAGTACATACTTTGATTGACATTGTAATGTATTTATGTAAATTTTACTTGTAGCTGGTTGAAATGTTACCATGCTGATTAGACCGTTCTTTTGACTGTTTATAAATGATTTAATGTTAATGTCCATTATTAGTGATTTATTTATTTATTTTCTGGTTTTTCATAGTTAATTCACATACGTATTCCTCATTTTTCAACTGTATTCATTTGAAAAAATTATTACTCCTTTTTTATTGGGGATCTCAACCACATTGAAATAAAAATCCCGAACAGGAAAAAACAACAGCTCATTCACACTGTATTATAATCAAATCTGACCTTACAGGCTTCACACCGAGAGGGGACTGGGTTTTATGAGTTGCAAAGAAAACGACACAGCATGCACCCCACTCTGTAATCTCAGGTGGTCTGAAACTGTCACTGAACTTAATCTCCCAGTCACGTTGATGCAGTTACATCGCTTGGGTTTGAATGACCATGTCTGTCGAGTGTAAGTTATGAGCTGAGCCCAGATTAGACGGCTTGTGAGACAGGCCCGTGTATAAGCGTAACTGCAGGTTGGTAACATTGGTCAGAGTGCAGGACATACGAAGCTATGTTTTAAAAGTGATAATGAGGGCGGCATGGTGACAGTCTGTTGCGTGAGAGTGGTCAGGATTAGGCGTTCGGATGGAGAGCTCATCTCCCCAACCTTGTGGCATGCAACTTGACTCTGGGACGCAGTCCAGAAACAACACTACCACCTCCGCACCCACCACACAGCCTTCATAATGTCCCAGTGGCTCACTGATGCATTATAGACCAGAAACATACTCATCACTCACGGTCATCAAAATCTACTACAGCAATGATTCTGGGTTTATGAATGACTATACAACAGAACCCGTTGCTAGCTTTTGTCTCATTACTCAGTTGTTGGAGTTCTGCAAGTAAACATTTTGCCCAGTATGAATCAATAGAAGACTTCAGCGGTTAAATAGTCTGTGGTCACCATTTCTGATTCTCTTCTTGACACAACATACATTTTCAATAGGAAACAGATCTGGACTGCTGGCATGTATACTGTGTATAAAGCCATGCTGCTGTAGCTTGTGTTGAATGTGGGCTGGCATTGTCTTCCTTAAATAACCTTGGACTTCCCAGGAAAACGTATTGCAGCTAATGTGGCTGCATTTATCTCTCTGAAATCCCAGTATGTGCCTCTGCATCAAATGTACCTTTACACAAATGCAAGGAGGGCTAAGATAAATTGGCAAGGCAGACAATGGTATACACAATATTTTCTTGGGAGGAGCTAAGGTAGTGATACAAGGTTACAGAAAGAAAGTGTATGAAGTCAGCGTGAGATTTTAAGCCTTTTAATTACTTTGTGCAAATATACAAACTTCATAGTGATAATAATGTATAATTTTATTTGTATCTGTGTTGCACACAGGCCTTCC
This sequence comes from Lepidarchus adonis, assembly GCA_037576955.1. Taxonomy (NCBI): domain Eukaryota; kingdom Metazoa; phylum Chordata; class Actinopteri; order Characiformes; family Lepidarchidae; genus Lepidarchus; species Lepidarchus adonis. Next base: position 4,311,544 of record JBBIGC010000152.1, on the reverse strand, counting down.
TCTATCCAGAAGGCCATATGGATGACGGCTTAATATTGCAGCTTTGTCAGCACGAGGAGTCCAGAGCAGCTCGCATCATCCGCAACACCACACAGCTCTTCACACAGTTTATCAGGTAAAGAACTGTCTCTGTCACCATGCCTGACTGCAGAAGAAATGCTTATGTTTTTCATTGCTCACCTGTCATGGTGTTTGGAGCCAGAATCACTGAATAATCTAATTGTGAGATAACTTTGATTTGATGCTGTGTGTCATTTTTCCTTATACTGTGTTGCAGAGGGCTAGATGCACTGAAGAGTGAGAAGGCCTCAGAGGTTAGCCTGCCTGTGGAAGATGTGCTGCAGACACTCAATGATCTCATTACTTACTTCATGCAGCCTGACTCAGAGCTGGACCACGAGGAGAAGCAGATGCAACTTCGTTCACTCATCAAACGACAAGACCTCTTTAAAGAGGAGGTGAGTTTGGTGTACACCAGAGAAGGCAGCTTGATGTCTCTTTAACCAATAGAAGCATAACTCATGGTTTTAATGCAAATTATCTTCATTTTTTCATACTAAATACGTATTGTTTGTACTGATAATATCAATGTATGACTTATTTTGTTGTTTTGTTAGTGTCACAGTGTTCTGACAATTTTACAAAGTAATTATTGAATACATTTTGCATACATTCAAGTGCATGGCCTTTGTGCTGAAGAAGCTAAACATGGCCAACCTGTTAAAATACTTGTGCATTTAAATCGGGTTATTCAAAAATCATTATATGAGTCAGTCAAAGCATGATGATAGATACACAGACTTTATTGTCATTTTATAATGTTGATTACTACCCAACAGATGACGGTAGTAATGTTTTTTCCATTTGGCAATTTTAGGGAATGCTTACGCTGGTCTCGGTTTGCATTGACCGGCTTAACGTGTACAATAGTGCGGCTGAGTTTGAGGAGTTTGCAGGCGAGGAGGCTGGAGAAGCATGGAAGGACATCCTCAACCTCCTATACGAGCTGCTTGGTAAGATTAAAATAACAAACATTTTCAGTTTGTAAATGCAGTCTTTTTTGGGTCACTGTCTGTTGACTTACAGACTTTATTAGAGTTTTGAGGGATTGCTGCACAGCCAAAACAAACATTATGATACTTTTCGGTTGCTTATGGACAGTTCTGGGGGTTATCTTGTGGCAGGATAAAGCACCTTTAAACAGTTTGAAGGTCTTTATTGGAACTTAAGCATATAAGATGCTTCAATAGACCCTATAATTCATTGTGCAGCTGCAATCAGCAGTTACATAATCCATGAAGGTGAGTGTGCCACCATGCTGCATCATGTTTAGCGGATGAACTAGTAGGCCTTGGATCTTGGGCAGCTCCATTTGTCTCCACACTTTCCTCTCGGCATCACTTATTAGTCTTGGTCCCATTCATAACAACTTTTTTCAAGTACTTCCACAGGCCCTTTGAAGTACTTTTTTGCAAACTATAATACGTCCATCCTGTTTTTGTGGTTTTTGTACTGCACTGTAGCCTCTGTATTAATGTTCATGAAGTCATATGCAGATAGTAGCTTTTGACAAAGACACACCTGCAATAGATCATAGTGAGGATTTTTGTGTCATCTTTCTAGGCCTACTAGTCCCTTTGCGATTTTGCGATTACAGAGCTCTCCCAGTGCATTCTATCTTCTGCATGATACTCCAGACAGATTGTTTTGGTTTGAATGATGTCTCCCTGTTTTTCAGCATAATAATAACTTCATTGACTTTCATTTGCATACCTTTTCTCATTTTAAACAATGACAACTATGCTCTTCACTTGGTTGGAGCAATCTAGGTATCCCTGCACTAATGAACCAATGAAACACACCTGAGCGATCACAAACACCTGTGAACAAATCAGGGGGAATGATGAGGGGGGAGATTTCTACATGGTGAAACTAAAACATGCAAATAACTTTAAATTAAAGTCTGGAATGTGCGCTTTAATCATGTTTGAATTTATTTAAAATTTTACACAGAGGGATAAATCAAAGAAAAATGTGTCTTTGTCCCAAACATTATGGAGTGCACTGTATTTGTTCTGTTTTAGTCACACATGCTTTGTGAGATTGTGAAAACTTGCCTCAGTTCACCTTGACTGCCTCCACATTCATTAGGCCCTCCTGCTGTGACTGGACAAGACTTCATGTACCTCAGTAAAGAATGGAGGTCACCCTCCGGGGAAGCTGGGTACTGCCTGTGTCTGGAGTGCGACACAGTGGCCATGATGCACCAGGCTTCTAACAGCAGCCCACTTTCAGTGCCTCTGACAGATTCATTTACTGCCCTGCAAAGCCTCTCTGCATGAGGTATTTGGGCTCTCACACAAGTCATGAGTGTGATTCCAATCTCCCTTCAGAGTTCTCTGGCTGCTGTTGTTTTGATGGATTACTCCCTGGAGAACGAATCCGTTTGCTCACAGACTCTCATTTAGCATTTTATTCACAGTTTGCCTTCAGCGATGCTTGTAAATTGTTTTCAGAATTTTACCCATCAGGTGGGTCACCCTATGCATGAAGGATATGAAGGACATACAGTGATGGTTTGAGGTTTGTTATTAATGATAAAAAGGCAACTTCTTTATTGTTCCTGGTTCTTGTCCTCTAGCTGCCCTGATCCGAGGAAACAGGCCTAACTGTACACAGTTTTCCCGCAAACTGGACTGGCTGGTTAGCAAATTGGAGCGGCTGGAGTCTTCTTCAGGTATTCCCTACATGTCACGACTTTCCCATGGGGTAGTAATACTCATAATCATCTTTTTTATATCTGCACTCATACAGTCAAATGCAAAAGTTTGAATACCCCCAGTCAAATGGCATGTTTTGTTGATTTTAACATGGAAGAAAGTTAAATATACAATGTGCTGCTACTTTACACAGGCCATTTTCTGTTATTAATGTCAAATTCAAAAAGATAAACAGTTACTGATCAATAAAATAGTGTGTTCTCTGTAGTGGATGTGTTCTTAATTTCACTCAAAAAAAATTAATACAAGGTACCATTGATATTTGATGCAACACAGTGGTAAACGTGACACTGTCCGAACTTCTTTGAGTTTGATGCAAGTGGCAAATTTAAAATTTGTTTATATTTATGAAATGCATTTAAGCTAAAACAGTGAAAACAATTGAACAATTGAGTTAACAAAAGATCTTAGGCAAATGACCAAATCACAGATACCTGTTTTTATTTTATTTTATGCATGTCCCACCTTTTTGAAAATGGGGCAGCAGTGGCCTAATTGTTGAACAAGTGAATTTGAATTTGAAGTACCCTTGAGCAAAGCACATAACCCCCTACTGCTCCCTAGGCACTGCTACAGTCGCTGCCCATTGCTCTGGGTGTCTTCACTGCCTCAGATTAATGAAAAACAGAGGGAAAAAAATCCCCATGCAGGGCAATATAGGATAAAAAAAATATGAAATAAAAATGTTAATGTAGAATTGTGTAAGAATTCTCCAAAAATGTCAGATTTACTTGTGTCATGACTATGGCATATATTTTAAAAAATAAAGTTTTTTTTAGATCATAAGTGAATTTGGAGGTTTTTTATTTATCTTTGAGCTATAATCTTTGAACCACACTTTGTTTACTCAACTGTTTGTTCGCTTTTAAGCTCACTTGTATTTGCAGCAGTAGTTCAATGTTAACTTGTACTGACTTAAAAACAAATTACTGACAGATTGTCGTCTCTGCAGGTATTCTCGAAGCCCTTCACTGTATCCTCACAGAGAGTCCAGAAGCTCTGAATATCATTCAAAAAGCCCACATCAAATCCATCATCTCTCTCCTCTACAAGCACGGACGTAACCGCAAGGTCAGCAGTGCCTCATGAAGAGATAGAGAATAAAGCTTCTACTACAGTATATTGTGCTAGTGTTTAGCCCCAGTCCTTGTCCCAGTCACATATTATATTCTGAATTCAAATGACTAAGTGGAAATACAGAGTAATGCATTTTTTGTTCCATGTAAATCATTAAATTGCTTCCTGAGAAACTCTCCAGACCTTAATACAAGAACATCATTCATTTTTGGCAAACATGGAAAACAGTTGACCAGTTATCCAACATATTGTTTGTTGTACTGTAAAATGAGTTTCAAAAGTGAGTTCAATGTTTCACTCATTTGGAAATTAACTACTATTGTTGCAGTCTGAAAGCGTTAAATTATGTTTTGGAACATATATGTTTCACTGGTAGTTTATAAACAATGTTTGGTTATGTTGGTGGAGTGCTGTAAGTCATATCACATGGTAGCTCAGAATAATATAAGTTCATCGTTCTTCAATGTAACTGTTGACTGGCAGTTTTAATTGTTTTTAAAGACTAACATTGATCTCTCTTAAACAGAATAATATTGAAGTAGTTGGCTTATGAATTGAAGTCTAGTTCAGTGGCAACAGTTGATATGCTAACTACTTAGTGGTTCATCTCTGACTCTGAGCATCAGTGAGAGTTGAGTGGGTAGCTAGGGTTAAAAGAATGAATAAGAGCGTAAATTAGACACTGACTAATCAATGCTAAGTCAGTAGCAGTTAATAATCGCAGCATCCTCTTCTCTTAAGTTGAATTCCTACACTTATGGATGTAAAGGGCAGTTTAGCTTCTATGTAAACTAGGTTGTTAAGGTTGTTAGTTTAAAAAGGTCCAGAAACGGATGGTTTTCCTTTGTAGATAATAAATGAGCATCTGCGATCATAAGCTATATTAACAAAATGTGACTTATTACTGTATTTACTATGTAAGAATTCAAACCAATGGTTAATTCTTTTCCAATTTTGCAAGGAACGTTTACCCTTATGTGATGACCAAGGGTGTTTAACATACAAAATCTATCGTCTTGTAAAATCTGGGTCAAGTATACTCATAAACCTATTATTGGAGATGCCGTTCATGCTACAGTCATGCCATACTAAGTGGTGGAAAAGTAGAAAGCTGTAAAGCCTTCAGACAGTTTATTGTTAACTAACTGTGCTGCATTTTTTCTGTGTTATTATGATACCAGCAGTTATTAAAATGCTCCTCACGTCCTGCTTCTTGCATATAACAACCATGTAGATTCTGGATATCCTCTGCTCGCTCTGTGTCTGCAATGGAGTGGCAGTGAGGGGCAATCAAAACTTCATTGCTGAACACCTGCTTCCTAAGAGGGACGTGCTGCTCCAGACAAAATTGGTCAATGATGTGCAAAGGTACAATTTACTAAAACAAATGTTTTAAAGTCTCTTTACTATACATAATTCATATTTTATCATATGCTTATTCTTTATTCCTCTTATCTATTGAGTATTTTTGTAATTTCAGTAGATTTTTTAGGTAAATCCAGTATCTTTTCTTCTGGCAGTATGAGACCTAACATCTTCCTGGGCATGAGTGAGGGATCGGCTCAGTACAAGAGGTGGTATTTTGAGCTGATTATTGACCAAGTGGACCACTTTGTTAACGGCGAGCCAACTCACCTTCGTGTAGGCTGGGCCACCACCAAAGGCTATGCTCCATACCCTGGGGGTGGAGAAGGCTGGGGAGGGAATGGTGTAGGGGATGATCTGTACTCCTACAGCTTTGATGGTCTTCATCTGTGGGCAGGTTTGTTGTTGTTACACACATGATGCAGTAAGACAAATCTGAAGAGCCTAAAATGTATTTGTATGGTGCCCTCCAGAATTACTGGCACTAAAGTTGATTGAAAAGGCTTATAAATCTTTACTTTAGCAGTTAATGTCTTAATTCTATATTTGAAAATGAAAAATAAATAAATAAATAAAGTAGACATTTATAAAAAATATTTTTTAAACAAAAATGTTGAGCTTGGAGTGTGTTAAACACCACTGGAACTATAAGTTGCTTTAAAAATAAAGAATAAAGGCTGGCTAAAATGCATGCAATGCTACATTTTAATTTAAAATCTATTTGCCTCTAGTAATGCCAACACTTATACAATTTGATCCTTTGTTTTTTTATATCAGCACTCATTAGCATTCAGATCTTTGTTATAATCAAACAATTTTCAATGTGTGCTTTGAGCAAGAAAAAGAAAACCATTGTTTAGATGAAAAACCTTCAAAAAAAGAAGCAATTCCTGTCTCAACTCAACTAAATAACACATCACTGTAGAGGGTATAAAAACTTACCAGTTATTCCATGTCTGACAGGGCGAATCCCACGTGCCGTGGCCTCCATTAACCAGCACTTGCTGAACTCTGATGATGTTGTAAGCTGTTGTCTGGACCTCGGTGCCCCCAGCATGTCCTTCCGCATCAATGGGCAGCCTGTGCAGGGAATGTTTGAGGATTTCAACACGGACGGATTCTTCTTCCCCGTTGTCAGCTTCTCTGCTGGGGTCAAGTTAGTCCAACAGCCCATGTCACCACACTGCCCATTATGTGTTGCATAATTACATTCTTTCATCCATCTTACATACAATTTCCCTTCTACTATGTCAATTTATGAAAATCACAAAATATCTGAGAAGGGTTATTTTTTATTTGAGTGTGTCTGCTAAGTCATAATTACTGATGTAGACAAGAAGCTGCAATAATTCTCAGGGCTGCATTTGAACTTTTTTTTAGTTCAGTTTTGACATTTGACACTTGAGAACTTTTCTATTAAGGCTTTTGCTGGAAATTTGTTTTCCCATTTTCATTCACCTTGAAACCCAAGACAGAACTTTCATAGTGAATGCTGGCAAGCCATTACTCCTAGAATGTCACAGTTGATAAATAAGTAACAGTAAGTAAAACATATATGGGAAGTGTGTACTTCTGAACTCTGAAGAAAGACATATATTAATAAGGAAATGTTACTGTATTATGTTTTTCTCCAGGGTTCGTTTCCTGTTGGGAGGTCGCCATGGTGACTTTAAGTTCATGCCCCCAGCTGGATATGCCCCTTGTTATGAGGCCCTGCTCCCAAAGGAAAAGATGCGTGTGGAGCCTGTGAAGGAGTATAAGAGAGATGCAGAGGGAGTGAGGGACTTGTTAGGAACAACAAAATTTCTCTCTCAGGCCTCCTTCATCCCCATACCAGTCAACACTAGCGAGGTCAGAGACTAAAGGCAAATGATATACTACTGTAAATACGAAAAAACCTGAAAACTCACTAAACACCATTTGTATATTTGACAGATTGTTATGCCTCCACATCTTGAAAATGTGCGTGACAAACTAGCTGAGAACATTCATGAACTTTGGGGTATGAACAAAATCGAGCTTGGCTGGATTTATGGCAAGGTAAGAAAACTGTTACAGGCTAAAATCTCCATCTGAAAACACCAAGAAATGGAGGTAATGACAACATCTCCTTAAAAAGATTTTGTAATGATTTTATCTGTTTAACTGGCTACCGCTAAATATCCCACATAACTTCACAATAGTTGAGCATGTAGATTTAATTTTCTGATAATATGACCAGAAGAGATGAGGGCAGACTGATTTAACGTTTGCCCACCACTCATTGCAGCAACATTGCTCTAAAAATGCTGGTCACATTCACAACAGCTACACCAGCTCTCACACACTTAAGAGCTAAGCTTTAAGAGGGGCAGGCGGCGCAGCTGCGGACCACAATGGCTGTTCAGGCAAATTTAATGAGCAGCTTGCTGTCCAAAATTATGCCGTAAAAGATTTATTATGGGTGAGGACTTCCATTACTCCGTGGGCCAGACCTTCTCTTTTATTAGGAACAATATTTTGAAGGCCCAGATGTTCAAAGTTCAATTTACCTTTAATTAGACCTCATAGGCTCAAAGTGTAATCGTCCAGAACAGGAGATGTGGATTTCACAACGTGTTCATGACCTTTACCCCCAAATGTTTTTAAATTGACTGCTTTGCCAAAACTACCAAAATGTAGTGTACACCTGTAATTGGAGATGCTGTTTTACAACACTATTATGGTCTAGGCACTCTTGTCTTACTTCACATTTGTTGCTTTTGCCCCTCCTCCTTTAAGACATTCAATAGTGTTCCATATAAGTACAAGGTGTACTGAGGTGTTGATCTAATATAGTTCCTCAGCTGAACTCAATTAAGTTAAATAAAACTAAATACGAAAGATAATACTACATGTTTTAAATACATACAGTTGCAACATATTTCTAAATTTGATTACTTACCTTTTTAAAATCTGTGCTTTTTTCTTTAAAGGTACGAGATGACAACAAGAGACAACATCCTTGCCTAGTTGACTTCTCTAAGCTGCCTGAAACGGAAAAGAATTATAACCTGCAGATGTCAACTGAAACTTTAAAGTGAGTCCTCAACAATATGTACTGAAAGCCACAGTTTGGTCTAGGATTAAAATGCTAATGATTCCTTCAATGGTCCTTACATAGTGTTGATTGGGTGAGGCTAAGGCTTTTTATCCATTTTATTCATTTTGCATGTCTTTTGAGTCAGTGTATGACCGACTATAAAGCCCAAATAAAAATGTGATAGTGATGGTCGATTTCCCTCACAACACATTTTTTGTAAATTGTTAGATGTATAATTGGGAATATTAGAATATGTTTGACAGTTGTGTATTTTCTGAAAGCAAATTTCTGAGCACATCTTTACAGGACCTTGCTAGCTTTGGGATGCCATGTTGTGCTTGTCAACGTCAATGCTGAAGAAGATCTGAAGAAATTAAAACTTCCCAAGGAGTAAGTCCCAAAATGCACTACTTTTCTAGACCAGTTCTTTTTCTGTATCTCAGCAATTGGGTACAGTGGAGGAAATATTTATTTGACCCCTCACTGATGTTGTAAGTTTGCCCACTGACAAATAAATGAGGAGTCTATTATTTTAATGGCAGGTTTATTTTAACAGTGAGAGATAAAATATCAAAAAGAAAATCACATTATATAAAATATATAAATTGATTTGCATTTCATTGAGTGAAATAAATATTTGATCCCCTAGCAAAACAAGACCTAGTACTTGGTGGCAAAACCCTTGTTGGTCAGATGTTTCTTGTAGTTGATGACCAGATTTGCTCGCATAGCAGGATAAATTGTGGTCCACTCCTCTTTGCAAATCAGCTCTACATCATTAAGGTTTTGAGGTTTCGAACCTTTAGCTCCCTCCACAAGTTTTCTGTGGGATTAAGGTCCGGCTAGGCCGCTCCATGACCTTAATGTGCTTTTTCTTGAGCAACTCCTTTGTTGCCTTGGCTGTATGCTTTGGGTCATTGTCATGCTGGAAGACCCATCCACGACCCGTTTTCCATTTAAATCTATTACGGTGTAGTGTGTTACCAATTATTTCCTTGGTGACTGTGGTTCCAGTTGCCTTGAGATCATTAACAAGCTCCTCCTATGTAGTTCTATGCTGATCATCCTTGCCCCGCAAAGTGAGATCTTGCGTGGGGCCCCAGACTGAGGTCGACTGATTGTCATTTTGTGTTTCTTCTTATTTCGAACAGTTGCACCAACAGTTGTCTCCTTCTCACTCATCTTCTTGTTTATGGTTTTTAGCCCATTCCAGCTTTGTGCAGGGCTACAATCTTGTCCCTTACATCCTTTAACTGCTCTTTGGTCTTGCCCATGGTGGAGAGGTTGTAGTCTGATTGATTGATTAAGTCTGTGGACACGTGTCTTTAATACAGGTGAGTAGTTGAAACAGGTGTCTTTAATGTGGATGATGAGTTGAAATTAGGAGAATCAAACCGGTCTGTACCACAACTCTTAATGATGGGTAACTGGTCAAATACTTATTTCACAATTATGCAACCCAATTTATATATTTTATATAATGTGATTTTCTGGATTTTTATTTTGATGTTCTGTCTCTCATTGTTAAAATAAACCTGCCATTAAAATTATAGACTGTTCATTTCATTGTCAGTGAGCAAACTTATAAAATCAGAGAGGGGTCAAATGATTATTTCCTCCACTGTATATAACATCTCAAAACACATGCGTAAATATGAATCCTAGTCATTTCATGTTTTTTTCATTATTGTCTCATAGCTATGTGATGTCAAATGGTTATAAACCTTCGCCACTAGAGCTTTCTGATGTGAAACTAACACCTGGTCAGGAGGTTCTGGTTGATAAATTGGCCGAAAACGCTCACAACGTTTGGGCCAAAGATCGCATTAAGCAAGGATGGACCTATGGCATTCAGCAGGTAAATGGATCTTTTTATTCATATGATTTTTAATAAAAAAAAATACATATAGTCACAATAAACAAAAAGAAAAAACTTTGCTTAGATAACATTTGAAAGTATATTCTTCTGGGCTCTGTCAGACATTGTGATGCCTTTATTATTTGCAGGATTTGAAGAGCCGACGCAATCCTCGGCTGGTGCCATATGCTTTGTTGGATGAACGCACAAAAAAATCCAACAGAGACAGTCTTCGAGAGGCAATCCGAACACTAATTGGATATGGATACAACATCGACCCCCCTGACCAAGAGGGTGAGCATAGACTCTGATAGAAGTTCTCTATGTCATCTTTTACAGTGAAATGTCATAGGTACTGATAAGGACTTTTTACTTGTATTATGATGTCCTTGCTTTCCACACAGCTGCACATGTGGTGGATAAGAAGAATGTTGAAAGCATTCGTTTCTTCCGTGTGGAGAAGATCTATGCCGTAAAGTCAGGAAAATGGTATTTTGAGTTTGAGGCTGTAACTGGAGGAGAAATGTGTGTGGGTTGGGCTCGGCCTGGTTGTAGGCCAGACATCGACTTGGGCATGGACGACCAAGCTTTCGTTATTGATGGCTATCGAGTAAGTGTCACATACTTATAGCAGTCTCATATTCTTCTTGATAACATATTTAAGCACATATTGCCAGTTCTCATGTCTAAGCTTCTTTAATTTTCACTGGATTTAAAAGGAAACGGTGACTGTTCCCACGGGGCTATTGTGAATCAAGACTAATCCTGGTTGTTTGAACTTGTGTGAAAACTCCTTTTCAGGGTCGCCGGGTACACATGGGAAGTCATTTCTTTGGTAGAACATGGAGCAAGGGGGATGTGGTGGGGTGCATGATTAACATGGAGGACAAATCCATGATTTTCACCCTCAATGGAGAGATTCTCATCACCAACAAGGGCTCTGAGCTCTGCTTCACTGATTTTGAGACTGAAGAGGGTGAGCAGTTTTCAATTGTCTTCTACTAAGAGATAAAAATGAACAGAGAATACAGATATTGAGGTGGAATGCCTTATACAAGAAAGGTACAACTATTTGCTTTTATTCTTGCATTTATTTGTGAAGCATAGAGGCCATTTTAATATACTGTAGTGGGAGAATAGTAAAATACCACTGCTGGTATGCAAAATGTGGGTAATATACATTGTTGGGAAAATATCTGTTGCCGTTATTTAAGAGAGATTTGTCAATTGTAAATGGCAATTTTTAGGAGCTGCTTCTGAATGAATGCCATGACTTAGTAACTTGTGTTTTCTTTAGGGTTTATCCCAGCCTGCAGCCTGGGTTTGTCCCAGATCGGTCGTATGAACCTGGGCAAGGATGCAAGCACCTTTAAGTACTACACTATGTGTGGACTACAGGAGGGCTTTGAGCCTTTTGCTGTGAACATGAACCGAGAGGTCACCATGTGGTTCAGTAAACGCCTTCCCACGTTTGTCAATGTACCAGAGGACCATGAGCACATTGAGGTACAGATGTTTGAAATAGGATAGCAGTTAAGGTGTGACTTTGATGTGTTGTCAGCTTGCAGTTTCCAGAGTGAGAAATATAAATAAGAGAGGCCAGTTTAGGAGAACTGTGAAGGTCAAGAAAACTCTGAGAGAACTGCTCATATGCTGGTCAGAAGGACAATTCAAAATCTTAATTTGACTGCAAAAAAATTAATTTGACTGCAAAAAAGTTTTGGAATGGCCATCACAGTCCCCTAATTTAAACATAATTTAAAAATGTGTGGGTTGATCTTATTTATGGCATAAATAGTTACTATGCATCAATGTTTGCTGAAAATATTGTGTATTATTTCCATGTCCTAGAGAGACTGCGTTAACATCTTTTCAATTACAAAATCACCAAAATCTGTTATTTATCAATATATGCCCAAACTTTTGCATAAGACTATATGCTCTACAATGTATATGTTTATTCATCTATATATTTTTATTCAGGTGACCAGAATTGATGGAACTGTGGACACTCCACCATGTCTAAAGGTGACCCACAAGACATTTGGGACACAGGCAAGCAACGATGACATGATCTACTGCCGCTTGAGCATGCCAGTCGAGTTTTATCCAGGTCCCAGGAAAGTCTCAAACATTAATGAGGTGATGGCTGATGACCAAAAAGCGAGGAAAGATGACAGTGGAAAGGTCGATTATAAAAGCATTACTAAGGTACAGAATGACTCTCATGCTTGGCTAGCTGCTGTTATTACAATTGTTTAAACATTTAAGACAGATGGTGAAGAATGAAAACAACCCATTCTTATGCAGTGAGGAATTAAGGAAGTTTAATCTTCTTCTGCTGCTTCTAATGCTAATTCTACTCCTATTGATTTTTCCAGCAAACTTTGAAGGCATATGTTAAATGTCTGAGCTCCTTCTTCTCCTTCTGTTTCAGTACTTCTACTCAGTGAGAGTGTTTGCTGGTCAGGATCCTGCCTCAGTGTGGGTGGGCTGGGTAACCCCAGATTATCACTACTACAGCAAACACTTCAACTTAAGTAAGGTTCGCACAGTGACCGTCACTTTGGGGGACGAGCGGGGCCGTGTTCACGAAAGGTCAGTTCTTATATAAGACATTATCTTGTGTGTTTTAATAAAGAAACATTGACAGTAATATACAGCAAATAATGCAGCAATATGCCACAGTGGTAAATCAGTTATTAGTGGTGACAACAGATTAATATGGTAAGGTATTTCTTAATTGAATGAAAAATATACAATTATGATTTAGATGAGTTATTGTTATGCATGCGGAATGAAAAATATTTATTCGAAATATTATTGTTTGATAAAAATATATGTGCACAAACCTATAGATATAGACTGTCAGTGTAGTTATTTGTGTAATGTATTTTGTAACTGCATATTAACAATTAAATAATGATCTAACATTTAGTAAAATAAAAACAATAATAAGTGTTGGGTTGATTGGATGATACAGAAAAAACATATGTTGCTTAAAAATCTATAGAATTCATGATATTGCTATATTTACTTTTAATTATTTTTCCATCTAAAGTGCTAATTAAAGCGAAGGATTTTTATTCAACATTTTACACACTGCACTAAATGCTATTAAACAGGATCAGTTATCTCTTTGTAATGAGTCATTCGTTCAGTCAGTGTTATTACTGATGAAGTCAATGTATTTTTAGGGAATCTTATTGTGACTTACTGTCGTATCATTTATCACAATAACTATGAAAATTGTCTTATTTCCAAGTGTTGCAAGTGTTGAGCATGTTTATTTTATTTCACATTCTGTTCTGTTTCAACCTTGTGTGTTCTCTCTTGCACTATTTATCCAGTGTAAGGAGAAGTAACTGCTACATGGTCTGTGCTGGAGACATTTCTAGCAGCTCTTCTGGCCGAAATAACGTTGATCTGGAAATAGGCTGCCACATTGATCTCGCCTCTGGCCTAGTCTCATTCACTGCCAATGGCCAGGAGCTGCCCACTGCATATCAGGTATCTTATCTAAACTAATAATTAAATAAATAGCTATATATTGCCTCTGTAGGAGCACACTGGAACCACAAATGCACATAAAATTGCTTGATTTTTTTCCTGTGGCATCCATTTCAGAGCAGTTACATTGGTCCAGAAATGTTACCTGTCCACTTAGTCACTGAGCAGTAAAACTTAAGCTGTTTTACAAGTTTGTAAGTGAAACCTTTCAGACATTCAGCCTCCATTTCCTCTAATAGGAAGCCCTGTTTAACATTAATAAAGTTATTTGCTGATACTGATCTTCGTTTGCCTGGGGCTCGAATTCCAGAAGCTGTACCAGTGCCAGTACCACTCTGAACCAGTACCCTGCCTGTCAGCAGACTGTAGATACATTAATCCAGACTAGTGTGCAGAATGTTACATTATCGAAGAACAACCTCAGTGGCATCTGAGAGTAAAAAAAACTTGTCTTGTAATATTCTCAGGTTGAGCCCAACACAAAACTGTTCCCTGCTGTGTTTGTTGAGCCCACAAGCCCCAACCTGTTCCAGTTTGAATTTCCAAAGATACAAGTGGGTCTTTCCTTTTAGCCTTTCTTTTAACTTCCCAAGAATGACTTGACTGACTATGAATGTATTTCTGTTGTAATATTATCTGTCTATTATCTTACCTTCCAGGATGCCATGCCCTTGTCTTCAGCCATTTTTAAGAGCTTACACAGTAACCCAGAGCCCCAGTGTCCTCCACGGCTGGATGTGCAGACTATCTTAGCTGTACTTTGGAGCAGGATGCCCAACACCTTTCTCTCAGTGGAGACAGCCCGTGTTAGTGAAAGGCATGGTTGGGTGGTACAATGTCTGGAGTCTCTGCAGATGATGGCGCTACACATTCCTGAGGAAAACAGGCATGTGAATTTTTATTTGATTGAGAATATACTGTAGCCTCATACATATAATAACTTACCAGTGGAGGGAATGTAATATGTAAGGATTTCCAAGGCTGTATGGGACTGATTTGTACAAGAGTATTTCCAGTTATTGTGTATTTGCCCTAAATTCCCATATATAGATCAGATTGAAAGGTCATAGCCAAGATCCGCATACTGTTACACAACAGGCACAACACAAAATAACTGTAACAACAGCACCTTAGCAGTTTTGTAATTAGCATGGATCATTGGACTGGATCATTGCTGGTGAGGGAGCTCTGGATTCAGCCAAGTTGGTCATATACTTTGGAATAATTGCCGAGCTATAAAAGCCCTGGAGATATTGCAGAATGTATTAAAATCTTATATCTTGGTAATCACTTTAAAGCAATTACAGTGTGCACTATGCAATACAGTACCTGAATTAGGTGAAATTAATACACATTGAAATATGTTGCCACAGTTGGTGCAAACAAAGGTAGGACATTTTATTTAAATATTAAGTATTAAGTATATTCATTCATTTCATATATTAAACATCCTGCCAATGTTTTTTTGTGTCAAAACAAAGGCAAAAAATTATTATCTGACACATTTTTTTTAAAAAACATTAAAATATCCACCCTTTGTTTGTGCACTCAACCGCAATTTTCAACTTTACTGCCACACTACACCTTTTCCATCCTTCCAAAGACTTTTTGTGAGGACACACATATAACTGCTTGGGTCTTAAACCCAAGCAGTTATATGTGTGTCCTCACAAAAAATATTTTACTGGCATTTTGGGAAATATAAGTATTTTTCAAAAATGAAGAAACAAATTAAAATGCAGAAAATGGGCCTCCTGGCATGTTTACACTGATTTTGAAAGGATGTTTGGACATGTGAGATTAAGGTTTAAGGATTAAGGTTTTTTAGACTTTATAAGAGTAATTATTTTATTATGAAGTTACATTAATGGTGTGAAGCAGAAAATGCTTTTGAACTGTGGAGAATTTGACAAAAAAATTTGTCAAGCGGCATGATTAATATTTGTATAACAAGCCTAGAACCTCACATGTTCAATATAAATTTCCCTAATGACCTCCAGGTGCTTGGATATCATGGAGCTCTCTGAGCTTGAGGACCTGAGACAGTTCCACTATCACACGTTGAGGCTCTACTGTGCTCTGTGTGCTCTGGGAAATACTCGTGTGGCCCATGCCCTCTGCAGTCACCTTGATCAGTCGCAGCTCCTCTACACAATTGATAATCAGTACCTGTCTGGTCAACTGCGCGAGGGCTTTTACAACGTCCTCATCAGCATGTACCTGGAGACGGCTAAAGAAGCTCGTCTCATGATGAACAATGAATTCATCATTCCCGTAACTGATGAGACACGCAGCATCTGCCTCTTCCCTGATGATTCCAAGCGGCACTCTTTACCCGGTGTGGGCCTTAGCACCTCACTCACCCCTCGCTTCAGCTTTACCCCACCATGTTTTATCACCACCAAGCGGGAGTACTTCTATAGTCCCCAGCTGCCCCTGGGCATTCTGAAGGAGAAAGCCATCAGCATGCTGACCGAGGCTGTGCAGGGTGGTGGTACCCACATCCGAGACCCGGTAGGGGGCAGCCTGGAGTACCAGTTTGTACCTATTCTCAAGCTGATTGGCACTCTTTTGATTATGGGAGCACTGAACAGTGAGGAAGTAAGGCTCATCCTGCTTCTCATTGAGCCCATCGTGTTCGCCGAGAGCAAAGAGGAAGAGCCGCAACCCAGTGCACCGGAGGAGGCGGCTGAGAAGGAGGAGGCCAGCAGCAACGAAGAAAAAACAGTGGAGGCAGGAGAGGAAGAAAGTAAGGAATCCAAGCAGTCGCCTAAAGGCCTTCTGGAGACGAGCCTCCCTGAGTCAGTAAAACGACAGGTGAGTGAACATATCTGAAAAAGCTAAACCCATCTGTTCAAACTTTGGAAAAGTTAAGAAAAGTTTTTTTGAAAAGGAAAACTTATCTGAATATTATTTGTCATATAAATGACTACAGTTGTTAGCTCTGTATTCTGGACCCTTTTGGAATTTGAAAGGCAAAAAAGTTGTGCTGCATCAGCATCATTTTAGAATTTGTATAACAAAAGTCTGTTTTTGAAATTGGTGAGTCCAGAATAGTATAGAGGCTATTTTCAGGTTGTATTGCAGAGACCTTATATTGTTAATTTTTCATTAAGAAATTACTAAGCAGGCTATGAAATCGTGAAAAAGTTCAATATTTCTTGACATTCTTTTCAGAAAATGAAATCCATATGTTATAGATTCATTACACATAGAGTGAAATATGTAAAATGGAGTGAAAAATTAGTGAAATTCAAGAGGAAGATGAACGACACCAGACCCAACAATGCAGACGACCTGAAGGCTGCTATCAAAGCAACCTGGGCTTCCACTACACCTCAGCAGTGTCACAGACTGGTCGCCTCCATGCCACGCCGTATTGATGCAGTAATTCATGCAAAAGGAGGAACAACCAAGTATTGAGTGCATAGGAATGAACATTCTTTTCAGGAGCCTGATATTTCTGTTTAAAATATGCTTTTTTATTGATCTTATATGATATTCTAATTTTTGGAGACCATGAATTTTGGCTTTTATTATCTTTAAGCCATAATCATCGAAATTCCAAGAAATAAAGGCTTGACATATTTTTGACATACGTACTGAATCAATATATGATTTTCACTTTCTGAAAGGAATGTCAAGAATATTGAGCTTTTTCATGATATTTTTTTTTTAAATGTAGCTATATATCATCTGTATAATTTCACCATCACATGTTCTATCTTGTATAGATGTGTGAACTGCTGCACTATTTCTGTGACTGTGAGCTGAAGCAGCGTATTGAAGCCATTGTGGCCTTCTCAGATAAGTTTGTGTCCAAGCTACAGTATAACCAGAAATTCCGCTACAATGAACTCATGCAAGCCTTCAATATGTCCGCTGCTGTCACTGCCAAGAAGACTAAAGAATTCCGCTCTCCACCACAAGAACAGGTAGAACTTTTCTTTAAAACCTGACAAGCTTCTTATTTGTCTTATGTATTGTGTGGACACATTTACATATCTTGTACAAATCAGTGATTGTTATTTAGTGCATATTTAGTGTGTATGTATATTTACTTAAAATTTGTGCACATTGTGTTTTGACTTTAAACTTAAAAATTACAGAAAACAATTAATTCATGTGTACATTTTCATACATTTTAAGTCAGGAGGCTAGGTTTTGCAGGCACACTCTCCTTTTTGTAAATATACCCGTCTGCACTTCCTTATCACGATACTCCCACATATGTACTTCACAGTGTGAATAATATTCTTAGGATCATACATGCACCTTTCACCAAAGATGACAAGTTATTGGCTTGTTAAAGAGTTTATCTGGCCAGAGAGTGCAGGTTCTGATTTGTTTAAATGCTTGTGTTCATGGAGTGTAGGAACTGTGGCATGTGGTAGAAGAAGGTCATGGGTTTTGTTTCCTTTTTTGTGTAAAATTTTCTTTCCCTGTGTCTGGGTGGTGCTAAACACCCCTGTGTAAGTGAATGTGTTTATCTGTATTCCTGCCCTGTGCCCAGCATGTTTCACCCCATAAGTTCTGAGAGAGACTCTGGCACCTGCAACCCTGGTTAGAGTCTCTGAAAATGAACAAATAATTAAGTGCAGTGTAGGAATTAAGATTGTTGTAACTATTATTCCAGCTAATTTCAGGTCGTACTACCATCTTTTCAAGTGACTACTGGTCTCACTCTGAACTTCCTTAGTCTGAGAAAAATCTTGCATAGAGCACCTGTTTGTCCCGAAGAACTTTATGAACTTTTCTCATTCCTCTTTGATTCTTCCCTAACCCTCAACTTTCAGCTCCCTGGTCAAAAGTGCATTTTTTTTTCATCTCTGTAATATATCTCATATTCAGTCTCATCTCTCTCTGTGAAGGCTGCTGGACGTCTGGACTATCGTAATTCTCTTTTTTTTTGGCCTCCCAACTAAAACTACAGATTGTCTTCAATATGTTCAGAACTCTGCTGCCCGTGTTCTCTCTCAGAGAGTATCTCCCCTATCTTTCATCAACTTCATTGGCTACCAATGTCCTTTTGAGTTCAGTATAAACTACTCCTCATTACCTTTACGGCTCTTAATGGATCTCTCTGAACTACTACACTCATACACTCCTGCCCGTTTTTTATGCTAAATTTCACCTCAAGTCAATGGGAAGCAGATCGATCATTCAGTGTTTTTGGCCCCAAATTCTGGAATTCCCTCCTCCTAAACCTTTGCAACACCTCCTCCTTATCGTACTTCAAAACCCAACTAAAAATCTTTTCTAAAAATCTTTTCTCCCAATGTTACACCTCCACCTATGACACCTGACTTTTACTTAGACTAAGTAAACACCCTGTTGCTACTGTTTGTGTTTCTTTGTTTTATTGTCTTTTGCTACTGCTTGTTAACTGTTTGAGAAAGATGCTATACAAATAAAAAATATTGTTATTATTATTATTAGTAGTAGTAAACATTATTATTATTATTATTATTATTATTATTATTATTATTATTATTATTATAATAGCTCCTTAACCATGTTTGCTACTTCTTACCTGAAATATTTGAACAAATGGCAAGACATTTATGTGCAATATTTGATACTGTAAACTGTAATGTTCTAATTTCCAGCCTTTTCTTCCATTGGCATAATTGGCATATCCCTGCAATGGTTTAAGTCGTACCTTACAGATAGACAGCATTTCAACTTGCTAGGTCCTCACAAGTCTACTTTTACTGTTATGTACAGTGTTCTGCAGGGATCTGTACTTTGACCGCTACTCTTCTTTATTTACATCTTATCTTTTGGTCAGGTCATTTGTAGCCATGTCCTTCAATTTTAATGTTATGCAGATGGTATTCAGTAATGCCTTGGTACTTTTGCTCAATCTGATTTAATAATAAACTTATTGACTGTTTGGCTGATTTAAAGATTTATATGTATAGCTAAACACCAATAAAACTGTTCTACTGATTTGGCCTAAAATCACTGCTATGAACTTCAACTGATTTCTCTCTTACTATAGAAAGTGTGCTGAAAATCTGCCTCAGTCATTAGAAATCTTGGTGTCTTATTTATTCTCTTATTTAATTTTCTTCTTCATATTTAGGCCCTCATTAAAACTACTTTCTTTTATTTTTGTAGTATAGTTTGATTTTGCTTGTTTAAACACTGGTTCAGTAAACCTGTGCAAACACAGGGAGAGCTGGCAAACTGTGGCTGAACCCAGGGATCAAACTCTGGACCTTCTTGCTGTGAGGTGACAGTGCAATCACTGCAGCACTATACCTGAATATTTGTTTGATTATTACCTCTTTCAGCTTTTTCAGTCAGACTCTGTTTTGGGCTCTGACAGCAGAACAATTTTTTGCAAAACCCCTTTCTTAATACTTGTTAATCTCCTAAATATATACACAGCAAATTTCATTTTTAATACTTTCTTTTGTTTTCATGTTGGTCAAGCGTTTCTGCCCCATATTTGATATTTTCCACATGTAACAGCACTTTAGAAAAAATATTATTCATTTATTCATTCATTCATTCATTCACTCACCCCTTCCTGGCCTCACAATGGTGACTTTTCTAAGAGAGGCTTTTTGAGAGCACACATTTGTTTTTTAGCTCACCCACTATGTTTCTGCCAGATTAACATCCTGCTGAACTTCAGTGCTGGGGAGGACTGCCCCTGCCCTGAGGAAATCCAAGAGGAGCTTGAAGGCTTCCACAATGACTTGCGGCTGCACTGTGGTATGCCTCGAATAGTAATAGCTTTCTTTGCTTTCTTTGTCTTTCTACCTGTACATATAAATAAGTGTTATTACTCTATTATAACCACATAGAATAATTACTTATAGTTACCCACATAGAATAGAAACTTACTGAAGAAACATTCTTTGTGTATCCCTGCAGGCATTCCCATAGAAGAAGAAGAGGAGGAGCAGGATACATCTATCAAGGGTCGTCTGCTTTCCTTGTTATACAAAATTAAAGGTCGCCCACAGAAAACTGAGGAAGAACCATCAGAGCAAGAACAGGCAGCTCCAAGTAAGATAACATTTTAAAAAGCTTTCTTCTTTTTAAAGAAATTCAAGTGCAAAAATGTACTGCATTTTCTTAGTTCTTACACGCCCACTTTAACCCACGAAAGGCTTGTAAATTAGTTATTCAGGGAAAATATTAAAACATACAAAGTAGGAGGTGAGAGAATCCATACAAATTCAAATTTTGAAAACATTCTCACTGTCCACTATATTACAAAAGCATATCTTAGATTTTAGATTTCTTTATAAGATGTATTATACTATGTTGCACTGACATGGTAATGGTATGATAGAATGGTGCTGATATGAATGTATCAGGCACAGAGTCACTGATATAACTTTTGAGCTGATAAATGACATGGAGATAAAACTTTTGTGCACCTTTAATTATGTAGGTCAGGTTGATAAAAATGTAGCCTGATAATGTAAATTATTAAAGGTTTTTTTCAATACCTCCTTACTCCCTATGCCAAAAATGATGACCTAATTGTAAGTCATTTGATGATCAGTAAAAACCTCTCTGCTTTATTTGTTTGACATTGCTTTTGTCATACAGTCAAGAACATAACATACCCTCAGTAGACTCCTCAACATTTAGTAAAATAAAATCTGAATTGCTGTCACATATCTGGTAAAAATGCATGATATTAAACAAGGTTTTGGTGAAACTAGAATCTATATTAATCTCTTTTTGCTCAGGCTCTGCTGCTGATGTCTACTGCCAAGGCAGCTTATTTTGCAGGGTTTATAGTTTCAGAGAAGAGACTGGATTCACTGTTTTTTTTATAGATAACATCATACTGTGACAGCAGCCAGATAAACAAGTCTATTTGAGATTGCTTTCCAGTCTACACAGTTTGAGACGAGTGTCTCATTTAGGAAGGTTGCAAGGTTGAATAGAGATTTAGAGTTTTAGAATGAAGAGGTGGTGCTGGTATGTGTGTATCAAGCACAGTAGGATTGCTAAGGGTTTAATCACTTTGTACACTTACTGGACACTTGCGTACCTTTTTAGTGCATCTTACATGTACAACTGTTAATTATCCTCTCACTTTCTCACCATAGAAATTATGATGGCTGGATATGATGATTAGTTGATTATTCTTAATCCAGCATTGATATTGAACGGTTTAAAGATTGCAGTAATGCTTCTGGTACACTTGCACTTGAATTCAAAGTACTCTCACACCCACTATCAAATCACTGTCTCAGTTCACTAAAAGAGATTGCACCAGATATTGAGACGATATCAGCAGCAAAGGCTGGATCAGATATATGAGGGGGTGGCGTTGATCAGAACCAGTTCTCTTACCAGTTCTCTTATACAAACTATCTCTTATACTATACATTAAGACAAATGCACAAGATAAATGAGAGAATAAAACAAGATTAAGAAATTAGAAATATTTTTA
>JBBIGC010000152.1:4274829-4289362 GCA_037576955.1 Lepidarchus adonis | reverse complement strand
AAGTGGGTCACATAATAATAGTAGCTACCTGATAACTTCGTTATAACAGGAACCACATAGTAACATGAAAATAAGTTGTTAGTAGGGATGATTATTAACATTTATTAACTTTTACATTTTTGTCATGTCAAACTGTGTGAAAATGTAAAACCGTTCTTTAATATAATGTTATCTCAGTGTTTCTTCCTGTATATTGTCAGAAAAAGTACTTCTCTGTAAATTTTAGTCGCATTTTTAAAGCTCAGTTGTGAAACTTTGCAAAACCTATATTTTTATAGGAATATGATGCAGCTATTTTATATCTTCTTTCATAATCAGTATACAGTTTGTACTATATAGGATTTAAAAAGTGGTCATTCTTTTCATATACAATCTGATCGGCAGTGGCCTTATGGTGGCCTCTTTCCACTGATGAATGTGGTGGAACAGGGTTCTGATAAATTATGCAGCAACAAAAGGCCTATGGTTAGTAACTAATTTAGTCCTGCACAGTGCATCTGTATGGTGTTTCTGATTAATGGATAGTGGGTGTAGATAATAAACTGGCAACAATGTATGTGAAAGTTCAACAAAGGACACTTGTATATTTTGCATTTACCAGTGTTTTTCCGTATTTATAATGTTTAAAACTGTATTAAGATCATCATATAATGATATTTGTTTGGGCATGGATAGACTGAACTGCTGTATTGATCTCATCTGTGAAGCAATGGTAAAACAACTGACTCAGCTGCCTGGAATACTCTACACTCAGGCTCATGTCATGCGTAACGACCTAATTTTACAATGTTTAATATATTCTCAGTTCACTCATAAATGCTGCGGTGCTGAGCTGATTTGCTGCAAAGCTGCTGAAATATATTAATATTCTGCTAGCTGTACCACATGCCTTATGGTGGACTAGACAAAAGAAGAATACTAATGAATTATGGAACCTCATCAATTTACAAAAACAAGAAATAAGAATTCTGCACAGGGACTGATGCAGAGATGTCACTTACAAATGAAAGTTTAACAAGTCTGCAGTTTTATGTTCTTGTGATTTCTTATTCAGAGTAAAGGTAATTTGTGACACAAACTAAATAAAACTGAATTTTTATCTTATTGTTGTTTTCGCATGTATTACATGCCATGTAAATACAACAGCAAT
Organism: Lepidarchus adonis; assembly: GCA_037576955.1. Lineage (NCBI taxonomy): Eukaryota > Metazoa > Chordata > Actinopteri > Characiformes > Lepidarchidae > Lepidarchus > Lepidarchus adonis. The sequence goes on along the minus strand of JBBIGC010000152.1, from coordinate 4,288,212 downwards.
GATAAATGGCATCATTAACTGAGACACTTTTTTTTTAGTAGTCTAAAGGTAGGTACATAACTGAAGTCCTGGCCATTTGATGCTTTTCTTACTGAACACAATTTCATTAATTGCATTTAATCACTGAAAAGACAAAACTTTAATTAAAAATACCCTGAAACACACAGTGTTACATATCTGATCTTTTCCTCTTCAATCAGCTAACTTGAAGGAGCTGATCTCTCAGACGATGGTGAGCTGGGCTCAGGAGAGCACTATCCAGGACCCAGAGCTGGTGCGCAGCATGTTCAGCTTGCTGAGGAGGCAGTACGATGGCATTGGAGAGCTGCTGCGTGCCATGAGGAAGAGCTACACCATCAGTGAAAAATCTGTGCAGGACGCCATCAACCTGCTGGCCTCACTGGGCCAGATCCGTTCACTGCTCAGCGTCCGCATGGGCGAAGAGGAGGGCCAGCTCATGATTGATGGCCTAGGGTATGAGCAATCAGATGCCTTGGTGGAAAAATTGCTTTTTATTTGCAGAATTTAGTTTATGCTTCCGCCTGTTAAATAATCTCAAACAGACTTTTTTTGACATTGTGTACCATAATGTTGCTTTAAAAAGAGAAAAGTAGGGATAAATGTTATGCTTCAAGGTGGCTGTTACAACTGTTTGGGTAGGTGGCATGCTTTTGTATACTGTTTTTTCTCATGTGGAAAAGAATAAATAATTATTTTTTTTTCTAATAAATTTGAGCAATTAAGGATTCCACGGGTTTTTGATATAGTTCCTACAGGTGGAGGTGATTATTCTCCAACAAATGACAAACAATATTTTAATTATGTTTATTTTTATAAAATTTAAATAAACCGATCATGTAAAATTTAAGTACACACATTAATATACACAATTTTTCAACTCACATTTTTTTTTATCTGATTAGGTGCTTTTGATTAGAGACAGATATAAGTTAAACCTTAAAATATCTTGCCATTAACTGAAGGTATTTTGAATGGAAGAGCAGTGCAAATTTTTTAAAGCCATGAACTGGTTAAGAATTTTAGTGGACTTCTGTTGACAACTGACATTCAGCTACTTTGTGTAATTTTTACCTTTTCACAGGGATATCATGAACAACAAAGTGTTCTATCAGCATCCAAATCTGATGCGTGTTCTGGGCATGCACGAAACTGTCATGGAGGTCATGGTTAATGTACTTGGAGGAGACAAGTCTAAGGTACGTATGTTTATATACTAGGAAGTTGAGAATGGCTTTAGATTGCCACAAGTGCTAAAGGATAAGCTGTGGGTTTAAAGTTGCTCAGGTTTTTTTTTTTTATGTTGAACAGCTCAGTCAAACCCTCTGCTACTGTAGTACTGAAAACCAATCTGTCCGTTTCAGCACTCCATGTTTTAAGACTTTAATACCAGGATGTAGTTGTAGAAAATATAACTAGGTACATTTTTCTTATCTACTTTGTTGGTGCATATTTAACAAGCCCAAGCAGGTGACTTTTTATTTCGTTTTTTTATTTAGTTAGACTAAATAAATGTGTTATATTAAATTGTGGACTGCTGAATTTGGCTCACTTTATTAAATAACAGCATGAGTGGTTTCAGTGTCGGTCTGTCTGGCATGTCTGTCTGCATTGAAGTCACAGACTTCAGCAGACTGGAAGCCAGTTCACACCTAACAACTTAATACCCTTAATGACTGAAGTGATTTGGAGGGGGTGAGGGTGGGCTCTCAGGCCAGTCCTTTTTGGGGAGCATTGGATGACAGATCTGTGATTTAGTGTCTGCCAACAACATGAGGTTGCTTTTTGGGGGTGCTGCATCACCCTGCTACTTCTCATTACTCTTTGGCAGGTTTATTAAGGGGGGCTCTGTGTGGGTAACATGGATTCCTGACGCAGAGACTGGGACTTGATATGCACGGTTCTCTTTCACCATCTATTTGAAATAGAAAACAAATCACTTGTATGTGAGTGTCTAAACATGCCCCCTTATAAGAATGGGTTGTCAGATATTTGCAACAAATGTTGATATTTAACCATATTGCATGTCTGAAATTTCATTCCTTACTTTTGCAGTAGAGTTACTGGTGGTTAATGAAGCTATAAAGTAATGGAAGCTCATATTCAACCAAATTTAATTACCGCTGTGTTAAAGACATGCCTAAATAAACACATTTGCAATGAGCTGTGCTAAATTTGAACAACTTTTATCTGAATAATATAGCTACAGATGATTATTTTTTAGATACTTTAACCTTGAATTTTCAGTGCAAAACCAAAGTAGCAAACTTTGCACAATAAACACAACTTGGCTGATCAACTACATTTGTATTGGGGGAAAATTGTGCTTATTTTCTGTGTTTTTAGGCCAAATGTTTCCTTATTGGGGAGAATTTTGCCTCATCATTCTGTATGTGGAAGAATGTGCTTTCTGTGTGAGGCACTGATGGAGAGCTAAAAGGAGTGTCTTTATCTTTCTGCAGGAGATTGCTTTCCCCAAAATGGTGGCCAGTTGCTGCCGCTTCCTCTGCTATTTCTGCCGCATCAGCCGCGAGAATCAGAAGTCTATGTTTGACCATCTTAGTTACCTACTGGAGAACAGCAGCGTGGGACTGGGTAATTACACACACATACACACAGCGTCTGGGATCTTTAGAATTCGGGTCAGGCTGAGCTGACTCACAGGGTGCTGTTGTGACTAAGAGGAATGGCTTGGTCTGCTCAGATTGCCTGACTCTGCAGGAGACTTTACTCCTCTCTCCACGTCTCAGCACTTTAATCCTCAGCAAAGAGTGAACTCCTCCCTTATAAATGTAAACCTTCTTTAATCGTTTGGCAGCACAGCTTGGGGCCAAATAATCAGCAACACTGGGGGACAAAGATAAAGCATATTGTTTTGACTTGCGTGATGTGTGGTGCACGTTAGGTACAAGATTCTGGCTCCACAAAAAATCAGTTTTAATACTAGCATGTTGTATGGTTGCTGAATGTTAGAATGAAATATTTTTTGTTAATTGTTTGAAAAGACACAACTTAGAATACACAACCTTCCTGAGTACATCAAAAAAACCTATACGTTTCAAGTGCATGTTTTCCTGTACATTCAGAATACTATTAATAGTATCAATGGCAGAGACTTCATACATTACTACCTGCTGTCTTTAAGTGTTTTTTAATAAGTGAGAGTAAAGACTGCCCTCTACTGGTAAATATACTTAAAAGCAGAAGACAAGGAGTTAACAAGGTAAACTGTAGCTCTTGTCTTTTCCACAGCTTGTCCAACCATGAGGGGCTCCACTCCTCTGGATGTGGCTGCATCTTCTGTGATGGACAACAACAGTCTGGCCCTAGCATTAGAGGAACCAGACTTGGAAAAGGTAAAGTACGTAATGACACGAACAGATCGAAACAAAGAAATAGATCAAATATTATCTCTTAACCTTAACACCTAAAACTAGACTTGCTTTAAAAAGATGGGCGACGAGCAAGCATCATTTATTAGTCACAAATAGATAAGCCATTTACAGTTAATAATTTCATCATGTGTGCAACAATTAGTTTTTTTATTTTTAACATAAAAATCAAAGTTTATAAACAAGTCATTTCAGCATGAAAGTGTCAATAGCATAACCACCCATCTGTCCACTTTACTTTGATAGGATAGACTTAAATGTACTTATACTGTAGCTTTGATCACTGATGGTGGTTTCTTATAAATGCACATTTTTGAAGGAGCTATGGGTCATATATTTCTCTACATTTGTTTTCTGCAGTGTTGAATTCATTTTCCTTCTTTTGCATTTCTCTAGGTGGTGACATACTTGGCTGGCTGTGGGCTACAGAGCTGCCCAATGCTGTTAGCCAGGGGATATCCTGATATTGGCTGGAATCCCATAGAAGGAGAGCGCTACCTGTCCTTCCTCAGATTTGCTGTTTTTGTAAATGGTATTATCCATAATTAATTGTCTAATTTACCTGATTCCGTAAATCATTATATGCTGGAGTTAGGGTTTTCAAACACACAAACAATGTACCATACTTTTGTCCCCTCAGGTGAGAGTGTGGAGGAGAATGCTAATGTGGTGGTGAAGCTGTTGATCAGGCGTCCTGAGTGCTTTGGGCCAGCTCTGAGGGGAGAGGGTGGACAGGGCCTGCTGGCTGCCATGCTGGAGGCCATCAAGATCTCTGAGGATCCTGCCCTGGACCTGCCTAGCCTTCCTGAAGGAGGAGCACCTGTGTAAGACACATTTGTCACTTTCCCCTTATGTACAGCTGTTTTTACACTGCCATTTAAAGTTTTGTAGACCTGTAGCATTTCACAATACTTAATTTTTAACTAGAAATAATAAAGTTTTTAGGTCTTGTTCACTTTTTTGCAAAACCACAGATAAATCCCAATCAGTCACAACATAAAAACCACCTACCTTATATTGTGTAGGTCCTCCTAATATTGCCTAAACAGTTATGAATTGTTGAGACATGAACACAACAACATCTAGGGGGTTGAGATTTGGGAATTTGGAGGCAAAGTCGTAAGCTTGAACTCTATGTAAATCCCACAGTGTTGTAGTATGGCAGGGTGCATTATCCTACAATAAGAGATCACCTCCATTAGTTAATACTTTTGCCATAAAGGGGTATACTTGGTCTATACCAATGTTTAGGTAGGTGATAAGTGATAAAGTACCACTTTCATGAATGCCAGGCCCCAAGGTTTCTGGGCAGAACATTGCTCAGAACATTATGCTGCTGCTGGCTTGCCTGGTGGGACCTCTTCCCCAGGTAAGCGATACACACACATCCAGCCATCCAAGGAAAATGCAATTCCTATTATTCAAATCAAGCCACTATTCCCATTGCTCCTTGGTCCAGTTTCAAGGCTCATGTGCTTCACATAGGCTTTTTTGGTGGTGGATCAAATGGACAGCATTTGGGTCACCATGGACAATGACAAGTCGGCAGCTACACAGCCCTATTCACAGCAAGCTGCAATGATCTGTGAAGCTGGCAGCTTTCCATTATAGCCAGGATGAACATTTTTTTGCTTCTAACACATCGACTTCAATTGCGTACTGTTCATTTGCTCCCTACTATATCTCACCCATAGACAGGTGCTATTGTAATGATTGACTTCACATGTGAGTGGTTTTAATGTTGTGGCCGACTACAGACTACTACGGAAATAATGCCTAACAATACTCATTTCCTTCTTGAGATGCCAGTTTAAAAAGTAGTTTGGAAAAAGATGATTGATTTTTAATAATAGAGTTAATATTAATGTTAATATAAGGGCTGTGGGTGTGTGTTTGTGTGACAGGGCTGGGGAGGATGAAGAGGAGGAAGAGGTGGCACACATGGGCAACTCAATCATGTCCTTCTACTCAGCTCTGATCGATCTTTTGGGACGTTGTGCCCCTGAGATGCATGTGAGTGCTTTCCCCCTTCCATTATATAACAAAGACTAAACAGTGGGCCAACACTGAAACAAGAGTTACTATATCTCAACGTTTTAAGACTATAGCATGTGTAGATCTTTTACAGCTTTGTTTTTTTGGTTTCTAGTCGTGTGATTGTGCGATGGTGTGTTATTAATATTTCACAGCTAATCAACAAGGGGAAAGGTGAAGCTTTGCGTATCCGTGCCATCTTGCGCTCTCTTGTGCCTACTAAGGATTTGGTGGGCATCATCAGCATACCCCTTAAAGTGCCAATGGTGAACAAAGGTTAGCTCTGTTCTATAAACATAGTTTGGATGCATCTTTTTATTGTTTGTAGTACCTTAACATATTACAGCAAAACGTTTCATGCAAAAGTAAAGACACAGATGGAACAGTCACTAGAATTACTACCTTTAGAGAAATACCAAACTGATAGATTTGTGGTTCGAAACGCTTGAAGATTGATCAACTCAAAGATGAGTGTTGCAAAATGTACCAAAATTTGAAGTATCTTTATATCTAGAAGGCTTTGTACATATGTTCTCATTTACTGCTAAAAAAAAAGTGAAAATCCAAAGGAAAGTGTCTTTTTTGACAGAATGTAGTATTTCTCTTTTGCTTTCATGCTTTTCCCACTTCCATCATGCCATATCCTCTGCTGTCTAGATGGCACTTTGACTGAGCCAGACATGAATGCTAGTTTCTGTCCTGAGCACAAATCTCCAATGGTGCTCTTCCTGGACCGTGTCTATGGTATCGAGGACCAAAGCTTTCTTCTTAACCTGCTTGAGGTTGGCTTCCTTCCAGACCTTCGTTCCTCTGCCTCTCTGGACACGGTGAGCCATTTAGGTGTAGCGTAGAAATCTCCTCTTATTCTATTCATTTATTCATCCAGATTCCAGATAATAAATGTATATATTTGCATAAAGGCTCTTGATGACTTGGCTTAGTTGTTATTTTGCAATTTGATAATCTTCCAGTGATGATAAAATCTGTATTCTATTTTGAGCTTTTAGCATTAAAGTGCTCTTGGTGAGTATCATTGAAAGAGAGGAAACCTTTGAACATGTTTTCATTCATTCACATGGGAAAATGATTAATCTGACTAGTAATTCTATAAAATGGTAGTATATAAATGACAGACTCAAAAATCTATTTCTGTAGAAATTCACAGCTTGTTGAAGTATAGCTGCAATTGCATTTGGCAGAGAACGTTTTAAAATTCAGAAGAGAGCTGATTCAGAAGCAGTCAGTCAATTATGGTCATTATGATGAAAATATGCTATTTTCTCCTTCTGTAACTAGGAAGTGCTGAGCACCACAGAGACAGCCCTGGCCATGAACAGATATATAGGTTCAGCTGTGCTTCCACTACTGACCCGCTGTGCATCTCTCTTTGCTCACACGGAGCATTATGCCATGCTGGTAGACTCTACACTCCACACTGTCTACCGACTGTCCAAGGGTCGCTCACTCACCAAGGCCCAAAGAGACTCAATTGAAGTGTGCCTGCTTGCCATCTGCAAGTAAGAGCTTTAGTTTTGTCCTTTCAGGGAAACTTCTGTCTCTGACATAATCAGAGTCTATCTAGAGTATCTCATCCTTAATAAATTTGCTTTACTTGCTTTTCTCAGGCACCTGCGGCCCTCTATGCTACAGCAGCTGCTACGTCGCCTTGTCTTTGATGTTCCACAGCTCACAGAATACTGCAAGATACCTATTAAGGTGAGCATTTCACAGCAGTGTTATTCTTAAATCAAGGGAAAACCAAGAGAAGTAGCAATGACAAAAAAAAAGTATTGCCAACAACTTAATGACACAGGGGCCACAATACGATACGTGTCATGATACAGGGTCAATGATGTTATGTTATGAATACATATTGAATAGTACCTAAAAACAGCACAATTATTCTACATCTCAACTGTGGTTTTGTTATTATTTATATCGTACACTGTAATCGTTTATACAGTACAGTGCAGCTGTGAGTTTCAAAGTGTATTTTTCTTAAAATTGGGATAAAAGAGCCATGCGGTCACATAAAAGATTTACCTTCACTGAAGAAATGTTAAGTAGGTTTAATCCTAGTAACACAGTTGACATTTCTACACCAAACAGATGTGAAATATTTTTTCCCAGTTCTGGCTGCAAATGGCAACAGAGATAAATAACAGTATTGTGTGACAAACTAAAGTTCTGTATCCACTGTTCATCTGTGAAGCTTGATCCACCACTCAACTGTCTTGGTGTTCACTCAAGCAGGAAAGTAGTGAACATGTCTACAACATAAGTAGGCTTTTTTTCAGGATGCCCCAAACAATCAGAATGGGGATTCTTCAGAGAAATGACTTGAGCCCAGTCCTCAGCAGTCCAATCCCTGTACCGTTTGCAGAACGACAGCCTGTCCCTGAGGTTTTTTTTAACACCAGGCCATCCTCCTAAAATCTTCATCTCACCGTGTGTGCAGATGCGCTCACACCTGCCTGCTGCCATTCCCAATCAAGCTCTGGGCAGGTAGTGCCCCAACCCTGCAGCTGAATCAATTTAAGACAGTGGTCCTTGTGCATGCAGGACTTTCTTAGGTGCCAGCAGGTCCTTTTTGGGGGGCGATTAAGTTAATTTTCATAGCAAAGATAAATTAACTTGGCAATTAACTGCAATTCATCTGATCACTCTTCATAGCATTCTGAATTATATGCAAACTGTCATCATACAAAATAAATGTGTGTAATTCTCAAATAATTTTGCAATAGCAGTTCTGTTGACCAACTATTTCCTTTTCATCTAACAACCGTATTGTCTATATATATTATTCATCATACCCATGGCCATCAACTGCCAGGGTGAATGAAGTTTCTTAATAAGATGAACTAGAAATCAGGATGTTTTCAAAGTATAGCAGGCTCAATCTATGGTATAGATTTCTTTTTGGGTAACCTGAATCTTCATTTTATTGCAGCTTTTGACCAACCACTATGAGCAGAATTGGAAATATTACTGCCTGCCATCTGGCCTGGGCAGTTATGGCATGGCATCAGAGGAGGAGCTCCACCTCACCAAAAAACTCTTCTGGGGCCTTTTTGATGCTCTGTCACAGAAGGTACTGCATGATTATCAAAAAACAAATAATTTACAGGAACTGGTTTGTAAATTACTGTATGTCCAAATGTTTTGTCATATTTATGCAAATGAGTTAACAATGTTTTTCAGTTTTTTACTAATTTTTTCAGTTTACAATGGCATTATTGCTGCTGAATCTAAAACTGATATCTTGAAAACATCAGTTGTATTGTACTGAGGAAGACTTTTCAGGTCTTAAGATGAGATTAGCTTGTTCTCTTAAAAGTTGAGAGTCTGTATTGATGTCAAGCAAAGAGTACTGAATTATTTACAAGCCCTGATAGCTCATTGACCTCCAGCAGGCTTATATACAAGCTTAACTTGTCCTTTGACAATATAACCATTCACTGAGCCCTCTGGTAGTGTAGTTTTATTCACAGTGCCTCTCCTTCCATTTTCTCTCATACAGAAATATGATGCAGAGCTTTTCAAAATGGCCATGCCATGTCTGAGTGCCATAGGTGGCGCTCTTCCACCGGACTATGTAGACACGAGCCCAGCCACTACTCTGGTAAAGCAAGCCTCTGTGGATACTCAAGGCAACTTTGATCCCAAACCAATCAACACTGCCAAGTAAGCACCAAGCAGAGGGTACAAACCAACAGATTATCATCTGTGTTTAAAGATAATTCTGCCTTGAATTTATCAGAATACCATTATTTTTAGTATCTCCTTGCCTGAAAAGTTGGATTACATTGCCAACAAGTTTGCTGAACACTGCCATGAGAAATGGTCTTCTGAAAAGGTAAGTTAAACGTTTGTAAACATCACTTACTGTAAGAAACATTCTGGTGTACATTTTTTATTTTATTTATTTATTTAATTTTTTTAATTTTTTTAAATTTTTTGCTTTCATATATGTTCGTGCAGATGTTTATTCTTTATTATAGTCAGCCATCTCTCTTATTCATATACCGTAATATTGAACACTTCACTGAATCAAGTGTGCAAACCCATTTGTCCTAATGCCTATTAAAAGCAACCATCTATAAACACAGGGGAAAAAGTAACTTTTATCATTTTATTGATGCCCATGGACACATCCATCCAATTGTCCAACATGGGCAGGACATTTGTCATCCATTTTTTGGTCAAGGCTTTTTTCCCAGCAATTAACAATATTCCCCAGGGGTATCTGTCATTGCCTGTCAATGCCTTGGGGAGGTATCCCAAATAAAATGTTTAAAAAATCAAATAAAATTTATGTGTCAAAAACAACCTGCATTATCCTATGTATTGTTGATCAAAAAGGCTTTATGACAGGGTGGTCCCAAAAAACATGAAAATGATTTGCTATTTGACAACCACATTTTCTCCAACAGCAAGAGTAATTGTTGACAGTGTGCTTTCATGGTGGGTGTAATAAAGAACCTGGTAACGTTCTTCCAGCCAAATTCTTTCCAGGCATAGGATTTTGTACATTTCCATTGTGCCTTACAAATGTTTTCCAATTTTTAATCTGTTATTGATACGTTCCCATCCTTCTCACATTTAATCTTTATATAATTTGTGGACTGGGCAGTCATGTTGCTCAATCACTTGTACACATGGGCAACCACGCCTTTGGTAAGGTCAGAATTGTATGCCCTTATGAATAGTTGAATAAGTGGCTTGTTGGCCTCTTTTGTGTCTTTCTTTATAACATTATGGTTCTAAAAATTCCTTACTTGGAGATATAGTTAAAAATCCTCCTTCTCTAAAGAGAATTGGTTACTAGGGTCTTAGAAAGTCATTATTTCGCCTCCTTTTTATAATATTACATATAGATGTTATATCCTTTATCAAAATCTGTTTTATTTGGGGTGAAATCGGAGTCATATGCTAGCCAGTTTAAAATGTTCACTCCTTCCTCCAAGTGATATTCTTTTTTAATAATCTTTTCCAAATTCCCAGGGCTGAATTCAACCATGGCTTGTCCAATCGGTTTCTGCAACTTCTTATCCGGGAGTATTGCCTGTATTTGCCTGTCAGATAAAAGTTTACATTCAGTGTCCTTCCATCGTGTGTAATATTAGGGCTTACACCAGCACAGTATAGCTGTATAGTATAGTATAATTTGTGATGAGATCTGGTAGAATTTCAGAGAGGGCAAGTCCTGACCCCATTATCCTTTGGCAGCTGCAATGTCCTGTATTTTAATCAAGATCTTTCCTTGCCATCTGAACCTTGATACCAATCTATGTAATTATGTAAAGTACTTTTGGGAGATTAAAATGGGGAAGTTAAAGGAATCTCGGTGAAACATTGATTTTGATTGCTTCTATTTTGGAACTTAAACCAATATATGGTATTAGGTTCCACTTCATTAATTCCCCTTTAAGTCTATTGTAGAAATTGGTATAATTTTTCTCAGACATTTTTGAGAGGTCTTTAGTCAGCATTATCCCCAGATATTTAAAAGAGCTTATGAAATAAGAGAGTATCTTATTTCAGTGGATATGCCTTTTGAAACTGCACAGATAGATCTACATTATATGTAAAAACTTTGGTCCTATTTCTTTTAAAAAGTCACTACAGGTAAGGAAGACTCTGGTTCTCTTATATAAAGTAGGACATTGTCTGCATAACATGCAATCTTGTGTTCCAGTCCCCCCAATTCCTTTCATTTTAATCATGCTGTTTTATAAATTGCACTAGATGTTCTGTGTGTGTGTGTGTGTGTGTGGGTGTAATAACATTCTGTTTTGGGACAGATTGCACTAGGATGGACTGCAGGAGAGAAGGTGGATGATCAAGCAAAAACTCATCCTCTCCTAAAACCTTACAAAAGCCTGAGTGAGAAGGTACCATGTGCTTCTGAAACCTCCAACACAGAGTATTCTTTCACACTGCTGATACTAATCCCCATTAATCCATGTCTTGGGATCTGGCCAGGAGAGGGAGACCTACCGCTATCCAGTGAAAGAGTCTCTAAAGAGCATGTTGGCCATGAGCTGGAACATTGAGAGGACCAAAGAGGGAGAGGCCATTTTCCAGCAGCGTGAGACAGACAAACAGCCCAAGGCCTCAGAGTCTTCCCAGGTTGGTAAATGTTTGTTGAAGGCACCATGAAGAAATTTGATTTATATGAACATAAAATGTATTTATGCAGTATTTGTCATCTTCTCAGAGTGGTGGGTTTAATCCAGCCCCCGTTGATTTGGACAATGTAATTCTGTCCAGAGAGTTACAGGCAAGTCTGAATGTTTTGGTTTCAGCATAGAGTGCACATAATTGTCTGAACAATGTGTTTATACCACACAAATATGTTTTAAATCATGTATTATTATTTTTACATTTTATATTTTCTTTTGGAAATATATCAAACTGGTCTGCTGTATTTTTCACAGGGTATGGTAGAGACTGTAGCAGAGAATTACCACAATATTTGGGCAAAGAAGAAAAAACTGGAATTAAATAGTAAAGGTAATAGTTTTTACCTAGAGACCTAAATGTAATATCTGATAGATAGATACATAAACTTTTTTATTTGTAGGAGGTGGGACACATCCTCTTTTGGTGCCATATGACACTCTGACAGCTAAGGAAAAATACAGAGACAGAGAGAAGGCTCAAGAGCTTTTCAAGTTCCTGCAGGTTAATGGATATGCAGTAAGCAGGTATTTGTCTACATTTAGAGTTTCCTTGTCGGCCCATTCATAAATAACCTAAAAAAACAGTGCATACAGGTGCTCCTTGAAGTATTTTTGTTCTGACACTTAAGTTATCTTTAAAATACGTTTAAATATGGCAAAAAATCACAATTAATTGAGAATTTTCACTGATACATGAGATGTAATCATATTTAATTTCCTATTATCTGTTAAGATGGATAAAATGAAAAAGAGCCAGCACTGACCATTTTTTTTCAAAAATCTAAGAATAATGAGTATAAATGATTTTTATTTAGTCTTTCTCACAGCAAAGTATACGTTTACTTAAGCAAGACTAATGGTGCTGAAATGAGATGTCAGGTAGTGTTCTTAAGTACTGACAATATCATAATATGCTCAGAAAATGATAATAATGGTGATGATAAATGTCATATTGCCCAGATCATTGTTTCAACATTAGTTCAACATTACTGATGGTTTTCTATGTCTTTACCAGAGGTCTGAAGGATATGGAGCAGGACTCTTCCAACATAGAGAAGAGGACTGCCTACAAGTTCCTTAAAAGGCTGCTGAGTTACGTGGACTCTGCACAGGAATTCATTGCACATCTCGGTGAGTTCATCAATGGAAGATGATCTATAAAATAAGAATTAGAGTTTGAAAGAGAATGATATATAAGAACACACGTTTAATAACAAATATAAACTCTCAATACTAAACAACTGTATTTTTTAGCTAACCTTCACAACCTGATTTTTATAGAGGCAATGGCCACCAGTGGAAAAACAGACAAATCTCCTCATGAACAAGAGATAAAGTTCTTTGCAAAGGTAGGGATGGCCATCTGACACACTCAGATTTCTCAGACATGTTTCAGTAACACACTTTTACATCAGGCTACCATGTACAGTATTGTTCAAAATAATAGGAGTGCAATGTGACTAACCAGAATAATCCAGGTTTTTAGATTTTTTTATTGCTACTTGGCAAACAAGTTACCAGTAGGTGCAGTAGATTCTCAGACAATAAACAAGACCCATTCATGACATGCTCGCTCTTAAGGCTGTGCAATTGGTAATTAGTTGAAAGGGGTGTGTTTAAAAAAAATAGCAGTGTCTGTCGTTGACTGTACGAACTAAAAAACATTTTGTACAAACGTTTTTGTTTCTAGGATTTAGCAATCCTGTGAATCACTAAACTAATATTTTGTTGTATGACCACAGTTTTTTATAACT
>JBBIGC010000152.1:4252666-4274729 GCA_037576955.1 Lepidarchus adonis | reverse complement strand
CATGCCCATATCATGATGCTTGCACCACCATGCTTCACTGTCTTCACTGTGTACTGTGGCTTGAATTCAGAGTTTGGACCCAAAAACAACAATCTTACTTTCATCAGTCCACAAAATGTTCCTCCATTTCTCTTTAGGCCAGTTGATGTGTTCTTCTGAACAATGTCTTGAATGAGCCATGTTCAACAAGTGCTGGCTTCATCCTTAAATTGATGACCTCACTGATTGAATGCCACACTGCTATTTTTTTTAACACACCCCTTTCAACTATGTAATTGCTCAATTGCACAGCCTTAAGAGCATGCATGTCATGCATGTTTTTTGTCTAAGAATCTACTGCACCTACTGGTAACTTGTTTGCCATGAAGCAATAAAAAATCTACTAAAAACCTTGATTATTCTGGTTTAGTCACATTGCACTGCTATTATTTTGAACAATACTGTACACATAGTATTAAATAAGCATGAACCTTTGACAAATTGTAAATAATAATTCTGTTCCAAATCCTCTGCATTACAGGTTCTCTTGCCCCTGATTGACCAGTACTTTAAGAACCACTGTCTCTATTTCCTGTCCTCTCCCAGCATCAACTTGAGCAGCAGTGGCTATGCTTCTAACAAAGAAAAAGAGATGATCACTAGGTGAAGCCTCTTATTATTATTAGGCATATACTTCTAATATGATGGCAATGCAGTGGTAACAGAGTGCTATTGTATACTAATAATAAAAAATAATGGCTAGTAGTATTTAATTAAAATCTAATGTAAACCAATATGTATTCTTCTGCTTACTTCACTTCCTTTACTTTTGCTTATTTCAACAGTCTTTTCTGCAAGCTGGCATCTCTTGTCAGGCATAGGATTTCTCTGTTTGGTAAGAGCATTCGATTTAATCATCTTTTTCTGTGTCTGTTTTGTTTTGGGTTAAGTTATCTAACTCTAGCAATACTTATCTCTCAGGCAGTGACTCTGCCACAATGGTGAGCTGTCTGCACATCTTGGCATGTTCACTGGACTTTAGGTAAGAGCAAGTTTATACAAATTTAGCAGTTCTGTGGCCTAATTGCATGACATATCACACAATAATTTGACTGACAGTTACAGTTGGATGATTTACTTGTAGTGTTTACTACAAACTATGTAGACATGTTTATATATATATATATATATTTACTGTGTAAAAGGTGATCAGAACAGTGCAGTTTTGGTGATTCTTCCTCAATGCCTCCAGCCATTCAAAGGATGTGTAAAAGTCTCAAATCTATTGATTTAACCACTGATTTAACTGATTTAATATGTAATTAATGGTTACTACAATTAATTTGGGGCTTCCATGAGAAGAACTCTGGAAATGGTAACCCAACACATTGATGAACTGTGAACAGGATCTGGCACAGATGACACCAACAAGGCAGGTATTAGGTTAAAAAAATCCGTAGGGAAGGTTTATTTGGGAACAAGAAAGTGAAAGGGGCAAATGAGAAATAAAAGAGAGCGACGACGGCTTGGACTCGGGGTGGAAAAAACCAAAGGCAGGCAGGAGATCCGCGCGGCTGTGTCTCCAGCATCTCCTTTGTCATTGTCCTTTGTCTGGAACATACACATAAAACACAACCAAAGAGAGGGTTAGGGTCAGAAGTAGCCTAAGCACAAGAGGGGAAAAGCATAAGAATATAAGAAACACACAGTATGAAATGAGGGGCTCAGGAGCTGGCAACCAACGTGGGCAAGCTAAGGCTAAAGCACCCGTGTCTCCGCTGGAGCTCGTTAAATACACGTCAGCATTAGCGCTGATTGCGCTTGACCTGCCATCGGCTGTGTGTAATGGGTGGGGACCAGCGGGGACTCGAGCACGAGACTTACCAACTTTAACTGCGTGAGAGCAGGGAGCTGTCCATGGTTTTGAAGCCTGGTTAGGACCTGCTCTTGCCATTAGAGCGGGGAGATGACACGTGTGAGCCCGGGGCCGTGTGACACAAACCTATACTGTTCACTATATTTATTTTATTGGTATTGATTCTAATATAAGTAATCTGAAAAATAAATGAATAAAATCACTAATGTAAAAACTGTCTAAACAACATATACATTTCTCAGGTGCATAAGACTTTTGCACAGCACTGTGCGTGTGTTGTGTGTGTGTGTGTGTATATGTATGTAACTTTCAAAGGCACGTACCTTCAAGTTTTCACTTTCTACCTCTGTGTCTTAACAGAACTTATTTCCTAAAAGGCTGAAACGGCTTAAAACAAACCTCTGATTTCTGAAGACAGTGACATGAGAGTAACGTGTGTAATTACTAATTTCTGTCGTGATATCTGAGGGTTATTGACAGATATTAAGCGACTCTGTTTAAACTTATCGCTGCATTCGGTGCTAAACCACTCCCACAATAACAGCCAATCACAGACAAGTATCACCACCGAACAGACAGAGGGATGGTTTTAGAAGTGATCCTTAGAAGCCAAATAATAGCCTTCTCTAATTAATGCCTGTCTCTATTAAAGGGGCTACTATTGGAAGAGGTACGGTATGCGTGTGTGTGTGTGTGTGTGTATAAAGTATAATGTAACAGTTTATTCATCTGACTGTCTGTCTTTTGTAGAACAGTGATGAAATCTGGTTCAGAGCTTGTGAAGGCAGGAGTAAGGACATTTTTCGAGAATGCAGCAGAAGACCTGGAAAAGACTTTGGAGAACCTGAAACTGGGCAAGCTGGGCCAGTCCCGAACCCAGATGAAAGGAGTTGCCCAGATCATTGCTTACACCTCAGTGGCCCTGCTGCCTATTCTTACTGCTCTTTTTCAGCATATTACTCAGCACCAGTTTGGGGTTGATGTGCTGTGTGAGTTCATTTATGCATCACAGTCAAAAACCTTTAAAGTATAAACATGTTTTGTTTTCTTTTTTGTGATAGATGTGATCAAGGTTAAAACTTCTGAAAGGACAATAATGGTGTTCTTGACTGTAGCATCATTATTTTATGATCTCTCATTGTGTTTCAGTGGATGATATTCAGCTGTCCTGTTACCGCATCCTAACTAGCCTCTACTTCTTGGGCACTGGAAAGAACATCTATGTGGAGAAGTATTGCTCATTTGTGATTACTTTGGTCAGTAGGTGCCCATTCTTTTAACTGATCTAATGCTTGTGTTCATATCTCTGCACTATATTTAAACAGACAGCTTCCTGCGCTAGGGGAGTGTTTGTCCACTCTTGTAGGTGCTATGCCAGTGGCCTTCTTGGAGCCTCATCTGAACATGCACAACCCTTGCTCTGTCTTCAACACTAAAACACCTCGTGAGAGAGCAAGTAAGTGCCCATGTCACATGCAGTACATCTTGAACTGAAGTGGTCTGAACAAACCAATGAGAGTTTGCTATTGTTTATCTGCTTCCAGTTCTCAGCATGCCTGACACTGTGGAAGAAATGTGTCATGAAATGCCTAGTCTAGACAGCCTTATGAAGGACATCCATGATATCTCAGAGTCTGGGGCACGCTACACAGAAATGCCCCACGTCATAGAGGTCATTCTGCCCATGTTGTGTAATTACCTTTCCTACTGGTGGGAAAAAGGCCCTGAGAATTCACCAGATGACGTAAGCTGCTGTACCACAGTCACTTCTGAGCACCTCAGCCTCATCCTTGGCAACATCCTCAGGATTCTTAACAATAACCTGGGTATTGATGAAGCTTCCTGGATGAAGAGGATTGCAGGTGGGTTCTGTGTAATTTTAGTTAATATACAGTCAGTCTATTAGAGTGGCCTTTTTTGAAGGTTAAAGCATTAGGTTTTTTAAAATATTAAGTACTATAACTTGCTATTGTATTAGATCATGACTGAGTAATGTATGTCCACCTCTACGGCAAAAATTAACCTTAAGTTATGAGCACAGCTAAGGCGAGCTCAGTGTACAGATAGTAAAATTAAAAAATGTGTTAAAATTAAATTGTTTACAGAATAAATGTGGTATTTAAGGGTAATACACATTGTTCACCATGTATTTGCTTTGCTTATTTCAGTGTACACCCAGCCAATCATTTGTAAGGCGGGTGCAGACCTGTTGCGAACTCACTTCCTTCCCACACTGGAGAAGCTGAAGAAGAAGACAGTGAAAGTGGTGTCTGACGAGGAGCTGCTGAGGTCAGAGAGCAGAGCTGACACCCAGGAGGCGGAGCTGCAGATACTGGATGAATTTGCTGTTCTCTGCAGGGACCTTTATGCTTTTTACCCAATGCTCATCCGCTATGTGGACAATAACAGGTATCATGACTGCTGTCTGATATTCTGTGAGGGTGTGGAAGGGTATTTGTCAAGGTAGAAATTCTGCAATTTAAATGTTTCAGTTAAAACTCGCTGTAAACAAGGTAAATGTTCATATATATGTATATTTTTTATTATTATTTTATTATATTTCATTATATTATTTTTTCTAATATCTTACAAAGATCAAAATAGCATAAAAAACAAAACTTCATAAGCAAATAGGTATTTGATCAGGCACATGTGAAGTTAACTTTTTTTTCATTGATTCAGGTCAAAATGGATGAAGGAACCTGATGCAGATTCAACATCACTCTTTAAAATGGTGTCAGAGATTTTCATCCTCTGGTGTAAATCCCATGTACGTTATCCATATATTTTCTAGGTTAAAGAACGTCCTGATTTCCATGATTTTTCATGTTCTCATAAAAAAATTTGCTTCTTCATTGTCAGAATTTCAAAAGAGAAGAGCAAAATTTTGTGGTGCAAAATGAAATCAACAACCTGGCCTTCCTGGCTGGAGACAGTAAGACCAAGATGTCAAAGGTAAGGTCAAAGTAATTTCATTACTTTATTTAGACTTATGTATTACATTTAAAGAAAATTCATCCCAAGCACCATTCATCTTTACTTCAAGTCTGTATGAGATGTATGTCTCCCTTTAGACAGATTTTTGAGAGTTAAGTTTCATGGCTGTGTTTTATATATGTAATTTAATTGAATTTATTGTAATTTAATCAAGATTGTATTTTTAAATTAGCTAATACATGATTTAGAAAAGACTTGAGTGAGAGGAATAAAAACCAGCATAATGAACATAGTGCAACATGAAACTCAAATAATTATGCTGAGGATACTTATGTTTACCTGTATGCAGGTAAACGAACATGGCTGGGACAAAAATGACAATAATAGTCCTGTGGTTGTGTGGTCTGTACCAGTCAGGAGGCCAGGACCAAGAGAGGAGAGGGAAGAAGAGAAAAGGAGAGTTGTATTCTGTTCAGACATCCCTAATTGTAGCAGCTCATAAGAAGTTGCTGCCCATTGGTCTTAACATGTGCAGCCCTGGAGATCAGGAGCTCATCTCCCTGGCCAAGATTCGTTACTGTCTGGTGAGCATCAATCTTTATAGTGACTTTCATTCCATGTGTTGTACCCTTTTTTGAAATGAGTATTGATTCCTTTTGCTAAAGCCAAATGTGATCTGTTTTAAGCTTCATTTTGCTGCCTTTCACAGAAAGACACAGATGATGAGGTGAAGGACTACCTGAAGCAGAACCTCCATCTTCAGGAGAAGGTAAATTTAAGATGGTGACATGGTGAACAGGGTCAGATAACAAATGTATCGCTGCTGAAACAAACAACTTGCATCCCTGAAATGGAGCTTAGAAAATAGTTCTTAATAAGTTATAAAATTAATGTAATGCATTTTTATTGCATTTATTGATTTAATTTTATAACATGAAACATAATGCCAGTCATTAATTAGTTAAATGTACCCTTTAAAATAAAAGAGCCAATATGTGGGTGTGTAGTTCCATTCCTCCCTTTAATACTGTTACAACATAGCGTACATGATTTATATTAATGTAATTTCTAAATCTTATAGAAATATATAATTTCTAAATCTGCAGTTTAAAATCACATATTATTGTAGACTGAGGACCCAGCAGTGCAGTGGCAGCTGAACCTCTATAAGGACGTGGTGGTGAAGATTGAATGTGCAAATGCTGAAGACGCAGTGGAGAGAATACAGGGAATTTCGGCTGCAGTTTTCCATCTGGAGCAGGTAAGTATCATTTGTGCATTCAGGGCCATTGCCACTACATCATGTATACAGCAGTGAGTACTAACTTATGTTCCATTCAACCACTCCCATATGAAATAAAAACATAAACATGACAATATATTTCTGTAACAGTTTCACTTGAGCATAATTTTAAAAGCCTGTCTGGACGTAGAAGAACTTTATAAATGTTATGTACAACTTTCAAAGTGTAGATTTTCCAAAACTGTCATGGGGAAGCAAATGTCAAGCGTTCACAGTAAAAACGCTTCAGATCATTTCAGTCTGCCACCAATATCTGGTGTTTCAGTTGCCAATCAGTTGTGTGAATCAAAAACTATCATTTGCAGTTTGAATTTTAAGAAAAATTCTTTATGAAAGGTTCATGCAAGAGAGCCAGTTCTCTGGTCTGGAACCATTTCCAGATAGAATCAGCTAAAAGTTTGTTTTTTTTCCAATTTAGTTTTAATGATTACAATACATATCAAAGTCAGAATGAGAAAGATAAAACTGATGGCTTGTAGATGCCACTGGAGAAATGATTGAAATGTTTCAAAAGCTCAACCTATATTGCTCAAGACTTCTTTTCACTAATCACTACCTAGAATTATACAGTTGAGCCAAGAGCCATTTATAGTCTTTCATATTTAAATTAAATTGCTAAACTGCTAAAGCTAAAAGGTCATTTTTTTCCTTACAGGTGGAACAGCCACTGAGGAACAAGAAGCTGGTGCGGCAGAAACTACTGTCCAAACAACGCAAGCGTGCTGTGGTCGCTTGTTTCCGCATGGCACCACTGTATAACCTACCTAGGTAAACATCTGGAAGCTACATTTCATCGACAAGTCTACTATTACAAAAGCTTTGTCATGATATAGGTACAGTTAGAGAATATAGGTTGTTTGTAACCCCAGATCAGTACCTGTTGTCCTACCCTTAGTTATAACTAGTCCTATTGGCAAGTTGATAATATTTTTAAACTTACTACATGACAACATTATATACATTTGGAATATTTTTGGAAAATGCTGAAGTTGGTGTTTTCACACACCTTTCTTCCTAGTCCTAAGATTTCTTCCCTTTTGTTGTCTCTGCAATACACTTCAGATACAAAAATAATAATTACTTCCTGAATGGCTATGGGTACGTTTGGCTGGAAAAGGTGTACCAAACCTCCAGCTTTGATCGTCTATTCTCCATGCTAACGGTAATGTGAGCCTAAAAGACCTCATGCTCCCAACATCTTCCTCCAGTCCATCTTCCAACCTAAGGACTGAGCACAAGCATTCAGTATCTGCTTCTGAATGGTCACCTTCCAGTTTCATGGGCTCTCTTTTACCACGACTTAAACCTGGGGAAAGAATCCACTTCAGAATTAGCTAATATGGTGAGGAATTGGACAGTGTAACTGGCTCCAGTCAATTTAGGGCTGGATATATAAATGGGAAAAATAAATAAATAAATAAAATCCTGACTAACTTCTTTATAGTTAACACCTTAAACTGCAGGCTTATTATTCAGTTAAAATGTAACATTCAGTAAATATAAGTTCATTACTATGTAATCTCTATTGACCTGATAAGTAAATTACATATTTATGTGAGTAAGGAATTTAAATGTGGGCCCTTGCAGTATAAGGGGTTAATGTTTGTTCTTTTCTGTTTTCCTGGGTTTTCTTCTTTCATTGATAAAGGTGGCCAGTCAGATGAGGCCGTGGGCCATACATTCCTCTCACCCCTCCCACCCGAATGCACTTTCTTTCCTTTCTCCCATTTTTGCCCTCCCTCCCTCCTTACACCTGCCTCTTTTCCGTCCTAACCTCCCTCTCCCCCCAACTCTTCAGGCATCGCTCTATTAATCTCTTCCTCACGGGCTATCAGAAACTTTGGATAGTAGCAGAGGAGTACTCCTTTGAGGAGAAGCTAGTGCAGGACCTGGCAGTAAGTACTGGGCCGGCCTCAGCGCTGCCCCGTGTGCCGTGTGTGCCTGCTGTTTGCCCCGCGGCCAGCACCTTGCCTGCTGAAATGCGGCAGCGCACTCCCGCCTGCCTCGCGCTGTCCTGCCGACCCGCGTTTGGCTCCCCTGGTTGTGTGGCGTTCTACAGACAGAGGCACAGCAGACAGGCCCTGCATGAGTTTCGGCTGAGCCTCAGCCCTCGCCACCTCTCTAGAGCAGTCTATCTCAGCACAGCAGTGGTAAGAGGGGCGGCTGCGTCCCACCACACTCTGCCTCTCTGTTTGGGTATCGTCTTTCTTTCGTAAGTCTGGTACTGTAAATTGTGAAAGTCGGTGGCATGTTCACCTCATCTAGAAATCATGTCTCTGTGTAGGTTCAGGCAGTACAGTAGATATTACATCCAAATGAAAATGAAAGGGCCCATATTAGGGCAGAACGATATGGGGGAAAGTGGCATTTTTACAATACACATTGCAAAAGTAGGGATGCAGCAATGCCAATTTCTTTGGACCAAACACAAGTACCAAGTTCTAATTTTTGAGTATTCACAAATACTGATTCCCTGTACCTGTTTGGAGCAAAACATGTTGAGGAGTAACATTGACAGCTGCCCACGGACAGTTAAACTGATGTTCGACATTGGACATACAATATTGCTCCAATTGTTGTCCAGTTGGTAATGGATCAAATCCTATTACTGGTATTTGTATTGGTGCATCTGTAGAAAAAAGGCAAAACTATTCCCAAATTGAGCTAATTATCAATCTAACAATGGAATGTTTGGAGGCAGCATTAAGCATTAATATTTTAATATTTACATTACAACATAATTTATTGGACCATATTGCTAGATTTCAAAAGATTACTTTGCACTACAGTTTCAGTAAACCTTCAAATATATTGAAAACACATTAGTGGGTCCATGATGCAATGCAGTAAAAGATTGGCCTTCAGTGTTTTTGAACAATATTTGTCTTTGTTTGAAAACAAGAAAAACTTGAGTCATTCAAACACCTGAATGACATTTGATTGGCCCTGAAACTCACAAAACAATAAAGTGATTTTGAGCTGGTGTTCCACATTACTTCAAAAAAAAAAAAAAAGTAAGAGTCTGCTTTAGCATGATCCAGTGTCACAAGCATCACTGGCTATTTCCACTATTACTATAGGGGTAAGTAATTTGTCATATGTAATATAATTTGTATAATACTGTAGTTTATGAGCAATATTTTTATTGAACCCCTCCTAGTTTGCACTAATGCCCTAATGCACTAATAAAGCTCCCTATATAATTGCTTATTCTAACTAGATTACAACCACAGACAAGTATTTGACACAGCTCCTTATGTCTCTAATAATAATAATGTAGATAGTGTTTAATGCATTTCCCCATATCCATACTTCAGTAACTAGTACAGCAGTAACCACAGTACTAAGTAGGCAACAGACTAAGTGAGGTAGTGTCTTTGTTACTTCATATGGCCATATGTAAATTAGCGCTGACATCACAACCATGGTGAATTTAAAAAGGGCTGTTATTGTTGCAGATGGTTTAAGCTGGGAACTGACTGGCAATGATTTTAACATCAATTTATGCATCAAATTCAAAAGCAAACAAGGGAAAGCAGTATATATACATGGGCCCTTTAAAAAGCGTATTTTACAGATAGGACATTACAGAAATGTTCGGTATGACCAAACCAGCTCTAACAATGGAAACGATTAAACTCTAAAGCATCAAACATTGTCTAAATACATTACAATTTCATGCGCAGTATATCAGGTTTTGAAGTGCAGTCTGATACTAATATTTTACATCAGCCAAAAGGATTTAAAAACACAAAATATATCAGTTATTACTATACATCTCTGAGCATGCACTGCACTGCCATTTTCATTGCTATATGATTGCACAATTTTGCATGTCTACCAGCTGATCATTAACCCCCTAATGGCATCATTCCTTGGACACAGTCCTAGAGCATCACATCAGAAAATGCCCATGCTCTGTTCAGCATGCCACCTAAACCAGTGCTTCTCAGCTCTAGTCCTACGGCCACAAAAAAACTGATTTATACTCTAGCACATCTGAATCAAGTGGCCAGGCGTACTTGCATCAGATGTGTACCATGTGTAAAGCGGGTCTTATGGTTCCATTGGACCAGGGATGAGAGACACTATTCTGAAGTACGTTTTAGTGTGCCATCATCTGGAAGTCAAAATATAACCATGTGACTTTTGTGTGGACCCCTTAATCTCACCTGAAGAGACATGAAGCACGAATATGGAAATAGTACAAAAATGGTCATTGTTTTAGATGAACTTCAGATTGCTGACTTGTAAAGTGGTTATTAAAGGGTTAGTGTCCAGACCCTGGTAGAATATGCTTTTGTTGCTGCCTATAAAAATCTTAAGCTACATACAGCAGGTGAAATATATATTGAACACATAACTAATTTTCTAAGTAAATCTATTTCTAAAGATGCTATTGACATATATTATGCTATATTGACTATATTCTCACCAAATGTCAGTAACAACCCACCCAATCTACACATGCAAAGAAATCAAATCATTGATTTCCATACATACACAGGCCATGGCGGTTAAGGGCATTACTTATTGTTTTCTGCTAATTCTTTTCACTCCACTGTCTGAAATCTTGCAGGGAGCACCTGGTTGTGGCTGTTTTATGGTAAAATTATGTTTTTTCCACTTGCGGATTATGGCCCCAACATTGTTCGCTGGAGCCTTCAGTAGTTTAGAAGTGCTTCTGTAACCAAAGTCATCAGTATGTTTTGCCGCAATAGAGATCTTGAGACAGCTCTTTGATTTTACCCATCATGAGATGTTTCTTGTGTGACACCTTGGTAATGAGAGACCTTTTAATAGCCATCATTCAGGACTGAACCAGATTATATTAATTTGAGCTAAGTGGCAGGATTGCGTTCTAATTACTGATCTTTCTAATTACTAATTTTAGCTGGTGCCATGACTTTCCAGCCTTTTCACACCTTTCTTTCTTTATGTATTCAATGCTTTTTCCCTTGTGTCATTCCATTCCACACAAAACTCAACATATGGATGTCTATGGGTTGATTTCTTGGCATGTGTGGATCGGATGGGTTGTTACCCACATCTAGTGAGAATTAAATGTCAATAGCACCTTAGAAAATTGGTTATTTAGATAATTGGTGATGTGTTCAATACTTTTAAAATGCTGTAGATTGTCACTTCCAGTGTAAAGACTGAATTTGTAGTGTTGGAATGCACCAGAAAGAGAGAATGGGGTCCTGAAGGTGTGTGTGAAATAATTGATGACCAGACTTGCATGGCTATTTCTACAGAAAACCCCCATGGTTGTGGAAAAGGAAGAGGAGGAAGCAGAAGCTGAGGGTCAGCCAGATCCTCTCAACCAGCTTATCCTCCACTTCAGTCATAATGCCCTCACTGAGAGAAGGTGACATGCGTCTTTCAAGTTCACACATGCAAATGAGGTCTTTTAATATAGGATCCAGTGATTTTAATATAGGATCCAGTGATTTTAATATAGGATCCAGTGATTTTAATATAGGAGCCAGTCAGTTTCCAAGGCTCAGTTTAAGCATAGTCTATATTAAATGTTGGTTCATAATTGGTGCTTAGTTCAAGACTGGAATTAATCCATGTTCAGCTCTTTATTCCAAAATACACAAAAATTCAACATTATTTCTATAATTAAATACATAAATAGGAACATTTTTGACTCTTTACTCTATTGGTTATTTACTCTTTATTTTTGATAAATTGCTCTGAAGCTCTGACTGCATTCACTCTGAGGTTAGATACTAATGTTAGGAGATTGGTTCTGGATAACAATTGTCACTTAAATTAATTCAAATGTATTGTATTATGTATAATTTTTTCTAAATAATAATAAAAAAAAAACTTCCTGTGTTTTGTCTCATTTGTAGTTTCCTGGAAGTAGATCCCTTGTATATTGCATATGCAGATATGATGGCGAAGGTATTTTTCCATAGCTATTGTTACACTGATGCCTATAAATAACACTACTGAAGAAGACTTCCTCAGAAGTGCATACAACTGTTTAATTGAAGGCAATGATGAATTGCAATGGTTAATTTTCAGAGCTGTGCTGAAGACGAAGAGGAGGAGGAAGAGGGAAAAGAAAAGACTTTTGAGGTATGTCTGTGATATTATATTCATAGTAATTAACACAACACAATTTATGGGAAGTGATCATAAAAACTATGGAAAAACTGTAGAAACAGTACGGGAAGGAATGTAGATACATATTTCTATATGCTGACCTTTTTCAGTTCATGTAAAAAAAAAAAATATATTTTTTTTTGTTACTTTGGGTGTTCCTTGAATTAAAGTGTCCATGATTATCAAAAAAGGCTTTGCAGCACACACTGCTCAGCCGTAACATTAAAACCTCTGACAGGTATAGTGAGTAGCACAGACAGGAAATGGGATACATTAGGCAGAAAGTTAACAGTTCTTGAAAGTTGATGTGCTGGAAGCTGGAAAAAAGGTGTCGGAACACACTGGGCATGACAGTCAGACCTGTATTGGTAGCTTGAAGGGGACCTACACAGTATTAGGCTAATGGTGTTAATGTTACGGCTGATCCCTGTATGAGGACTGTGTAGTCACGAACAGACAAAGCAAGCATGGTATTGTATTTTTTTATATGATTTGATAATACAATTTGTATATTTATTTTATAGGAGAAGGAGATGGAGAAGCAAAAAACTCTCTATCAGCAGAACAGGCTGCATGCTCGTGGAGCCGCTGAGATGGTGCTCCAGATGATCAGTGCCAGCAAGGGTTAATAGCAAAATTTTTTTATTTTTCATTATGTTCGTAATTTACATTAAAAACTGTGTGATCTGACCAGTGTTTCCATTTGATTTCAGGCCGACTTGGACCCATGGTGACTTGCACACTAAAGCTGGGTATCTCCATTCTTAATGGAGGCAACGTGGTAGTTCAGCAGGTAGAATGCGACATTTCACACTTGCAAAATTACATGAACATGTTTTAGGACAGAAATCTTTAGAAAAATTGCAAAGTCACAACTTTTTTGGAAATGGGCTGCGGTCTTTAACCTGAAAGAAGTACTTATGACCATTATTGCTGCATAAAACAACACTGTAACAATGCACTGAGTACACAGTATACAAACATGATATTGTAACTTCTAATAGAAGGTTATTATCTGAACACCGAAGATTGCAAACCACTCAAATCAACAGAACAGTATATCAGGTTCGTATTACATTACTTTCAGCTTTCTTTCTCTCTCTCTTTCTCTCTCTCTCTGTGTGCTGTGTCTTCAGAAAATGCTGGACTACTTGAAAGAAAAAAGAGATGCTGGGTTTTTCAAAAGTTTATCTGGACTCATGCAGTCTTGCAGGTGGGCAATATTACTAACTTACAATGTCTCACAAAAGTGAGTACACCCCTCACATTTTTGTAAATATGTTATTATGCCTTTTCATGGGACCACACTGAGAATATCACACTTTGATACAATGTAAAGTAGTCAGTGTACAGCTTGTATAACAGTGTAAGTTATTCATCAATAGCTGCCGAAAAAGTTGCGTGCATTTCCAAAGGTTGTCTTTTGAAAAAACATGTATGAGAGCTGCCACCATTGCTGTAGAGGTTGTAGATCCTGTCAGTGTTCAGACCATGCAGACCACAGCATCAAATTGGTCTGCATGGCTGTTGTCCTAGAAGGAAGCCTCTTCTAAAGATGATGCACAAGAAAGCCAGCAGACAATTTGCTGAAGACAAGCTGACTAAGGACATGCATTACTGAGGAGACCAAAATAAATAAACTTTTTTGGTTCAGATGGCGTCATGTGTATGTGGAGGCAACCAGGTGAGGAGTGTCTTGAGTGTCTTGCCTACAGTCAAGCATGGTGGTGGGAGTGTTATGGTGTAGGGCTGCAT
Organism: Lepidarchus adonis; assembly: GCA_037576955.1. Lineage (NCBI taxonomy): Eukaryota > Metazoa > Chordata > Actinopteri > Characiformes > Lepidarchidae > Lepidarchus > Lepidarchus adonis. The sequence continues at coordinate 4,260,759 of JBBIGC010000152.1, read as the reverse complement.
GAGTCCTGCTGGCACTGGGCAGCTACAGTTCATTGAGGGAACCATGAATGCCAACATGTACCACAAGACAAGACAATGCCGCAAGACAATATTGCAATATTGGCCAAGGTGACCAATGCCTTGCTAAAGAAACTGAGAGTAAGGAAAACCCATAAAAAATATTGACACTTTGGGCACAATTTGATAATTTTCAATTAGGGGTGTACTCACTTTTGTTCGCCTGAGGTTTAGACATTAATGGTTGTGTTTAGTTATTTTGAGGGGACAGCAAATTTACAGTTATACAAGCTGTACACTGACTACTTTACATTATATTAAAGTGTCATATTTTCAGTGTTGTCCCATGAAAAGATATAATAAAATAATTACAAAACTGTGAGGGGTGCACTCACTTTTGTGAGATACTGTACATCCAACAGTTTCATGTTACAACACCTTTAATGTGGTATTTTAAATCCCTCTTGTCCCTCAGTGTCCTGGACTTGAATGCATTCGAGAGACAAAAAAAGGCAGAGAGCCTTGGAATGGTGACTGAAGAAGGGTCAAGTAAGCTCTTGGCGTTTTTAAAACTCACAACAAAGATTATAGAATCTATAACATTGTTATCTTCTCTGTTCTGTTGCTGTGTATTTGCTCTTCTCCTGGCATTTCACTACAAATCTATTTGCATTCCGATAACAGAAAATTATTTGTCAAAACCTCTGTCCTAATGGGTGTTCAGCAATTAGCCAAGTTGCTGAACAGTTTCAGTATTGCGAGTCTTTCTTCCAGCCTTCCTCAGCACTGCACTGTCTGGCAATGATTCAATTTCAAAGTGGAATTGAATGGGGTGAAAAGTTTTTGGCCCCTCTAGGTTAAATGAAAAAATAACGTCTGTGTTTAAACAGCTGCACTGCTTGTTTTGAGTCACATCTGTGCAGCGCTGTCATTTACAAGTGAAATGACTGATCAGATTTCAAAATAACATTATTGTGAACATTTTATTCTGTTTTTGTTTATTAATGACATGTAATGTACCTTCCTACAGATATGACCAATTTGCTGTTACAAGTGAATGCAGAAATTTCTAAATTGCATTACCAATGCATAAAGTGCTTTTTAATGCAATAGTAATGTAATGTAAACATAAATGTACATAACATAACACTTGTGATGCTTACGTGTATGTACAGTGGTACTTGAAAGTTTGTGAACCCCAATTTATTTTTATTTATTATTTTTGCATTTTTTTTATATGACCTAAAACAGCATCTGATTTTCAAACCCCAAAAGTATATAAAGAAAACCTAGCTAAACAAATGAAAAAAATGTTTATTTTTTTCATGTATATGACTAAAAAAAATGTGTGGAAAAGTAGGTACAGTAAACATGTGCTTCGGTAACTGTTGATCAGTCCTGCTCATCAGTGTGGAAGGAGTTGTAACCCATTCCTCCATATAGAATAGCCTTAACTCTTGGATTGACTTGGCTATTCCAGAACATTCACATAATTCTTCTTTAATGATTTATTGGTATCGGTATTTATTGGTTTATATGTTGTCTTGCTATACCCTGTCTCTTGAGATGCAGCTCATAGACAGGTGTCTTGAACTTTTCCTTTAGAATTTTCTGGTAATGTTCACACTGAGCCACAGATGCAGCAAGAGAGGCTCAAACCTGAAAACTACCACCACCATGTTTTACAGATTGAATAAGGTTCTTATGTGTTTTTCTTTTTTTAAATGTAACTTTCCACATTTAAGCTAGAAATTTCTATATTGGATTCCTTCTTTTTAAAAAGCCTTCTTCCTGTAACCTTGATCAGACACACCCTTTGTTCGAGCTGGTACACATCCACAAATGTGTCGTATGTGTGATGAGGCTTTGCTGGATCCCTGTTCTTTTATCATTTGTTTTCTTTATTTACTTTTAGGTGTAGAGGATGTTTTGGGTCACATTCATGTAAAAATAAAGAAAATATTTTGCAAAATTTCAAGCACCACTGTATTTAATGCAATGCCATTAACTTGTCTGTCAACACATATTGGGATGTATTAAAGGGCTCTGCTTAGTCTGTTAAATGGTTAACATGTAAACAAGGTCATTCATAGTGGCTCAATTTGAAATGCTCAATTCCAAAGAAACTTGACGATACAGAGCTGTGGAGAAAAGAACCAAGAATTTAAAGCGTAGATGGTTATTGCAGCAAATAAGAAATTTTATGCCCGAGACCATGAGAAGGTTATGCCTGAGAAATGCGTTTTGTATCCGTTCATGGTGGACAGATACAAAATAATTTTTAGCAAACACATATTTACTGTTAATTTATTGTTATCAACAACAACAACAACAAAAAATAACCTGGTCTTAAAAACCATGATTGATTCAAATAGCTACTTTTTTTATAGCCTATACATCCAGGTCTAGAAAAGCAGTCATTTATTGTAAGCTGCATGATGACTCAATTACTCATCAATTACCAAATCTAACTATTGTTGTGTATGTTTCATAATATGCTATGCAGTTAATTGGTGTGATGCTATGTACAACTTATATCGCTTCACTTCTCATTAAACACATCTATACCCCAACCAAACCTTACTTTTGTATTACCCGCATGTATATGTTCCTCAATTAGGGAATTTGTCTGTCACATTCACTCATTTTGTCTGAAATTCGGTGTCTTCTCCTTTGCTTATGTCTGCTTTCTTTGTCTTCTATTATTTTATACTCTTGGATGGCAGTCAACGTGAGTGAGCGGGGTAAATAAAGTTTAGCTACTCTCATTTCACTGTGCTGTCACTTGGCATGTTGGCATTTTTCAACCATCCCTTCCCTCATCCCTACCTCTAGTGGCCTGGCAGCCTTGTCCTTTAATGCAGGAATTAATGCATGTTGACACATAGACCTAAGCTGAAGATTTAGGCTTTGTCACCTTATGCTGGTGCAATACTAAAGCTTGATTGAATCTAGGCTCCCACATTAACATTACTAACCCTCATTCTCACAAATCATTATTCACAGAGGCACAACTACAGGTAGAATATCAAAGCTACAAAACGAATATTCAAATTTTACGTTTTGAATTCACAAAGCTGGTTTTGTGTATGACTTTCACAAATATGACATAGTGTAGGTGTTGTAATAGTTTCCATTTTATGATTATATTTACTATTGAGTTTCTTTTGTTCTTACTGTTTGGGTATTTTCCAATTTTGTGATCTGTGAACACTATGTGATACTTGTGAAAAGGTCCCTGCTAACCCCAGCCTTTTGAAAACTCCTGTCAGTTGCGCATATTAATCTCCAAGCATTTCTTCCTTCAGTCAGCTCTTTGGATGCAGTTGCAAGTCTGCAATCTAAAGTTCATCTTAAGTGCTGTGAGGTCGCAGTGAATACATTTTTGTGCTTGCTTGATTTTCATGGTAGTGCATAGCTGCTTATGTGATTCAGTAATTATTTTTATGTATGTCTATATTTCAAGGTTCAAAAGTGCTACAAAATGATGACTTTACAAAGGACTTATTTAGGTTTTTGCAACTTCTATGTGAGGGACACAACAATGGTAAGAAACTTATGTATGTCTGCTATATACACTACATTGCCAAAAGTATTCACTCACCCATCAAAATAATTAAATACAGGTGTTTCAGTCACTTCCGTGGCCACAGGTGTATAATTTAAAGCACATAGACATGCAGACGCTTGTACAAACATTAGTGAAAGAATTGGTCACTCTCAGGAGCTCAGTGAATTCCAGCATGGAATCGTGAAATGCCACCTGTGCTATAAGTCCAGTCATAAAATCTCCTCGCTACTAAATATTCCAGAGTTAAGTCAGTGGTTTTATAACAAAGTGAAAATGACAGCAACTTCTTTGGAGTGATAAATCACGCTTCTCCATCTGGCACTCTGGTGGGTAAGTCTGGGTTTGGCCACTGCCTTGTCTGACAGCAATGTGCCAAGAGTAAAGTTTGGTGGAGGGGGGATTATGGTGTGGGGTTGTTGTTCAGGAGCTGGGCTTGGCCACTTAGTTCCAGTGAAAGGAACTCCGCATGCTTCAGCACCAAGAGATCTTGGACAATTTCATGCTTCCAACTTTAGGAATCGCCCCTTCCTGTTCCAACATGACTGCGCGCCAGTGCACAAAGCAATGTCTATAAAGACATGGATGAGCCAGTTTGGTGTGGAGGAACTTGACTGGCCTGTGCAGAGTCCTGACCTCAACCAGATAGAACACATTTGGAATGAATTAGAGTGGAGATTGCGAGCCAGGCCTTCTCATCCAACATTAGTGTCTGACCTTACAAATGTGCTTCTGGAAGAATGTTCAACAATTCCCATAAACACACTTCTAAACCTTGTGGAAAGCTTGCCCCGAAGAGTTGAAGCTGTTATAGCTGCAAAGGGTGGGCTGACGTCATATTAAACCCTATACATATGCGTGTAAAATATTAATGCCCATTGTATGCAACTGTGATGGTCAAGTGTCCACATACTTTTGGCAATATAGACTAATTTTACTTTTGTGTCATCACTTATTATTTTTGCCTCCTTCATATAAAAAACTGTTTTTGACACCAACAGATTTCCAGAACTTCCTACGAACTCAAACAGGAAACACAACTACAGTGAATATAATTATTAGCACAGTGGACTACCTGCTACGTTTACAGGTAATGCAAACAGAAGGGCTATAGGATAAAGTTGCAGACATAAATATTAAAGATTTACTTTACTTCTGTAATATGTTTTGCCTTTTAGGAATCCATAAGTGATTTCTACTGGTATTATTCTGGAAAAGATATTATTGATGAGCATGGACAACGTAACTTCTCCAGAGCCTTGGAAGTGGCTAAACAGATCTTTAACTCACTCACTGAGTACATTCAGGTAATTTCAATTCGCTTCAATAATATAATGAAGAAACGTATAACAGGAACACTAATTGCTACATATTTTTACACAGTTTATGTATGTTTTGGCACTGTAGATATTGATATTGTTCTTCCTCAGGGCCCTTGTATTGGGAATCAGCAGAGTCTGGCTCACAGTAGGTTGTGGGATGCTGTGGTTGGATTCCTGCATGTGTTTGCTAACATGCAAATGAAACTTTCACAGGTAATATACCATGTTTTGTTGTTTTGATCAGTTTTATTTGTCAAAAATGGACAGAATATATGGGTTTTTTTTGCCTTTCACAGGACTCAAGTCAGATTGAGCTACTGAAGGAACTAATGGATTTGCAAAAAGATATGGTGGTCATGATGTTGTCACTCCTGGAGGGTAAGGACTTTGACATTTGCTATTTTTGTTTTCCAGTATAATCATTATTACTAATTGTACAGGTTATTATTAATAATAATAAAAAAAAAATAATACATCCAGTAACTTGTGTAATTTATGTATAATTATGTGTTTTGGAATTAGATAATTTTATGTTGTATACAAATGGGTACCATCAGGACATCATTAAGTAACCTAAAATTATTTGCTTATAGGTAATGTGGTGAATGGCACAATCGGTAAGCAGATGGTAGACACTTTAGTGGAGTCCTCAAGCAATGTGGAAATGATCCTGAAGTTCTTTGACATGTTCCTCAAGTTGAAAGATCTGACTACTTCTGACAACTTCAAAGAGTATGACCCAGAAGGAAAAGGAATTATTTCTAAAAAGGAGTTCCAGAAGTCAATGGAGAACCAAAAGCAATACACACAGTCAGAAATAGAGTTTCTTCTGTCTTGTGCTGAGGCTGATGAAAATGACATGTTCAACTATGAGGAGTTTGTGGAACGGTTTCACGAGCCAGCAAAAGACATTGGCTTCAATGTGGCTGTGCTGCTCACCAACCTGTCTGAGCACATGCCTCACGATGTACGTCTGTCCATCTTCCTGGACCTGGCTGCAAGTGTGCTCAGTTACTTTGAGCCCTACTTGGGCCGCATTGAGATCATGGGTGGTGCCAAACGGATCGAGCGAGTCTACTTTGAGATCAGTGAGTCAAGCCGAGAGCAGTGGGAGAAGCCCCAGGTAAAGGAGTCAAAGCGGCAGTTTATCTTTGATGTAGTCAATGAGGGTGGTGAGAGTGAAAAGATGGAGATGTTTGTAAACTTCTGCGAGGACACCATCTTTGAGATGCAGCTGGCTTCCCAGATATCTGAGCCAGATGCTGTGGAACGACCTGAGGTTGAGGAGGATGAGCTACCTAGCCTGTTGGAGGAACTGACTGAGGGCGAAGATGGTTCTCAGGAGTCAGCTTCAGCATTCACTCTCGCCTGCACCTCTGTGAAGAAGAAAATGTCCAAGTTCCGCCAAATGCTGACCTTTAAGAGCATGTATAAACAGTTTAAGAAGTTCAAGAAACTGACTATCAAAGAAATGATAACTGGCTTCTTTTCTTTCTTCTGGATGCTTTTCACTGGGTTCTTTAAAGGCATTTTTGGCTTGATCTTTGGATTCTTCCACATCATATGGTCCTCAATGTTTGGTGGAGGTCTTGTTGAGGGAGCTAAAAACATGAAGGTCACTGACATCTTGGGCAACATGCCTGATCCCACACAGTTCGGAATTCATGGTGATGTGCTGGAGGCAGACAAAGCAGAAAGTGGCGATTTGGTTGTGTCTACAGAAATGGTGCAAATGGCTGGTGCAGGGGAAAAATTAGAGACTGATGCCATCTTAGATCTTATAAATCCGATTCCTAAGAGAGAGGGAAAGCATGGACCTGAGCCAGGACTGGGGGATGTCTCTGAGATAGTGACAGAAGCCAGCCCACCTGCCGAGAAGAAGAAAAGTCAGGTATGCAAATATATTGTTTCGTTTTTTCACCATTTTTGTCATCTGACAGAGTAATAGGACTAACACAAGCCATTGCTTTGTGTATTACACAGAAAGCTGCTGTAGAAGAGTCAGAACCAGAGAAAGCAGAGTAAGCAACTTATTTTTGTACTTTTTTAAACTTTTGCATGCAGCATTAGATCTCGCCTGGTGTATAGGTCTGTAATTCAAACAAACCAAACCGTAAATGCAGAGATTATAACAGATGTCCTATGTAAATTAAGCTTGTCTGAGGGTTACTTCGTGTGAATTTTAGCACAGAGCATCAGGAAAAAGAGGATAAGGCCAAAGAGGTACAACCTGAAGAGCCAGCAGTGGAAGGGAAGCCAGCACCAAAAAAGCGGCATGGCGTATCAAAAGAAGACTCTCCAGCATTCATGGCTAGTTTCTTTGCTGGCTTAGAAGTTTACAAGACCAAAATGCTGGTAAGACTTTATAAGTATTTTATATGCATAATTATTTAATTTTGTTCTTAGCATCTGTTATAAAGCTAGCACAATTGCTCATTGAAAATCTATTATTTAATATTTTATTATATATAATTACAAAATGATTACAAATATTGATGTTTTTTTATTTGAAATTGATAAAATAATTACATGTATGTGTCTGTTTTATAGTCATGGATTAATTCTGATCATGGACTAAATTTCAACATCAATAAAGAACTGCCGTTGCATAGTCATGGCCAAAAGTTTTGAGAATGGCACAAATACTGGTTTTCACAAAGTTTGCTGCTTCAGGGGTTTTAGATCTTTTTGTTTCTGTGGTGTATTAAAGTATGATTGCAAGCATTTCATAGGTTTCAAAGACTTTTATTGACAATTACATTATTTATGCAAAGAGTCAATATATGCAGTTTTGGCCCTTCTGTTTCAAGACCTCTGCAATTCGCCCTGGCATTTTGTCAATCAACTTCTGGGCCAAATCCTGTCTTGTGGCAGCCCATTCGTTCATAATCAATGTTTGGATTGTGTCAGAATTTGTGGTTTTGTTTATCGACCCGTCTCTTGAGGATTGACCACAAGTTCTCAATTGGATTAAGGTCTGGGGAGTTTCCTGTCCATGGACCCAAACTTTCAATGTTTTGTTCCTTGAGCCACTTAGTTATCACTTTGACCTTATCACTTTGTGCTCCATCATGATGGAAAAGGCATCATTCTTCATCACACTGTTCTTGGATGTTTGGACGAAGTTGCTGTCAGGTGATTGTTTGGTACTATTATTTATTCATTGCTGTGTTCTCAGGCAAAATTGTGAGTGAGCCATTGGATGA